>CM053273.1:19713318-20090059 GCA_028583415.1 Protea cynaroides
AAATGGGGTGCTTCTGACCCGGCCACAGTGGGTTGCGGAGATGGAGAAGAATTTTCGTCCTAATGACATGTACGGAAGAGGAAAAGTTTTATTTGCTACTCATATGCTAAGAGAAGATGCAAATGCTTGGTGGAATTCTACACGGGCATATCCGGAGACTAAGTATACACCGGTGGGTTGGGAAGTGTTTAAAGTTGCCTTCTTTGATAAATATTTTCCGAAGAGTTTCGGGGGATCAAATGGAGAAGGAGTTCCTCAACCTACGACAATCTCGGTCGACCGTGGATGCTTATCGCCAGAGGTATGAAGAACTATTCTTCTTCGCACCGGCAAGTATGCAAGAGGAAGAGACCAAGACACGTAGGTTCACTATGGGACTACGTGGAAGCATCAGAGAGCACATATTGGGTCTAGACAAGAAGATCTACAATGAGGTCGTGCAAGGTTGCTAGAGTGATAGAGTCCAGTCAGAGGGACAGCTTCTTTGCTCAGAACAGGGGAGTGAAGAGACCTGCTAGTGAGAGTTCGGGTGGCGGTAATACTAGACCATTCCGTCCATACAGGGCTCAGACCGCTACAGTGCCTGCAAGGAACAATGCGGCACCACATGTGCCACGAGAATGCGGATACAACCCAAATATCAAGTGTTTCAACCGCCGCCAGATGGGTCATATTGCAAGGACCCGCACTCTACCGAAAAAGCAACCGCCCCAAAGATGGAAGAGTTTATGCGGTCACCACGAAGAAGCAGGTGCATCACCGGATGTGGTCACTGGTATGACTCTATCCCCTTCTTGTTTGGCTTATCTTTATCATTTGTGTGTATGCGCATATAGAACTAAGGGATGATAGAAAATTCCAAGAATTGTAAATGTAGCTGGTATACCCGCCAGAGTATTATTTGACTCTGGGGCCACGCACTCCTTTGTCTCGATTTCTTTTGGGAAGCGAATGGAGTTACCAATCAAGCATTTGAACCCAAGCTTGATAGTTCGCTCTCCACTAGGAGTCGAAGTGGCTTTGACCGAATATTATGGACCATGTATTGTATGTATTGAGGGCCGAGACTTAGAAGCAAGCCTAGTAATACTCGAGATGGCAGACTTTGATGTCATTTTGAGAATGGATTGGCTAGGCCATCATTCGGCCATCCTATTATGTGGTGAAAGGAAGCTTGTGCTTACTGACAAAGAGGGAAGGGAGTATAGTTTCGCTGGGATCAAGCTATCTAGGAAGCGGAAGCTGATTCTCTCTGCCCTAAAAGCTAAGAGATGCTTGGAGAAAGGGGGAATGGGGTATCTGGTATCTGTAGTCGACATCACTGCCGAGGTGCCAAAGATGGAAGATCTAGAGGTGGTACGAGAGTTTTCAGATGTATTTCCAGAAGATCTCCCAGGTTTACCACCAGACAGGGCTACAGAATTTGTGATAGACCTTATGCCAGGTTCGGCGCCGGTGTCTAAAGCACCATACCGAATGGCCCCGACCGAGTTAAAGGAGTTGAAGACCCAGTTACAAGAATTGTTGGATAAGGGCTTCATACGACCTAGCATATCGCCTTGGGGAGCACTTGTATTATTCATCAAGAATAAGGATGGAAGTGTAAGGCTGTGTATTGACTACCGTGAACTGAACAAGTTGACAATCAAGAATCGGTATCCTTTGCCTAGGATCGATGACTTGATTGTCCAGTTACAAGGTGCAAAGGTTTTCTTAAAGATTGATCTCCGATCAGGGTATTACCAATTGAAGATCAAGGCCGGAGATATTTCGAAGACTGCTTTCAGAACGAGGTACGGGCATTATGAGTTTCTAGTTATGTCTTTCGGGTTGACCAATGCTCCAGCGTCGTTTATGGAACTGATGGACCGAGTGTTTCATGATATGTTGGACACTTCGGTCATCGTATTCATCGATGACATATTGATCTACTCTAAGGACATGGAGACTCATACATCGCACTTGAGGGCAGCCCTACAATGGCTGAGACAGGAGAAGCTTTATGCTAAGTTCAAGAAGTGCGAGTTTTGGCTGAAGGAAGTGGCTTTCTTGGGCCATGTTGTATCTGAAGACGGTATCAAGGTTGATCCAAGCAAGATAGCTGCTATAGTAGGATGGGAAGCACCAAAATCTATTGCGGAAATTCGTAGTTTCCTTGGGTTGGCTGGTTATTATAGAAGATTTGTGGAAGATTACTCCAGGGATCATTGTTCCACTCACCAGATTGACCAAGAAGGGAGAGAAATTCGTATGGACAGATGAATGCGAGAAGTGTTTTCAGACTTTGAAGTCAAGACTAGTCTCTGCACCTATCTTGACCATCCCAGAACCAAGCGTACCATTTACTTTATATACGGATGCTTCAGGGTTGGGTATTGGGTGTGTATTGATGCAAGGAGAACAGGTGATTGCTTATGCATCAAGACAGTTAAAGGTCATGAGAAGAACTATCCTACGCATGTGTAAGACCCGCACTCTGAAAACCCGGTCTAAACCTTGGTTTTGTGTCGTGACAGGTCTTCCGATCATCACCGAGCCAGACGGGGCAAGCGGATAACAAACAGGTACGAAATCGGACCGAAGTCGACCAATTATACCTGATTTTAGGTATACCGGTCGATGGTACCGGATGATGGTACCGGTCGGCCGGTATGGCATGCACGGCTATGTGCGGGAATTTGAAATTTGTCTCTGCGGGTCCCGCTTTCCGATTTCGAATCCTAGAAGTTTCCTAATCCTAGTAGGGTTACTAAACCCTATTTTTAGCCTATAAATACACCCTTAAACCCCTCAAATCCTTTCCATTGTCTCTCACAAACCCTAGAGAAGAGAAAGAGCTTGGAAAGGAGAAGGAGCTAGGAAGAAGAAGGAGGTGCCGCCATTACCGTTTAACGAAGCTCACGCTACGCCTGTCAACGGTAAGTGTTTGAATCCCTCTTCTTACCCTATGATAGTTGTGTGGGTGGATCAATACCATGCAAAGTAGGTATTGATCTAAAACCCTAAATTGACCAATAAACCCTAAGTTGCCGTCAAACCCTAGATTTGAGTTTCGAGATGATATTTATCGAAACGAGACTTGAATGAGTTGGGGATAAGTCTAACTCAAAGCCTAGACTTAGAATGGATAGGAGAAACCCTGAAAATCCATGGAGGATGATCGACGGCGGTCAAGAAGAACCCATGTATGGTCTTCCGGAGACATACCGGTCGACTATACCGGTTGCACATAGTGCGACCGGTATGTTGCGACCGCTACCTCTCGGGAGGTTGTTTGTGGGGGGACCGGCTGACCATACCGGTCGCCAGTCTTTTCCACAGAGCTACGACCGGTACATGCCACTGGTCAGCTCTGTGAGGGTAGTTTGTGATCTCTGTTGGTTTCCGACCAACATGAAACCCTAAATAATATATGCTAATGAAACCCTAATATTATGTAGGACGCTGTGACTTGTCGTTTGGATTTTGCGACGTGGAGCAAGTAATCGAACGAGCGTCAGGTAAGGGAATCTGACCTAAACCTAATAATTAATGGACAGTAAATCGTTGTTAATCATTGAATATCTATGATGTGATGTTTGTGCATATTCACATGCCATCCTTTACTTTCAGTTATTATTATTGTTCATGCATTCATAGGATGTGATTGTTAGGCATGTGATTGTTTTCGTTGGTGTGTGGAGTGGGGCATGGGTCTGGGATCGCTCTTCACACTGGCACCTTTTGTAGTATTCTATCTTAACGTGCTTGGTACGGGTGGGGTATCAGGGGAAGATCATGGTACGGTGGTCTCCGATATTGATGTTGTCCCGACCATCGTTGGGTGGTACTGAGGATTCCGAGTCGACGCTGGCTTGTCCACGATGCTTTAGCTCTATCTCTATGCCGTAGGGAGTTATGTTGGGATAGGGTCTACTGCGTATTGTTTCTATCCTAGTGGGTTAGTTGCGGATAGGGTATCGGGGGAGGTGAGGTTTGGTGGTCTCAGGCCCGGCTGACGCTCTAGCTCTATCTCTATGCCGTAGATGGCTGTCTTTGGGATAGAGCATACGTTGTTGACATATAGGATTGGTTAGTTGCGAGCCCAGGTTTGCGAGCCCCGGCCGATAGGGGCTTAGGTACTAGTATGGGTAGAGTATCGGGGAGGTGCGGGTATACCTTAGCTCTATCTCTATTCCATGATGGGTGCATGTGGGTTGGTGGTAGTGTGATTCTTGTGCGACGCCACACACTCGTGTATAGAGGTGCGGGGGCCTCCAAACTTTTCTATAGCACATTGCAAACTTAAAACCGGACCATAGCATAAAAATGATTGTTACTCATGCATAATATTGTGAAAGCGTCGATTGTCTTGCCTGGCGTGTTGTGAGCTCACCCTTTGTCCACATCTTGTTTTAGATCTGGATGCAGGTTATACTGTGGACGATTACGTAAACGCTCCGGCGTATGGTGGTGCTACGGCGTTGGACGTACAGGCAGGACAGGACGAGCATGACGCTTCATGCGAGTGCCCTTTCTGCGTGTACCTGTGATGGATTTTACTTATTTGTTTCAGTTATTTTTGTTTGTTATTAAGAGATGTAAAAGATTATTATTTTATGTTTGAATTTGAATAATGGGATATTTATTTAAATTATCAATAGATACTCGATTCATTCTATTTAAAGTCTTCATTTGTATATTTATATTCTGATTGTGGTTATGTGTAATTGGTTTGTATGGGTGGACACGGCCTATTCGAGATCCTGGTGTGAACCGTTGGTTCAATGACGGTTCACTCACACCGTTCTGGTTGGATCAGAATTGGGGTGTGACAGCATGACTTGGAGCTAGCAGCGGTTATTCATGCAATCAAGACTTGGAGACACTACTTGTACGGTGAGAAGTTTCAGATCAAGTCAGATCCAAAGAGCTTAACTTATCTTTTCACTCAGAAGGATCTCAATATGAGACAGAGGAGATGGCTGGAATTGTTAAAAGATTATGATTGTGACATCCAGTTCCATCCGGGTAAAGCAAATGTCGTGGCTGATGCCCTAAGCAGAAAGTGGGCATCGAAACCTGAGGCAGGACCAAGTACAAATGCTGCATTATGTGCCGCAGCTTCAAGTTCAATCGAAGGTGATGAAGAGTATATATTATAGAGACTGCAGAAGATCCAGTTGAGCAAGGCTTGATTCATAAGTTCACTATGATGTTCGCCGCATTGAAGATCTCACCGGATCTAGTTGATGAAGTCAAGGTAGCAATTCTACAGGATCCTCATCTCAAGACAGTGCAAGAAGACTTAGAGAAGGGTACGAGCAATCCTGACTTTACCTTGGATTCAGACAGGGTACTCAGGTATCGTGGACGTTTATGTATACCGGAGAGTGAAGACTGCGATATCAGAGATCGAGTTATGACTGAAGCTCATTACACTCCATATTTGGTGCATCCGAGAAGTACCAAAATGTACCATGATTTAAGAAGACTATATTGGTGGAGGGGTATGAAAGCAGATATAGCTCGTTTCGTGTTCCAGTGTCTGAATTGTCAACAAGTTAAAGCGGAAAGGCAGAGACCCGCAGGTTTGCTACAGCCATTACCAGAACCTGCATGGAAGTGGGATTGCATTACCATGGATTTTGTTACTGGCCTACCTTTGACACCAAGGTCAGTGGATGCAGTTTGGGTTATAGTAGATCGACTCACCAAGACAGCTCGATTTATTACGATCAGACCTCAGTATACCATGGGGAAACTGGCCAAGTTATATGTGGATAATATAGTCAGACTTCATGGCATTCCAGAGAGTATAGTATCTGACAGAGATCCCTGGTTTACATCAAAGTTCTGGGAGGGATTACAGAAAGCTATGGGAACGAAGTTGAAGTTCAGCACAACTTTTCACCCTCAGATGGACGGACAGTCAGAGCGAACTATTCAAATTTTGGAAGATATGCTCCGAGCTTGTGCAATAGATTTCAAGGGAGCTTGGGATGAGAAGCTATCACTTATCGAGTTCGCTTACAACAACAGTTATCAGACTACAATTCAGATGGCCCCATATGAAGCACTCTATGGGAAGAAGTGTCGTACACCTCTGTTATGGAACGAAGTGGGGGAAAGAAGAATTGTAGGACCGGAGTTTGTTGAAGAAACTTACCGAGTGATTGATCAAATCAAGGAGAGAGTAAAGATGGCTCAAGTTCGACAGAAGCACTATGCGGATAATCGACGTCGGGATCTGGAGTTTGCAGTGGGTGACAAAGTGTTCTTGAAGGTATCACCGGTGCGAGGTCTGAAACGGTTTGGTAAGAAGGGGAAGCTTTGCCCCAGGTATGTGGGACCATATGAGGTATTGAACCGACGTGGTAATGTAGCATATCAATTGGTTTTACCACCATCTATGTCCAGCGTTCATAACGTGTTCCACGTATCATTACTGAAGAAGTATGTCAGAGATCCATCGCACATTTTGACCGCTGATCCCCCAGACTTGACTGAAGACTTAACATTCGAAGTGGTACCCGTGATGCTCTCGAGTCGAAAAGTTCAGCAACTTCGAACCAAGGATATCCATTATGTGAAGGTGCATTGGAGAAGCCAAAATATTGAGGAAATTACTTGGGAAGAAGATAACGCGATGAGGAAGGAGTATCCTAACCTTTTCGACGATCAAGGTACGTTCAAATTTCGAGGCCGAAATTTCGTTTAAGGGTGGTGGAGTTGTAAGACCCGCACTCTGTAAACCCGGTCTAAACCTTGGTTTTGTGTCGTGACAGGTCTTCCGATCATCACTGGGCCAGACGAGACAAGCGGATGACAAACAGGTATGAAATCGGACCAAAGACGACCAATAGTCATCAATTTATGTTGACCGGTCGATGGTACCGGTCTTGGTACCGGTCGACCGGTATGGCTTGCGCTGCTAAGTGCGGGAATCCAAAATTTAACTTCTAAGGGTCCCACTTTCCTGATTTCGAATCCGAGAAGTTTCCTAATCCTAGTAGGGTTACTAAACCCTATTTTTAGCCTATAAATACACCCTTAAGCCTCCTCAAATCCTTTCCATTGTCTCTCGCAAACCCTAGAGAAGAGAAAGAGGTTGGAAAGAAGAAGGAGCTAGGAGGAAGAAGAAGGTGCCGTCATTACCGTTCGACGAAGCTCACGCTACGCCAGTCAACGGTAAGTGTTCGAATCAATCTTCTTATCATATGTTAGTTGTATGGGTGGATCAATACCATGCAAAGTAGGTATTGATCTAAAACCCTAAATTGGCCAATAAACCCTAAGTTGCCGTCAAACCCTACATTCGAGTTTCGAGATGATATTCATCAAAACGAGACTTGAATGAGTTGGGAATAACTCTAACTCCAAGTTTAGTCTTAGAATGGATAGGAGAAACCCTGAAAATCTATGGATGATGTTCGACAGCAGTCGAAAACCCATGTATGGTCTTCCGGAGACATACCGGTCGACTATACCGGTTGCACATGGTGCGACCGGTATGTTGCCACCGGTATCCCTCGGGAGGCTGGTCTGTGGGGATCGGCTGACCATACCGGTCGCCAGTCTTCCCCACAGAGCTGCGACCGGTATGTTGCCACCGGTCAGCTCTGTGAGGGTATTTTGTAACCGTGTTGGTTTCCGACCAACATGAAACCCTAAACAATATATTCTAATGAGACCCTAATAATATTATAGGACCTTGTGACATATCGTTTGGACCTTGCGACGTGGAGCAAGTTATCGAACGAGCGTCAGGTAAGGGAATCTGACCTAAACCTAATAATTAATGGACAGTAAATTGTTGTTAATCATCTGATTATATGAGATGTGTTGTTTGTGCATATTCTCATGTCATCCTTTATTTTCAGTTATTATTATTGTTCATGCATTCATAGGATGTGATTGTTAGGCATGTGATTGTTTTCGTTAGTGTGTGGAGTAGGGCATGGGCCTGGGATCGCTCTTCACATTAGCACCTTTTGTAGTATTCTGTCTTAACATGCTCGGTACGGGTGAGGCATCAGGGGAAGGTCGTGGTACGGTGGTCTCCGATATTGATGTTGTCCCGGCCATTGTTATGTGGTACTGTGGTCTCCGAGTCGACGTTGGCTTGTCCACGATGCTTTAGCTCTATCTCTATGCCGTAGGGAGTTATGTTGGGATAGGGTCTACCTGCGTATTGTTTCTATCCTAGTGAGTTAGTTGCGGATAGGGCATCAGGGGAGGTGTGGGAATGCCTTAGCTCTATCTCTATGCCGTGGACGGCTGTCTTTGGGATAGAGCGTACATTGATGACATATAGGATTGGTTAGTTGTGAGCCCAGTTTGCGAGCCCTGGCCAGTAGGGGCTTAGGTACTGGTATGGGTAGAGTATCAGGGGAGGTACGTGGGTATCTTAGCTCTATCTCTATTCCATGATGGGTGCATGTGGGCCGATGGGGGTGTGATCCATGAGGTTCCACACACTCGTGTATAGAGGTGCGGGGACCACCAAACCTTTCTATAGCACATTGCAAACTTAAAACCAGATCACAGCATAAAATTGATTGTTACTCATGCATAATATTGTGAAACTGTCTGATTGTCTTACTGTGCTGTGTTGTGAGCTCACCCTTTGTACGTACATTGTTTTTAGATATTGATGCAGGTTACACTGTTGACGACTATATGAATGCTCTTGTGTATGGTGGTGTTGCGGCGTTGGACGTCTGACAGGGGAGAGGACGAGCATGACGCTTCATGCGAGTGCCCTTTCTACGTGTACCTTTGAGTTGTTTTCTTTATTTAATTTCCTTATTTTTGATTGGATTAAAGGGATGTAATGATATTATTTTATGTGTTTGAATTTGGATAATTGGATATTTATTTAAGTTATCAATAGATACTCAGTTCATTTTATTTAAAGTCTTCCGCTGTATATTTATATTCTGATTGTGGTTATGTGTAATGGTTTGTATGAGTGGACATGGCCTATTCGAGATCCTAGTGTGAACCGTTGGTTCAATGACGGTTCACTCATACCATTCTGATCTGCTCTGCCTCCATCCCCCCCCCTCCCTTATTTCTTACCGGCGGGCCCTGCCTGTCGAAAAACCTCTCATGAGTTCCTGTCGAGATTTTGTTCTTGCTCTTGAAGCTGAGATGCAGTTCCCTAGCCTAGCAATTGGGGATATTCAGTCCTGCTCCCCGGAACCTCAACCCTTGCAATCTATCCCACCCAACCCTCCCTGCTGCTTTGAAGATAAACCTCCCCCAACCCCTACCAACAAACCTTCGGATGCCCCTTTGGAACCCTCGGACCTGTCTGCATCTGAAGAAGACCACTTTCCTACTCTGGCCCCTTCTTCAAAGGCCAAAAATGGTTCTGTGCCTGATCGAGTTTGTGAACCTACCCCTTCCCCATCTATGGCTGAATCCCCCCCTCTCTTGGTCAAGCCATTTTAATCAAAACCTGAACCAAAAAACTTCCTCCAAACCTAAGAGTAAATTAACTTTTATTCAACCTGAAATCCGAAACTCAGGGAAAGTTGGTGTTTGCCCCAAGTTCTCATCTGCAGGGGCGATGGAGGAGCTGAAACTCTCGGCTGTTGGCTTCTTCATGGGCCACCGCCCTGGTTTCATGTTCGTCAAAAATACCCTGTCTAAGCAATGGAAGACAAAAGGTTCTGTTACTTTTCACCTATTGTTACATGGTGGATTTCTGTTCACTTTCTCGGATGCCGAAGATCGTGAGAGGATTTTGGAGACTGGTATGTTTTATGTTGGGGGCAGACCTATCTTTATCAGGGAATGGGAGCGCCATATTCACTCTGGTGCTATGGGATTAAAATCTCTGCCTCTGTGGATTACCCTACCGGGTCTCCCACTTCATCTGTGGGGAGATGAAGCTTTGAGCACGGTGTGTTCCTGCCTGGGGAAGCCACTGTATGCGGACCAAACCACCCTAGTAAAAACCAGGAGGACTTTTGCTAGAGTGTGCATTGATGTATCAGCTGGGGAAAAATTGGAACAAGTAATTCAAATAGAAGATGATGAAGGCAACTTCTTTATCCAACCTGTTGTATATGAATGGACTCCTCCACAGTGCCTTGATTGCAAGATATTTGGACATGATTTGAAGAACTGCCCCCTTCGTCCCAAAAACCCTGAGGTAACAGATGAAGTAATAACAAATGTGAAAGAAAATCCTTCACATATCCCTGAGAAGCAGGAAGTTAGGGATCAAAAAGTTTCTGGTGAGGAGGAATTTGAGAAACCGAAAGGGAAAAACAGGCGTCGGGTGAGGAAGATGAACTCTATGGATTCGGGGCAGGGCAAAAATCGGGTCCTCTTGGAACCAACCGAAGAAGGTATTTCTTCATTTCAAATTTTGAATCCCATCCCCCAAGACAAAGCTCTGCAGTCTGAAACTGTGCTCCCTGCTCCCCCTTCAATGCCCCAGTCCTGCCCTCACGCTACCTCCATCCCTACCTACCTAAACCCTTTTGACCCCATTGCTAACCTATCTGAAAGTGACCCTGATTACCCAATCTGGCCTCCTCCTGATAGACAACAGTCTGCTTCTAAAAAGCAGCTAGCTTCCTCTGTCATTAAACCCCTAAAATCCCGGGCCAAATCTCTGGCAAAGAAACCTACCCCTGCCACCATCATCACATCTCCCTTTAAACCTCTTAATCCTACACCCCCTTTGAACCCTCTCTCCATTAACCTCCGCCCTTCCGTGTCTAGTCACTTTCGAACCAAACTGCCTACCCTTCCTTTTTCTCGCCTAGCCATCCTTGAGCCGACCTTGGATCCCTCATCGAATCCGGTTCCTACCTCCTTTGGGGAACCACCACTTGTGGCAGTCCCTAAGGACAAAACTGGTTTAAGCACTGTTGGGTCTCTTGGTGTGGAAAGTGAAATGGGGGATTCGGACTCTGAGTCTCAATTATCGGATGATTGGGATTCCCTAAATAAGGACCATCTTATGGTGACCAAGGGTTCTGATGTAGAGGGCGGACAGAAGCTGGGGTATCCCAAGACTTCGAGAATATCCTCCAAATCTGGTTAATCTATGAATGGCCTTTGCTGGAATATCCGGGGTTGCAATGACCCCCTAAAAAGGAAAGCGATCCGGAAGCGTATCAAGGCTAGTAAGTGCAGTTTTTTTGTTATTCTTGACTCTAAGATCAAAGAGGATAATATCTTGTATACTTGTCATTCTATTGCTAAAGGTTGGGACTGTATTCACAATTGCTCGGTCAATGGAACAGTGAGAATTATAATCGGTTGGGACCCGAATATTTACTCGTTGGTTCAGGTGGTGGCTAGTAACCAATTAATCCATTGTTAGGTGAATATTATGAATAGCAATAAAGCCTTCTGGCTATCTGCTATTTATGCGGCGAATGACCCAATTAATAGGGGAGGATTATGGAACCATATTGAAACATTGTCAGCTGGAGTCAACTTGTCGTGGATTCTGATGGGGGATTTCAATATTGTCCAAAGTAAATGTAAGACCCGCACTCTGAAAACCCGGTCTAACCTTGGTTTTGTGTCGTGACAGGTCTTCCGATCATCACCGAGCCAGACGGGGCAAGCGGATAACAAATAGGTACAAAATCGGACCGAAGTCGACCAATTATACCTGATTTTAGGTATACCGGTCGATGGTACCGGTCTTGGTACCGATCGATCGGTATGGCCTGCACAGCTATGTGCGGGAATTTTAAATTGGTCTATGCGGGTCCCGCTTTCCTGATTTCGAATCCTAGAAGTTTCCTAATCCTAGTAGGGTTACTAAACCCTATTTTTAGCCTATAAATACACCCTTAAACCCCTCAAATCCTTTCCATTGTCTCTCACAAACCCTAGAGGAGAGAAAGAGCTTGGAAAGGAGAAGGAGCTAGGAAGAAGAAGGAGGTGCCGCCATTACCGTTTGACGAAGCTCTCGCTACGCCTGTCAACGGTAAGTGTTTGAATCCCTCTTCTTATCCTATGTTAGTTGTGTGGGTGGATCAATACCATGCAAAGTAGGTATGGATCTAAAACCCTAAGTTGGCCAATAAACCCTAAGTTGCCGTCAAACCCTAGATTCGAGTTTCGAGATGATATTCATCGAAACGAGACTTGAATGAGTTGGGGATAACTCTAACTCAAAGCCTAGACTTAGAATGGATAGGAGAAACCCTGAGAATCCATGGAGGATGATCGACGGCGGTCGAAAAACCCATGTATGGTCTCCGGAGACATACCGGGTCGACTATACCGGTTGCACATAGTGCGACCGGTATGTTGCGACCGCTACCCTCGGGAGGTTATCCGTGGGGGACCGGCTGACCATACCGGTCGCCAGTCTTTCCCACGAGGCTGCGACCGGTACATGCCACCGGTCGGCTCGTGAGGGCGGTTTGTGATCTCCGTTGGTTTCCGACCAACATGAAACCCTAAATAATATATTCTAATGAAACCCTAATATTATGTAGGGACGCCGTGACTTGTCGTTTGGATCTTGTGACGTGGAGCAAGTAATCGAACGAGCGTCGAGTAAGGGAATCGACCTAAACCTAATAATTAATAGACGATGAAATCGTTGTTAATCATTGAATATCTATGATGTGATGTTTGTGCATATTCATATGCCATCCTTTACTTTCGGTTATTATTATTGTTCATGCATTCATAGGATGTGATTGTTAGGCATGTGATTGTTTTTCGTTGGTGTGTGGAGTGGGGCATGGGCCCGGGATCGCTCTTCACACCGGCACCTTTTTGTAGTATTCTATCTTAACATGCTTGGTACGGGTGAGATATCAGGGGAAGATCGTGGTACGTTGGTTTCCGATATTGATGTTGTCCCGACCATCGTTGGGTGAAACTGAGGATTCCGAGTCGACGCTGCCTTGTCCACGATGCTTTAGCTCTATCTCTATGCCATAGGGAGTTGTGTTGGGATAGGGTCTACCTGCGTATTGTTCTATCCTAGTGGGTTAGTTGCGGATAGGGTATCGGGGGAGGTGAGGTCCGGAGGTCTCCGGACCCGGCCCGCACGCTCTAGCTCTATCTCTATGCCGTAGACGGCCGGTGTCTTTGGGATAGAGCATACATTGTTGACATATAGGATTGGTTAGTTGCGAGCCCGGTTACCGAGCCCCGGCCGGTAGGGGGCTTAGGTACCGGTATGGGTAGAGTATCGGGGAGGTGCGGGTATACCTTAGCTCTATCTCTATTCCATGATGGGTGCATGTGGGTTGGTGGTAGTGTGATTCTTGTGCGACGCCACACACTCGTGTATAGAGGTGCGGGGGCCACCAAACCTTTCTATAGCACATTGCAAACTTAAAACCGGACCACAAAGCATAAAAATGATTGTTACTCATGCATAATCTTGTGAAACCGTCGATTGTCTTATCGAGGCGTGTTGTGAGCTCACCCTTTGTGCACATCTTGTTTTAGATCTGGATGCAGGTTATACTGTGGACGATTTCGTAAACGCTCCGGCGTATGGTGGTGTTGCGGCGTTGGATGTACAGGTAGGGGAGGACGAGCATGACGCTTCATGCGAGTGCCCTTTCTGCGTGTACCTGTGATTTGTTTTATTTTTTTATTTCAGTTATTTTGATGGATTAAAGGGATGTAATGATATTATTATTATGTGTTTGATTTGAATAATGGGATAATTATTTACATTATCAATAGATACTCAGTTCATTCTATTTAAAGTCTTCCGCTGTATATTATATTCTGATTGTGGTTATGTGTAATTGGTTTGTATGGGTGGACACGGCCTATTCGAGATCTGGTGTGAACCGTTGGTTCAATGACGGTTCACTCACACCGTTCTGGTTGGATCAGAATTTGGGGTGTGACAAATTGGTATCAGAGCTCTCGGGCTCTGTTCCAACAAACCATGTTGCACTTAACTGAGTCGATGAGCTGAGTTAGGAAGTTTAAAAATCTTAATACAAACACACCCTAAGCATTGGTTGATATTTGAGACTGATTAAAAAAGAGAATAATGTACTATTCTAAATATGAAACGTAATATGTGCACATACACTAGTTAGGAAAAGCCATGAACTTTTATTAAATAAAAAAGTGTATCAAATGTAATAGTGCTACAGGGTACAGTCCACAAACCGGAAAGTTACCCTGTTATATAAACAGTGATAGGAAAAGAAAAGTAAATGGAAAATCATGGGGTAGGAGGCCTGGGAGGAATGGGGTCAGCTATATCATAGTCCCGCTCGTATGCGACCCTAAGCCAATGCACCTGGTCCTGAGTCACTCGTAGACCACGAGCCAGGCGTCCCAACTCCCGACCCATCACTCGCCGAGACTCCGGGATGACCCTCCGGGTGTCCCCGATCTCGGAAACATACTCAACACGGAGTCCGGGGGGGGGTGAGATGGCCCAGGTGTGGGAACGGATGGTGGTGGTACAGTGGAGGTCGTGGGGCGGGCACCGGTGCTTCCCCAACTACATCGTCATCATCGTCATCCCCCATCGCTGCCGCATAGGCCGCGATTGGCCGCTGGCCGCGCTGCCGGCCGCCGCTACTCTCCCAAGTGGACGAGGGCGAGCCTCCAACTCGTCATCACTAACGGGCAGATCAACCATCCGCATCCTATTTATCGCATCCCGGTCGATGTTGGAGGTCATGGAGTCCTCGACGGCTACCTCTCCTCTCGAAACTCACGCCCGGGCGGCGAAGAAGGAAAGTGACGAGGCGGCCATAGGGAAGGTTGCTGGCCCGATCAGCCACGGCCGCTCGATGCATAGTCCGGATGATGAGGTATGGAAGTGAGATCCGCTCTCGGTGCGGGGCTAATAGGTGACGCTTGGGTGAGCTGGGACAACTCATTGTAGTGACCGCTCCATGGCACTATATCGTCTTCGGATGATGCGGTCAGACCCGGGGTATAGGTCTCAAGCTAGCTGCCTTCATAGGAGCCCCATGATTGAGTCTCGATGCGCTATCTCCCGGCGCAAATCTTGGTCAAGTAACCTTTCGCCTTGGGGGGTGCACACCAAATCTCCATCATTGGGAACCCCAAGCGGATCAGCCAACCGGTGGGTGTTGAAGGAAATATGTACACCCCGGACGAATCGGTGATGCGTAGATCCCTACACTGGTTCGGGTCTTCGACATCCCCTTCGAGTTCCAAATTTGCATAAAAATGCTTGACCAGGTTAGGGCGTGTAGTCTGTGTAGGAAATAACCGGCAGCCAACCTAGAGTGCCAAAAGCCGTCTCTACATTGAACCGGTGCAATTGTCCACGTTGACCCGGCGCCCGGATACAATACTCTTATCATCAAACCAGGGAAACCGAGCCTGAGCTTCCAAGGAGCGAAACCATAGTTCATCTAGCTGAGGGACTGGTGGAGAGGGAACCCGAGAACTAGAACCATGTGAGCATTTCCCGAGGTTGCGTCTAGGAGCCATTTAGAATCTGCAAAACAAAGGAAAATGAGATAGAAGTTAGAAATTTTCAAAATTTCGGCAAAGATAACGACAAAAATTGGGAAAAAGCCTCAAACTCACCCAAAAACATGGGGAGGAGGACTTACGTAACCCCCACACTCTTCAATAAGCCAATCACAAGCAATTATAACAAGAAATTTCAAGAAATTTCTAGAAATTAAGAAAAATTATAAAAATTTCAAAATTTCATGAAAACCTAGGTCAAAAGATGAAAATTTTGATTTTTAGGAAAACCGTTCGGTGGAACCCCAAATTAGTTGAGGGCTTTTGCTCTTGGGGGTCCCTAAACCCTTTCTAAGCCGAAGGAAAAGAGTTCCTACGGTTAAAACATCTCGAACAAAGGAAAACCTAAATTTCTACATAAAGACGATATGGAAAACTTGTAAAAATATGAGAGAGAGAGAGAAGACCTACCTGGAGACGATGTTCTAGCTTTGGAATGCGAGAAATCGGCTTCTAAAAGTACCGGTCGGACTGTAGCAACTCAGTTGGGCAGAGAGGAATCGCCACCGGAGAGAAAGAGAAAAGAAAAGTGGGAAAAATCTCACTTTTTCGCGATTTTAAAGCCATTTTGGGCATACCGGTCGACGGTTATGCCTATACCGATCGACCGGTATCGACCCAGGTGTGCGACCGCTATGTCTCGGCCAGAAAATTTTTCTGACCGGTCGACTATACCGGTCGCAACACCGTATATCTGAGTGGCGACCGGTATCTCATAGACATGCGACCGCTATGTCTCGGTCGAATTTAATTTTGACCGGTCGACTATACCGGTCGCAGCATATTTCCACAGGTGTGCGACCGGTATGTTGCGACCGGTACGCCCCAAAGAGCTTCAGAGATCAAATGGAGAGAGAGTTTCTCAACCTGCAGCAGGGTCAGTCGACCGTAGATGCATATCAACAGAGGTACGAAGAGCTGTTCTTCTTCGCACCAGTCAGTATGCGGGAAGAGGAGACAAAGATACGTAGGTTCACCATGGGACTACGTGGAAGCATCAGAGAGCACCTTTTGGGTCTGGACAAGAAAACTTACAACGAGGCAATGCAGGTTGCGAGGGTGATAGAGTCCGGTCGGAGGGACAGCTTCTTCGCCGTCGGGGGGGGGAGTGAAGAGATCTGGCCGGAGAGAGCTCGGGTGGCGGTAATACTAGACCATTCCGCCCATAACGGGGCATGACTGCTATAGTACCCGCGAAACAACCCGGCACCACTGTGCCACAATTAGCCGGACCCAACCCAAATATTAAGTGTTATAACGCCGACAAGAACGGGACATGTTGCAAGGAACTGCACGCTACCTAAGAAGCAAGCTCCCCAAAGAAGCTGGGAGTTTATGCGGTCCACCACTGAAGAGGCAGCCGCATCACCTGATGTGGTAACTGGTACGACTTTATCCCTTACTATTTATATTATTCTTTCAGTTGCATGAGCATATAGAACTAAGGGACAATATATTCCAAGAATTGTAAATGTAGCTGGTTTACCCGCCAGAGTATTATTTGACTCTGGGGCCACGCACTCCTTTGTTTTCGTTTCGTTTGGGAAGCGAATGGAGTTACCAATCAAGCAATTGAACCCAAGCTTGATAGTTCGCTCTCCACTAGGAGTCGAAGTGGCTTTGACCAAGTATTATGGACCATGTCCTGTAAGTATCGAGGGCCGAAACCTAGAAGCAAGCCTAGTAATACTTGAGATGGCAGATTTCGACGTCATTTTAGGGATGGATTGGCTAGGCCATCATTCGGCCGTCCTTTTATGTAGTGAAAGGAAGCTTATGCTTACTGACAAAGAGGGAAAGGAATACAGTTTCGCTGGAATTAGGCTATCTAGGAAGCGGAAGTTGATCCTCTCCGCCCTAAAGACTAAGAGATGCTTGGAGAAAGGGGGAGTGGGTTATCTCGTATCTGTAGTTGACCTCACAGCAGAGTCACCCAAGATGGAGGATATAGAGGTGGTTCGGGAGTTTCCGGATGTATTTCCGGAAGATCTTCTAGGGCTTACCACCGGACGGGGCTACGGAATTTGTGATAGACCTTATACCGGGTTCGGCTCCGGTGTCTAAAGCGCCATACGGGGATGGCCCCAACCGAGTTAAAGGAGTTGAAGACCCAATTACAAGAATTGCTGGATAAGGGCTTCATACGACCTAGTATTTCGCCTTGGGGAGCACCTGTGTTGTTCGTCAAGAAGAAAGATGGAAGTGTACGGCTATGTATTGACTATCGTGAGCTAAACAAGTTGACGATCAAGAATCGATATCCTTTACCTAGGATCGATGATCTGTTCGATCAGCTACAAGGTGCAAAGGTTTTCTCAAAGATCGATCTCCGATCGGGGTATCACCAATTGAAGATCAAGGCCGGAGATATTCCGAAAACTGCTTTCAGGACAAGGTATGGGCATTATGAGTTTCTGGTTATGTCTTTCGGGTTGACCAACGCTCCAGCGTCATTTATGGAACTGATGAACCGAGTGTTCCATGACATGTTAGACACTTCGGTCATCGTATTCATCGACGACATATTGATTTACTCTAAGGACATGGAGACTCATACAGCGCATTTGAGGGCAGCCCCACAATGGCTGAGGGATGTGAGGCTTTATGCAAAATTCAAGAAGTGCGAGTTTTGGCTGAAGGAAGTGGCTTTCTTGGGCCATGTTGTATCTGGAGACGGTATCAAGGTTGATCCAAGCAAGATAGCTGCTATAGTAGGATGGGAAGCACCAAAATCTGTTGCAGAGATTCGTAGTTTCCTTGGGTTGGCTGGTTATTACAGAAGATTCGTGGAAGATTACTCCAGGATCGCGGTTCCACTCACCAAATTGACCAAGAAGGGAGAAAAATTTATATGGACAGATGAGTGTGAGAAGTGCTTCCAGACTTTGAAGTCAAGACTTGTCTCTGCACCTATCCTGACCATCCCCGAACCAAGCGTACCGTTTACTCTATATACGGATGCTTCGGGGTTGGGTATCGGGTGTGTTCGATGCAAGGAGAACGGTGATCGCTTACGCATCAAGACGGTTAAAAGAGCATGAGAAGAACTATCCTACGCATGACTTGGAGCTAGCAGCGGTTATTCATGCAATCAAGACTTGGAGACACTATTTGTACGGTGAGAAGTTTCAGATCAAGTGAGATCACAAGAGCTTAACTTATCTCTTCACTCAGAAGGATCTGAATATGAGGCAGAGGAGGTGGCTGGAATTATTAAAAGACTATGATTGTGACATCCAGTACCATCCAGGTAAAGCAAATGTGGTGGCTGACGCCTTAAGTAGAAAGTGGGCATCGAAACCTGAGGCATGACCGAGTACAAATGCTGCATTGTGTGCTGCAGCCTCGAGTTCGATGGAAATTGATGAAGAACATATTATCGAAACTGCAGAAGATCCAGTTGAGCAAGGCTTGATTCATAAGTTTACGATGATGTTCGCGCGACCAAGATCTCGCCGAGTCTAATTGATGAAGTCAAGGTAGCAATCCTACACGGGATCCATATCTCAAGACGGTCGCGGGAAGACTTAGAGAAGGGTACATGCAATCCCGACTTTACCTTGGAATCGGACAAAGTACTCAAGTATCGCGGACGGTTATGTATACCGAGAGCGAAGGCTGCGATATCGGAGGCGAGTTATGACCGAAGCTCATTACACTCCATATTCGGTACATCTAGGAAGTACCAAGATGTACCATGATCTAAAAGACTATATTGGTGGAGGGGTATGAAAGCCGATATAGCTCGTTTTGTGTTCCAATGTCCGAATTGTCAACAAGTTAAAGCGGAAGGCAAAGACCCGCGGGTTTACTACAGCCGTTACGGAACCCTGCATGGAAGTGGGATTGTATCACTATGGATTTCGTCACGGCTTACCTTTGACACCAAGGTCGGTGGATGCGGTTTGGGTTATAGTAGATCGACTCACCAAGACAACTCGATTTATTGCGGTTAGACCTCGGTATACCATGGAGAAACGGCCAAGTTATATGTTGATAATATAGTCGGACTTCATGGCATTCCGAGAGTATAGTATCGACGAGAGATCCCCGTTTTACATCGAAATTTCGGGAAGGATTACGTAAAGCTATGGGAACAAAGTTGAAGTTCAATACGGCTTTTCCATCCTCGGGACGGACGGACAGTCAAAGCGAACCATTCAAATTTTGGAAGATATGCTTCGAGCTTGTGCATTAGATTTCAAAGGAGCTTGGGATGAGAAACTATCACTTATCGAGTTTGCTTACAACAATAGTTATCAGGCTACAATTCAGATGGCCCCATATGAAGCTCTCTATGGGAGAAAGTGTCGTACACCTCTGTTGTGGAATGAAGTGGGAGAAAGAAGAATTGTAGGACCGGAGTTTGTTGAAGAAACTTGTCGAGTAATTGATCAGATCAAAGAGAGAATAAAGACAGCTCAAGTTCGACGAAGCACTATGCGGATAATCGACGTCGAGATCCGGAGTTTGCGAGTGGGTGACAAAGTGTTCTTGAAGGTGTCACCGGTGCGAGGTCTGAAACGGTTTGGTAAGAAGAGGAAGCTATGCCCCAAGTATGTGGGACCATATGAGATATTGAATCGACGTGGTAATGTAGCATATCAATTGGCTCTACCACCATCTATGTCTAGCGTTCATAATGTGTTCCATGTATCATTACTGAAGAAGTATGTCAGAGATCCATCGCATATCTTGAGCGCTGATCCTCCAGACTTGACTGAAGACTTAACTTTTGAAGTGGTGCCTGTAATGCTCTCGAGCCGAAAAGTTCAGCAACTTCGAACGAAGGATATCCACTATGTGAAGGTGCATTGGAGAAGCCAAAATGTGGAGGAAATTACTTGGGAAGAAGAGAGCGCGATGAGAAAGGAGTACCCTAACCTTTTTGACGATCAAGGTACGTTCAAATTTTGAGGCCGAAATTTCTTTTAAGGGTGGGGGAGTTGTAGTACCTACATGCAAATTTCGGGACGAAATTTCTTTTAAGGGTGGTGGAGTTGTAAGACCCGCACTCTGAAAACCCGGTCTAACCTTGGTTTTGTGTCGTGACAGGTCTTCCGATCATCACCGAGCCAGACGGGACAAGCGGATAACAAACAGGTACAAAATCGAACCGAAGTCGACCAATTATACCTGATTTTAGGTATACCGGTCGATGGTACCGGTCTTGGTACCGGTCGACCGGTATGGCTCCGCGCGACTATGTGCGGGAATTTAGAAATTGGTCTCTGCTGGGTCCCGCTTTCTGATTTCGAATCCTAGAAGTTTCCTAATCCTAGTAGGGTTACTAAACCCTATTTTTAGCCTATAAATACACCCTTAAACCCCTCAAATCCTTTCCATTGTCTCTCACAAACCCTAGAGGAGAGAAAGAGCTTGGAAGGAGAAGGAGCTAGGAAGAAGAAGGAGGTGCCGCCATTACCGTTTGACGAAGCTCTCGCTACGCCTGTCAACAGTAAGTGTTTGAATCCCTCTTCTTATCCTATGTTAGTTGTGTGGGTGGATCAATACCATGCAAAGTAGGTATGGATCTAAAACCCTAAGTTGGCCAATAAACCCTAAGTTGCCGTCAAAACCTAGATTCAAGTTTCGAGATGATATTCATCGAAACGAGACTTGAATGAGTTGGGGATAACTCTAACTCAAAGCCTAGACTTAGAATGGATAGGAGAAACCCTGAGAATCCATGGAGGATGATCGACGGCAGTCGAACAACCATGTATGGTCTTCGGAGACATACCGGTCGACTATACCGGTTGCACATAGTGCGACCGGTATGTTGCGACCGCCACCTCTCGGGAGGTTATCCGTGGGGGGACCGGCTGACCATACCGGTCGCCGGTCTTTCCCACGGAGGCTGCGGCCGGTACATGCCACCCGGTCGCTCGTGAGGGCGTTTGTGATCTCGTTGGTTTCCGACCAACATGAAACCCTAAATAATATATTCTAATGAAACCCTAATATTATGTAGGACGCTGTGACTTGTCGTTTGGATCTTGTGACGTGGAGCAAGTAATCGAACGAGCGTCAGGTAAGGGAATCTGACCTAAACCTAATAATTAATGGACAGTAAATCGTTGTTAATCATTGAATATCTATGATGTGATGTTTGTGCATATTCATATGCCATCCTTTACTTTCAGTTATTATTATTGTTCATGCATTCATAGGATGTGATTGTTAGGCATGTGATTGTTTTCGTTGGTGTGTGGAGTGGGGCATGGGCCCGGGATCGCTCTTCACACTGGCACCTTTTGTAGTATTCTATCTTAACATGCTTGGTACGGGTGGGGTATCGGGGGAAGATCGTGGTACGTTGGTCTCCGATATTGATGTTGTCCCGACCATCGTTGGGTGGTCCGAGGATTCCGAGTCGACGCTGCCTTGTCCACGATGCTTTAGCTCTATCTCTATGCCGTAGGGAGTTGTGTTGGGATAGGGTCTACCGCGTATTGTTTCTATCCTAGTGGGTTAGTTGCGGATAGGGTATCGGGGGGAGGTGAGGTCCGGAGGTCTCAGGCCCGGCCTGCACGCTCTAGCTCTATCTCTATGTCGTGAGACGGCTGTCTTTGGGATAGAGCATACATTGTTGACATATAGGATTGGTTAGTTGCGAGCCCGGGTTTGCGAGCCCCGGCCGATAGGGGCTTAGGTACTTGGTATGGGTAGAGTATCGGGGAGGTGCGGGTATACCTTAGCTCTATCTCTATTCCATGATGGGTGCATGTGGGTTGGTGGTAGTGTGATTACTGTGCGACGCCACACACTCGTGTATAGAGGTGCGGGGGCCACCAAACCTTTCTATAGCACATTGCAAACTTAAAACCAGACCACAAAGATAAAAATGATTGTTACTCATGCATAATCTTGTGAAAGCGTCGATTGTCTTACGAGCTGTGTTGTGAGCTCACCCTTTGTGCACATCTTGTTTTAGATCCGGATGCAAGGTTATACCGTGGACGATTTCGTAAACGCTCCGGCGTATGGTGGTCGTTGCGGCGTTGGATGTACAAAGGGCGGGGAGGGACGAGCATGACGCTTCATGCGAGTGCCCTTTCTGCGTGTACCTGTGATTTGTTTTATTTTTTTATTTCAGTTATTTTGATGGATTAAAGGGATGTAATGATATTATTATTATGTGTTTGATTTGAATAATGGGATAATTATTTACATTATCAATAGATACTCAGTTCATTCTATTTAAAGTCTTCCGCTGTATATTATATTCTGATTGTGGTTATGTGTAATTGGTTTGTATGGGTGGACACGGCCTATTCGAGATCCTGGTGTGAACCGTTGGTTCAATGACGGTTCACTCACACCGTTCTGGTTGGATCAGAATTTGGGGTGTGACAGTAAAGATGAGAAATTGGGAGGTAAGACCATTAATACCTCCAATACTGATGCTTTTAACTCTTGCATTGATAATGCTGGCCTTCATGATCTTAGATGGGGAGGTTGTCATTTCACATGGTCGAACAAACAATTGGGAGACAAAAGGATCAGTTGCAAGCTTGACAGGGTTATGATTAACTCCTTCTGGGAAGTGGAATTCCAAGGTTCTGAGGCAAAATTCCTTCCCCAAGGAATCTCAGATCATAGCCCTGTGGTTATTACTATGGAGGAGCCCCTGGACTTTGGGCCAAAGCCTTTTAAATTCTTCAACTGTTGGGCTGCAAATGAAGGCTTCCTTCCTATTGTCAAGGAAGCATGGGCTAGGCCTATTAGGGAATGCATGGATCCTCTCTCTTCCCTAATGTGTAGGTTAAAGGCGGTGAAAGAAGCTTTGAAAATCTGGAATCGGACTTGTTTTGGTGATGTCTTTCATGCGGCTAAGGAGGCAGAAGATTCTCTTTCCAGATGCCAAGCTAAGTTGGATAAAGATCCCCTAAACCAAAATCTTATGGAGGAGGAAAAGGAGTCTATAATGAGATATGCCGAAGCCAGTTCAACTGAAGAAAGTTTTCTCAAGCAAAAATCGAGGAATAACTGGTTGAAACTGGGAGATAGGAATAATAAATTTTTCTTCCATTCAGTGAAAAGTAACCAGCATCGATCCATGATTAGATCTATTAAGAATGACGAAGGGAGAATGCTGTCCAGCCCTAGTGATATCAAGATTGAAGCAGAGAGTTTTTTCAAAAATATGCTTGGGGTTGGTTATTTAGAATCTAATGACAACCTCCCTCTTGTTAAAGTTCAATCAGTTGTAGATGAAGACTCAAAGATCAAAATGATGGCTCCGGTGCAGATGGAGGAAATTAAACAAGTGATATTTGGCTTTAGTGACTCAAAAGCTCCAGGGCCCGACGGATTTAATGCGTTCTTCTACAAGAAATCATGGCCTATCATAGGTAATGATGTGTCCCAAGCTATTATATGGTTCTTTGAAAATCCTTTCATGCCAAGGTGTGTTAATTCTACCTTCCTTTGCCTCATTCCTAAGTGTAATATTCCGTCTAAGTTTTCGGATTTCAGACCTATTGCCCTTTGCAATGTCATCTACAAAATCATTGCAAAAATTACTGCTAGCCGCATTCAAATGGGGCTTGATAGGGTGATCTCAGCTAATCAATAGGCCTTCATCTCTAACCGGTCTATCTCTGATAATATTCTGATATGTCATGAGATTGTTAGAGCTATGGACCGTAAAGGGAGTTCTCCGATGGCGGTTCTCAAAATTGACCTTCACAAAGCTTACGATTCTCTTGATAGAGGGTATCTTATCCATGTTATGAAACTTATGGGGTTCCCTCCAATGCTGATCCGTTGGGTGAGTGCTTGCATTTCTACAGCCATGTTTTCAGTCCTCATTAATGGTTCTCCCTGGGGCTACTTCAAAGGGGGATGGGGAATCCGGCAAGGGGACCCAATGTCGCCTTATTTATTCACTATTGCTATGCAGCCTCTATCTGTGATGTTTGAGGATGCGGTCTTAAAAAAAGAGCTTACCTTGGCCCTTCGCTGCAAACCTATCAACTTATCTCACCTCCTGTTTGCTGATGACCTAATGGTTTTCAGTAAAGGATCTGTTTCATCTGTCATAGCTGCAATGAAGATTATTGATAAATTCTCCTTGGCTTCAAGAATGAAAGTAAATCATAGTAAGTCGTCTATTATTATGGGAGGAGTTTCCTCTCAGGTAAGGTCTGATCTTATTGCATGCTGTCAGTTCTCGGAAGGTTCACTTCCGATTAAATATTTGGGATTGCCACTACTGGCCTCAAGATTATCTCACAAGGAT
Organism: Protea cynaroides; assembly: GCA_028583415.1. NCBI lineage: Eukaryota > Viridiplantae > Streptophyta > Magnoliopsida > Proteales > Proteaceae > Protea > Protea cynaroides. Next base: position 19,738,034 of record CM053273.1, read on the forward strand.
TGTGGTCCAATTATTGAGAAAATCCAGTCTTCTATTGAGGGATGGAAGTGTAGGCTTTTATCCTATGCGGGAAGAGCCCTCCTTATATCTGCTGTCTTGCAAGGAACCCTGATTTATTGGTCTGGTATTTATGGTCTCCCAAAGAAAACTATCAAAACCATTGATTCTTTACTTGCAAAATTTCTGTGGTCGGGAGCTTCCTTGTCTAAAAAAGCTCATTTATCAGCTGGGAAAAAGTTTGCAGGCCCAGGAATGAAGGAGGCTTGGGAATCAGGAGGATTGTGGACATAAATAGAGCTGGGATTCTTAAGCTTTTTTGGTTTGTAGCCTCTAATAAAACATCCTTATGGGTGAATTGGGTAAAGAAGAGATATCTTAAACATGACACTATTTGGTCCGTCAAGGTTCACATCAATAGTTCTTGGGCGTGGAGATCAATTTTGAAGTGCAGGCCTTTTACTCCATCCCTTGTTGATTACAGGATTGGTTCAGGAGAGTCTACCTTCTTCTGGTTAGATCCTTGGCTGCCAGGTGGGTTATTGAATGACAGAATCTCTGATTATGAAAAGGAGTTGTGGGGCATTCCGAAGATGGGAAAAGTAAGCTGCGTTTTGATTGGTAATGGTTGGCAAATCTGCCCATCAAACTCTCCTTCTGCTCGGCAAATCTGGAATGAAATGGTTCAGGTTAATAGATGCCATATCCTTGAAGATGACCGTATCCTTCGGAACCGGGAAAAATCTCAGAAATTCACTTCGAAATCGGCTTGGAATGCGGTCAGGAATCATCACCCAAAAATCAATTGGGAAAAGGCGGTTTGGTTCAAAGGGTACTTTCCAAGATATGCGCTGGTTACCTGGAGGAGTGTTCTTGATTGCCTCCCTTCCTCTGACCAACTAATCAAGAGAAATGTGAAGGTTACGAGTGAATGCTACCTCTGTCGTCGCGCTCATGAATCGGTAAACCATTTGTTCTTCTCTTGTGATTTTTCTCTTACTATCTGGAAATCTTGTACCTCCCTGTCGACAAATCATTGTAACATCCCCCCATTCTCTGAGCTGGTGAATACGGCTAGTTGGGTAGCTTGTAACTTAAAGACTATTGGGAAAGTTCTTTTCTGCTCCTCGATATATCATATCTGGAGGGAAAGGAATAAGAGGAAATTTGCTCGTCAACAAAGGACTGCTGCGACCCTTGCTCAAGTGATAATCAATGAAGCTCATGATATAATGCGAGCAAATCTCAAGTGCTCTTCCTCTAGCCATGTCGGAGGCCTGATCCTTGAAAACTGGGATTTTAAAGTTAATTAAAGGAGTTTGTGTTAGGCGCAGTATTCTATAATCGCCTCCCGGTCTTCTTTGCTTTGGCATTTTTGCTTATGGATTAGTTTTTGTCCTCTCTCTTGGTTCGGCCCTTAGTGGCTTGTATGGTTCTCTTGTGGGGTAGTAAAATTTCTAATGATCTCCCCCCCCCCCCACTCACACCATTCTGGTTGGATCAGAATTGGAGTGTGACACCCCTACTGGCCAGGGCTCGCAAACTGGGCTCGCAAGTAACCAATCCTATATGTCATCAATGTATGCTCTATCCCAGCACAGCCGTCTACGGCATAGAGATAGAGCTAAGACATTCCCACACCTCCCCTGATGCCCTATCTACAACTAACCCACTAGGATAGATACATAACGCAGGTAGACCCTATCACAACATAACTCCCTACGGCATAGAGATAGAGCTGAAGCATCGTGGACAAGCCAGCGTCGACCTCAGAGACCACAATGCCACATAACCATGGCCAGGCCAGCATTAACATCGGAGACCACCGTACCACGACCTTCCCCTGATGCCCCACCCGTACCAAGCATGTTAAGATAAAATACTACAAAAAGTGCTAGTGTGAGGAGCGATCCCAGGCCCTGCCCCACTCCACACACTAACGAAAACAATCACATGCTTAACAATCACATCCTATCAATGCATGAACAATAATAATAACTGAAAGTAAAGGATGGCATGTGAATATGCACAAACATCACATCATATATATTCAGTGTTAATAACACATATTTACTGTCCATTAATTATTAGGTTTAGGTCAGACTCCCTTACCTGACGCTCGTTTGTTAGCTTGCTCCACGTCGCAAGATCCAAACGGAAAGTCACAAGGTCCTACAATATCATTAGGGTTTCATTAGAATATTTTTCTTAGGGTTTCACGTTGGTCGGAAACCAACAAAGTCCAAAACCAGCCTTTCAGAGCTGACCGGTCGCAACATACCGGTTGCAGCTCTGTGAGCAAACTAGCAACCGGTATGGTCGACCAGTATGTCTCCGGAAGACCATACACTTGGTTTTTCGACTGCCGACGATCATCCTCCATGGATTTCCAGGGTTTCTCCTATCCATTCTAAGTCTAAGCTTTAAGTTAGAGTTATCCCCAACTCGTTCGAGTCTCGTTTCGATGAATATCATCTCGGGACTCGAATCTAGGGTTTGACGGCAAATTAGGGTTTAATATCCAATTCAGGGTTTTAGATCAATACCTACTTTGCATGGTATTGATCCACCCACACAACTAACCTAAAGTCATTGGGTAAGAAGAATGACTAAAACACTTACCGTTGACTGGCGTAACATGAGCGTCGTCGAACGGTAATGGTGGCACCTCCTTCTTCTTCCTAGCTCCTTCTCCTTTCCAACCTCCTTCTCTTCTCTAGGGTTTATGAGAGATAATGGAAAAGATTTGAGGAGATTTAAAGTGTATTTATAGGCTAACATTAGGGTTTAGTAACCCTATTAGGATTAGGAAGGTTCAGGCATTAGGGTTTAGGAAAAAGGGACCCACAAAGATCCAATTCCGGATCTCCGCACTCAGCTGCGCAGAGCTGACCGGTCGACCGGTACCATCGACCGGTCAACATAAAATGATGAATATTTGACCGTCTTTGATCCGATTTTGTACCTGTTTGTCATCCGCTCGACCAGTCTGGCCCGGTGATGATCGAAAGACCTACTACGACACAAAACCAAGGTTTAGACAGGGTTTACGCAGTGCGGGTCTTACATAGGTCATTTGGGAGAAACCCATATTCGGATCCACACCTTAGTCCACTTGGACTACCCATAGATCCATTAGGATACCCATCCATTTCAACCCAGAGTTCGAACTACGTGGATTCTGATTCCTAGGTCAAACCCTAGGATACGTAGGCTATTTAGGAGAAACTCAAATTCGGATCCAAACCTTAGTCCACTTGGACTATCCATAGATCCACTAGGATATTTATCCACATTTTGACCCACATAGGGTTATCCACATTCCAACCCAGAATGGGTTATCCATATTTCAACCCAAATAGGGTTATTCTTAGATCCACTAGGACTATCTATCAGTCCGCATGGACTATCCAGATCCTAACCCATAGGATTTCTCAACCTTTCAAGCATAAATTTCAACTTGAACAAAGAACTTAATCATGCACAAGCATAAATCACATCCATAAACTTTAATCACACCTGAACTACGATGGTGAACCTGATTTTCGAAATAATTCCGTAATACGTAGGCAATCTGATGGATATAGATTCGGTTCAATGATATCAAACCACTTTGTTTGGTTTGGTTTAACAAATAGAGTCTAGCATAGGAAAGGTATAGGAGACCGATTTTGATTGGGCGATTTGGGTGCCTAACCCCTTCCCATAACCGTAACCTGACGCTTACCCAACCTCTGATGGACCAGAAATCCAATCTAAGGGTTATGAGTCAATCGAAGTTTTACCTTGGGGTGAGATTTCACATTTCTAAGGTCCTAGACCTAAATCTAGGTGGAGACTTCAAAATATTTTCATCTTTGTCCTCACACACTACCCTTCCATTTCCAACTACAGAAGAATTCAGACATAAATCAAAACCATTCTTATTAAAACTTAAACTATATCCATTATTTACTAGTCTTGACATAGAAATCAGATTCTACTTCATTGAGGGAACATATACAGTGTCTTCCAAATCTATAAAAATTTCTGAAGTCAGAAACAGTCTAACTACTCCAATGGCCTCCACTGCAACTTTCACACCGTTCCCTACGAACACACTAATCTCATCCCTGCTTGGTGCTCTGCGGCTTAGAAATCCCTACAAGGAATGGGTAACATGAATTGATGACCCAGAGTCAATCCACCAGGAATCTACAGGAACATCAACTAGAAAAGACTCAAAACATACTAGAGATAGATGAGTACCAGATTCTTTCTGCTTATTCAACCAGGCCTGCCTGCCTCGACAGTCTTTCTTCATGTGTCCCTTCTTTTTACACCAGAAGCACTCCACGCCATTCATGTCTTTCTTGTCATCATTTCCTTTTAAGGTATATGATTTATCATAGGGTTTTCCATTTCCCTTCTTGGAAAACTTTTTCTTCTTCTGAGGTCCTACACCTCCAATTCCTCTTCCCTTTTTAGGAAAATGTTTGTGCTGAACCAAATTTGCACTCTCAGGTTTCTTCTTTTTCAATCTATCTTCTTCTTGAGAGCAAAAGGAAATCAAATCATCCAAACTCCAACTATCTTTCTGAGTATTGTAAGATACATGAACCTGACTATATTCATTTGGGAGAGAAGTCAGGGCAAGATAAATCAGAAAATCATCATCTAAATAGGTTCCCAGCCCCTTTAATTTTTTCCCTTTTTGCAACCAATCCGAGTATGTGTTCTCGAATACTGCCATTTGAATCAAATCTTGATCCAGTTAGAGCTGCCATCAGACTAATTTTGAGACTTTTATTTGTCACATTAAATTTCGTCTGTATCTCCGTCATGTATTCTTTTGCAGTATCTTTCATCTGGAGACTACCACGAAGAGATTCAGAAACAGAATTTTTCATCAGGATTAGAGATTTTCTATTAGAAGCTTTGCACATCTCCATTTTTAAAATCTGAGCAGGAGAGCTCTCAGGAGTGATTGGAGCAGGTTTCTCCTCTCTGAGAGCTGAGTCCATATCCAACATGCTAAGTTGGGTTTCCACTGTCTCATACCATTTTTGGTAATTAGAACCAGTCAATACAGGTAAAGAGGCTAATACATTTGCAGTTGTCGACATCCTGAGATGAAAATTACTATATGAGTTTACATTTAAAACATGTATACACTTAATATATCCAACAGTAGAATAAGAAGTGAAGCAGAATGGATATGAAGCAAATCTCCCTTTCCTAAGAGTCAACCGCACTACATACTTATCCTTTGGGATAAGCATGCACTGGTCCTCTTAGATACCCAGGCTGAACCGCCAAGGAATGATGGCTTCGACAAATTTCATCACCTTTGGGTGATTGAAAAATCCTCAGTCGAACATCCTTAAAATAATTTCTTTTCTTAAGAGTCAATCGCACTACACATTTATCCTTTGGGATAAGCATGCACTGGTCCTCTTAGATATCCAGGCAAAATCGCCAAGGAATGATGACTTCAGAAGTTTTCATCACCTTTGGGTGAATGAAAAATCCCTTAGTCGATCATCCTTAATTAGTGAGTGCATGTTACTAACATAACTGAACAATGCCACCTACCTTTGGGTGTGCATTATCAATGCTTGACTACACTTGTATAAAATAAAATTCTTGAATTTACAGACATAACCATGCAGTAGGTGTGCCACTTTGGTGGGTTTTACTCTATTACACAATTATATCTGTAAATTCTTCTATGTAGTCATATTGAATATAATTCAAACATTAAAAATAAGGAATTATCTCTCAACAAACCAATATAAACATGCACTTTACTCATCTGGTAATCATTTTATCATTTAAAATTATAAAAAACTTTATAAAATGCTTGAAAAACTAGCTTTTATCCAATTATTATAGCTTTAGGATTCCAAAAATGACACTACAAATATACTAGAATGAAGATAATCAAAAAAGAAAATCAACAGAAAAAATTTCAGGTCAATCGAACCTGAAACAGGCCCTCACGCATCGATTAAAGTCGGCATGTGGGATCACTTGCCTGTGATCCAAACAGGGCCTTAAGCCTGAGCCGATTTTCGGTTCGGTTCAACAACCCGGTCCGGGTTGGTTTTATTTTATTCCGGCCCGAAAGAGAACCGGGGGCTACCGACCCGGGTCAAAACCTCGGGTCGGGTTGATCCATTTTTTCCCCTTATCCGGGGAAGTCAAAAATTCGGGTCAGATCACCCATTTGCGATCCAGGTTGGGTCCAAAGTCGGGTCGGACCAAACTATTTTGTAATCCGGGGGCGGGTCCAAAGTCAGGTTGGAACAACCCATTTTATAATCCGAGTCGCCCCAAAGTCGGGTCGGGCCAACCCATTTGCAATCCAGGGCGGCCCCAAAGTCGGGCCGGGTCTGGTCCGCTTTCCGATTTGGGTCAGGTGACCCATTATAATCCGGGTCCAAAAAAAGTTCGGGTCGGGCCTGGTCCATTCCCCGGTTTGGGTCGGACCTGGCAGCTTTCCGATTCGAGTAAGGGCCTACCCCCCCCCCCTTCCTGGGTCGGGTCGGTTCGATTTGGTCCGGTTCTACCCCTGTTTGGGTCGGTTCAACCCGGTCGTCCCCCCCCCCTTTTTTTTTTTTTTTTTATTAATTTTGCGAGTGGATCTCACTCACCTCTTTGCCCGGCACGTGATGGCGCGTCCGGCCTCCGGTGACGGCGATTTTTATATCGTCGTGAACATCTCAGTGAGATCTACAAATTGATATAATTTTCATGTAATTTTGCCGGTCGAAAAATTATCCGATTTTTGAAATCTCTCATATTTCTCCAAAAATTCAAATGGAAATTAAGAAAATTTCTTCTTCAATACTCAATGATTTTAAATCCATGTGGGATGACTCTGATACCACTTTACAATTTGATAATATGTCTGTCTGTGTAGACTGTATCAAGGGAAAAATGACCAAGTCCTCTACAGTGAGACACCTGTGTAGTGAGGATCTTATCCACTAAAAGTGGATTGGCACGTATCTCGATCCACTCAAAGTGCATCGAAATACACATAGATCCACTTTGAGTGAGTGGGATCCTGACTACACCTCACTACATAGGTGGTCTTACTATAGAGGATCCTGGTCCGTAGTTAGTCATGGCATTTGGAAGGAGTAACAATTCCGGATATCTACAAAAATGGTTTGCATCGGTCATATGTCAAATTTTAGCATCAAATTCATACTACCCTCTTGATGGTTCAAGTATTTTCATGCACCATCTTTGTAGTCTTGAATTTTTCAACGCCTCACCTTGCCAATTTGCTGATTCTTTTTTACAGATTGAACTTGACATGTGAGTAAGAAATCTAAGGTCGTCTACCTTTCTATAAAATTCAGCCTCACCTAACATGCTTACGTGGAAAAATTGCCCTATGGATGCTGACTAGGAAAGGAATACATATTTTTGGATGGTATATCCGTTTTCATCTCTCTTATTTCTCTCTCTTCTTTGAAATTTGGCCCTCTCTCTTCCAAGTGATCGACCGCTGACTCTAAGGGTATCAATTTGATACCGAAACCGATACCATACTGATTATACCAATTCTAGTGTACCGTTTTTTGTCGAATAAAGAGTTTTGGTTCCAAATACGGTATGTTTTTATACAATGGTATACCGAAGGTACGTACTGATTTCCTATACCATTTTTGCAACGATACTTATACTGATTTTTATATCATTTTTGTACCGATACTGATTTCTACACCGTTTTTGCTCCGATACTTTTACTGAATTTGAAACAGTTCGTATTGTATAAAAATCATACACCATACCAGCTAAGCAATGTTATAGAAAATTGGTATTTCTGCCGGTTATGTACATCAGATGAACTATACGGACGTCTAGTGAACTCCAACGGTGCGATGCAATCATAGCTGTAGAGCTCCGATTGGAGGAGACAATTTTTATCCAGATTTTGGAATCTCGAGTAATATTAACGACACACAATACATGTGGCTTAGAATCGAAAAAGGTAAATCGTACATTTGAAGGAAAAGAAAACTGGCGAACCAAACAACACCTACCACCCCAGAAAAAAGCAAAAAACACACACCATCACCTAATGGCTGCTAATGCTTTCCATCCTTCCAACGGTTCTGAAGTTTTTGTAAGTTTGTGCACACACACGCAGCGAGAGAGAGAGAGAGAGAGAGAGAGCGCGAGAGATTGAGAAAGAGAGAGAGAGAAAGTAATGTGTCGTCTTCCTTCCAGAAAACAGTCTCAAACGATTCACGTTACTGGTTATATATATCTCAAGTATATTCTCTCTTTTATTTCTCATTGATCCTGCAAAATTGGACCTGGGTCTGTAAAATTTTGACCATGGATTCGATCAACTGGGAGGTGGAATCTTACCCTGTCTACGAAGATTTCATTGCTCTTCCCTTTTTTGTTTTGTTCTTTCCAGCGATACGCTTCGTTCTTGATAGACTCGTCTTCGAGGTATTTTTCATTATGAAACTTTTGTTGGTCCTTTTTTTTTTCCCTTAAATTTTATTCCCGTATTGTCTGTAGATTATGGATGTGTTGAACAGTTGGACTACGACATGTTAATTGATTCACCCAATTTGTCCCAATTTTGTAGTACTCTTTATTGTCTGATACTAGTTTTAGATACACAAAATCAATGCACTGTTTCACTTAGGTAGATATTGATAGGTGGAGAACCTGATTTTGATGTTGGTACTTATTTAAGTTGAGCTCTGAGTGGGTAACTATATCTTGTAAGACTTCAGTGTCACAATAAATAAGAAGATGTTAATTGAGAGGTTACAGCCGAATTTCTGTTAGAACAATAACTCATTAGATTCTGTTTAATGGTTTTGTCAATGTTATATGCATGTATTGAATGATTTACATGATCAAGTGATTGGTGACTGTACTTCCTACTGGTCTGTACAACGATTTGATTTAAGCTTGGTGTTTGGGTAATTGGATCATTTATCATAAAGAGGATGAAGACATTGTGGACGTCAATCATGATTATATCTGTTTTGGGTCCTTTTATGGATATCACATAATAAATTGGGTATGATTCAAATCCAAGTATGCGTTACAAGTTCGGCATGTGGCGATATAAATTCCTCAAATATTAAATCTTAAACTTCCAAGTTTGTTATAGTTCTGTCCTAACCCGTCATTCTGACGTATGTTCGGTAAAATAAAGTTCAAGTTTAGGTGCTTTTCTTAATATTTAAAGGTGGTTATTATTGGGTAAAAGCATCATCTAGAAGGGATGAAATTCCTTTTTTGACGAATAACTTGACCATCACTAGACAAGTATTAAGGATAGAATTTGTTCTATATCAAGTATATGATTACTCCACCTCATTTATTAATATCTGTTATCCTTCTGAGGTTAGCTCCTTAAATCCAAATTACTTGGTTGAAAGTTTAAAACCTGTTTTTGTCTCAGCTAGGTCTTTCCAGTTTCCACCCTCCTTAAATATAAAGTCACTTGTCCTGTTTTTCTTTGCCCATTACAGAATGAACTGCAGATGATGCTTCAATTATATCATGGAATGGTCCCACATTTCAAGGCTCCTGAATGTAGGAATTGCAAAATCCAGGATTGAATGTAATAATTTTCCATCTAGAAGAAACATTTTCAATACTGCTTATTTTCTATACCCAGTAACCAAAGTTTCTAACAGCTGTAATTAGTGCACTCAACATTATGAAATATCTTTTCTACCCTAAAAAAACTATAAAGTACTCATGAATAGCCCCCTAAACAAACACTGGTATGCAAGTGCACAAAACATAGTATGAAAGGGAGCGTATGTGTACGAGTGTCAGAATGAAATACAAATTTTGGGTTAAAAGCAGTTTAGAATATATCTATGTTGGCATCTACATGTATTAATCATGGATTTTAAGGCTCATTGAGTTATAAGCTAAAAGATGGAAGACAAGGTAAGCACTTCCACTCATTATGGATTTTAAGCATTGAGATGTCTAATAAAATCAGGGGAAAATTTCACGTACTACCCAAGAACTATCACTAACATCAATTCCCACCTACGACTATCTGAGAACATCAACTGCACCCATTTAACTGACGGTAGAAACTTAAAAAAGTGAAACATTTATACCCTTGTTCTTTGGATTTCTGTACATTTTAGAACCTGCAATTCCAGCTTCTCCGAATGAAATTTTTTGTGATTCTTCCTCCATTTGCACACAAAATCAATTTCTGCAGTAGGGTTCAAGACTGAAACCGAGGGAAGAGAAATTGATTTTGCCATTGCCGCCGCCATTAGCAGGTAGTCGAAAACAAAAAGAAAAAAAAAATTAATACCCAGAGATATACACAACATAGTTGCAGCTAGGAGAGTATATATTGGTGTATTCATATAAACTCCACCCAGAAAATTCCCAATCCAAACTTGATAGGATCTTACTGCAGGAAGATAGGAAGGAAAGCCAAAGTGGAAAACCAAGACCAATCCAAGCTTGTGGACTCTGGTTATCGAAGTTCCATTTCACGGTGCATACAGAACCCACATCACCCCCTCTATTAACATGTGGGAGATATTAAAAAAAGAGTAACGTGGACTTAAGAAAGCCCACCAGAAAGGAAGGAGAAGTCCTATATATATGTTGCTCTCAACCCCGCAGTTTTAATTGCTTTTCATCAAACACAGAACAGCTTCAACATCTTACTGAGTTCTGAGTTGTATCTTTAAGGGATTTATCAAATGATGACCTCAGCAGCAGCCATGCAGTTAATCTTAGCTAGCTCAGTGAGTCGAATGGGGCTCAGAAGTCGATCAGATCTAGCTCTTACACCCACCTGCTTACCATGCCAGCATAGTACAAGCACCAAATTAGATGGACCCCAGACCCTTATTTAGACTTTCTTGTAGATTTTTTGTTTTTGATTATGTAATAATTTGGGGGAGACTAATGAAGTTGCAGAGCTGGCGCTGGCCCCGAAAGTGATTGAGGAAAAGAAAGAAGGACCAATGGTAACGCCGGAGGAAGTCAAGGACTAGGAGCATAATCAAGAAAGTTTCAGAATCGACCAGAACGAATGATCAAAGAAGACGGAATTATAAAAGCAGAGATGCAGAATGGGAAAGACGAGAGAGAGAATCAATTGATCGGACAGATCTCGATTCGGCCGTTCTTCGGTGGCGAAGAGATGATGGAATCAGAGATGAGACTGGTGATAAGGTTACCCTTTTTCAATTTGGGGGAAGGGTAATAAGGTGCAGGGTAAAATGGTCTTTTACAAGTACAATAAGGGCAGTATTGTCCTTCAATTTTAAAATGTAAGCTGACTTCATCATCTAACAGAAGTGTGTTAACAGACTGGGTCTCTATGTTACATGTTGTCAATATTTGGGGTGGTAGATGATGTTGTCAGATAGTCGTGGGTGGTAGTTGATGTTAGAGATAGTTCTTGATTAGTACATGAAATTTATATCAGTTTATCTTCAAGCATACTACTAAACAGTGGATTGATTTTCTTCTAAATCCATTCCTGAGCACCTGAATTTGAGGATTATAGGCACTCCCACTCTTAGACAATATTCTCAGAACTTGGTGTCATCGGATCTGTTTAGTCTATCATTTGAGAATGATTTCAACTAGTTCGTTAAGTGTTGGAAATTTGTACCTTCTAGAACGATCCTTAAATCGGCATTGCAGCATTCCTTCCTATGATACTAACCCTTAGATCATGAGTTTCAGCACCGAAAATGAGAGCTCCACCCTCACTGGAAAGATTAGATCTGAAAGGCTAGTGTATAATACTTAGATACATACTGGTACACAAACACAAGATTGTCATTGAGCTTCCTTGTTATCCCAATGTCAACAAGACTCTGGTGTTAGTGTCTTTATTGTTCATTTCTTAGGTTTGCTTTGAAATCTGAAAATTCAGAAGATACTTAGATGAGCTGAAATAAATAGGATTTGCTTCCCCTGTGGGCACCTTCAATCGTATCTTTTGTTACTGCTGTTCGGTTTGATGAATTTAACTGTCTGAAACCCAGATACTACTTTCATACAGTTGCCCTGACATACAATTTTTTGCTATCCAACTTTTCAAATTTTCTTTTATAATTATTTTGTTCGTCTTGTTTGATTTTTTTTTTCTTGGGGGGTTGGGGGGGGGGGGCGGCGTGTGCCCACCTTGATTTTCTATCTCTTTGAGTTTACTATGACTTGTCTTTTGCTGATCATGCTTGGTTTGACTGATTGATCATGCTTGGTTTGACTGATTGATCATGATGAGGACTCCCAAAAACCAGAATCATAGTAAACTGGATAGGATCAGAATAGGGACAAAGCAAATAACAGAATATCAGCCCACCGATTGGAATGAGATTTAGAACACAAGCTAGGAATATAATAACCAACAATATATCCGAAAAGTAAAGCAATCCAATGGCTGGATTGGCAGATATGAGTTCTATATGAGGTAGGAAGGATGGAAGGATGCAAACAGTTTTTTAATGGAAATCAAAATAACAAGATCCAGCCAAAGAATGGATGATCAGAATAATTATGATGCTGTAAAATATAAGGGAAACAATGTATCAAAAGATGAGAGTGATCTAATAGGAGGTTTGGAAGATATTGGAGAGTCCTAATGGCCTAATGGGGATGGTATAATGGATGGATGATGAGGTAGGAAGGATGGAAGGATGCAAACAGTTTTTTAATGGAAATCAAAATAACAAAATCCAGCCAAAGAATGGATGATCAGAATAAGTATGATGCTGTAAAATATAAGCAAAACAATGTATCAAAAGATGAGAGTGATCTAATTGTTGATTTGGAAGATATTGGAGAGTCCTGATGGCCTAATGGGGATGGTATAATGGATGGATGATGAACAGAAACAATAGAATCGATACACAACTGACAATCTGAAATCAGTTTCAGATAATGCTAATGATGAACAGAATCGATGGATGATGGGGTGATGTAAAACAGAAAATAAATAATGACAATGGAAATGGACAGATCTGAAATAAGTTGCAGGAATTATACTTACTTGAAGATGGAAAAAGAAGAAGAAGAAGAAGAAGAAGAACGTGAACAGAAAATAAAGATTTGAACCTCAGGCATCCCATCTAGGAACTTCTTGATCGCCCATCAACCCTTCTAGTCTCCCACTAGCATAGCTGAATCCCACAGCTCCATTCTGAGTCTCACAGAGAAATAAAGGCAACACCCATAACTTTAATTTATAATTTTGTGCTCAGGCTTGTTACGCATTACAAACCTATATAGAAGACTTAAAACTGGAAGCAAACTAGTCCTAGAACTCCTCCAGATAATAACATACCTTGGAGGTAGTTTATTTCTAATAGAACTCAGCCTAAAATAAAGGAAAGTAACTTAAAACAACCTAAAACACTTAAAAACAATAAAAAAACTTAAAGCATTAGAAGTTTTATCCAACTAGGTAAAGACTTATCTAACTAGACTTGGACTGCTAACATGTTAATCCTGTACTAACTCCTACCCATAGTTTAGGCCCATTTAAGTGGCTTATTATAATGAAAACCCATGGGACAAAAGGCCCAACAATCATATAATCCAACCCAAGACTTATTTTGTCATATCTGCTTCAGATCCACTTCATTGTTAAACCGCTGGAGTTTTGTCTTGAGAAAAAGGGAGTCAATATATGAGTATTGTTTATCTAAGTTTCTGTCCATAAACTGATACTGCTTCAAACATATGAATGTCAAGGCTCCATGGAGATGTGTCAAAGGACAGTTATCATGGTTGAAACATTGTCCAACCGTTTTTTGCTGACTCAGAAAACTTTTGATCTTTCTATTAAAATATAGCTACATGTATTGAGCAATTCATACCATTTGGACAATGACGCTCCTTTGCTTGATCAAGGAACAAGGATCAAGGTGCCGGTTTCGAGACATGTTTGGGTCAGGCTCGAAACCGGCACAACTTGCCGAAACCACCGAAACCAGGCCGAAACTTGGTATTTTCTACCAGCTTTATTGACTCCATGGTTTCGAGGCTTAAAATGTTTTTTTTTGTCTGATTTTTTTGTGTACCCTATTTAAATCATTTTACACCTATTTCTAATGTTAGTTTGCAAAAAAGACATAAAAAATAGCTACATGTGGAGTGGACTAATATTTGGTAGTGTACGCTGAAATAATACACAAATGTTACAATGTAGTAATGTACTAAGCTACTAACTACTAAGCCATTAATTAACAATATTCATTAAAAATTATTACATTGATGATTGAACTCAGAAATTAGAAATATCACTAATTAGTTCCATGTGGAGCTTCGTGGTACATTTAAACCACGTGCAACATACCACTGATGGTGGCGATAACGCTCATCGAATTACAGCACGAACATATCCCAAGACATTTTATCACTCCAATTGTTCTGATAGTCTCCAACAGCCAACCAGTAGATAGATTCATCAACATAATATAAGTACCCTTGTCGAGGGTAAGGCTGATCGAGTGTGTGTGTGGGTGGAGCAGGAGTAGGCATGAACATCGGATGAGGAACATACTGAAATATGGAGTCGACGAACGATGATTCAAGTCATTCAACAGTGCCACTGCCAACACCTGAGGCTGAGTCATCTCTAAATTGATCGCTGGGGTAGGAACTAGAATAACCCCCATACCTACCACCTCCAACCCCATTAGCCCTAGTAGTAGACCATCCAAATCCACCATGTGCTGTCGAACCGATACTCTCGCCGCCACTCTCTTCAGGAATTACTGGGCTTGAGGTCCGTGTGATCATGAATTCTGGTGCACGCCAATGCCCAGTCCCTTTAGTTTGAGAACTCTCTCCTAAATGCATCCCCTCGATGCTGCTAGACATGGTCGATATTTCCATGGGATCTGTTTCATCTATCTCCTCCTGTGGCATGAACTGCTGGCGTGATCCTCTAGTGTACCCTTTACTACTACTACTAGGCTGGGCTTTGTGGTCAGTATCCTGTGTAGCATGATCATATTGAGTCTCCCCTGTGAATTTCAAGGGAGGAGGCAATGGATCTAGCTGTAGTGGCTGGTCGTAAAGCATCACCACCACCATCATCATCATTATCCCCAGTACCACTAGGTCTATTAGTACCAGTACCACCTTGGGTGGGGGAAGGTGACTGTGTTTCTCCAGAAGAAACCAGTCAATCACTCTCAGTCTCATCACTATCACCAGTCTGAAATGGACGTCTTGCCTGTGCATGGACTCTACCCTCAGTAGCAAACTCGTCCACATCAGCCTCCAAGGCTCCAGCAACAAGACGACTTGGTCGACCACCAACCTCATCTAATTGAGGCTAACCCATTCGTTCAAAGGATCAACTTCCTCTCCCTCCAACTCAAAGATCTCACTCAGCTTAATGGGGGTTTTAGCATCTTTGTCCCTGCTTAACCGTATGTGCTCCTCTTTCAGTCTCAAATTATAGTGCGCATACACCAAGTTTTCAAGCCTTTTTGCACCCAACCGGTTTCGTCGCTTAGTATGTATAAGCAAGAATGTGCTCCAGTTTCGTTCACATCCCGTGGCAAAGCATGTTTGTGATAGCACCTTCACTGCTATTGCACAAAGGTTGGGTGACTCCGACCTGTATAGGACCCACCATTCAGTTGCAAAATAGCATAGGAAACAAATATTAAATGATGAAAAAACCCACAATGGCATATTGACATCCGTAAAGTAAGTATACGTACCAAGGGGTGTTGATTGTCGACCAAATTCAACCGCTGCCCTACCAAAACTCCTAGTGACATCTCTAAAGCTTTTGAGCTGAACCAATTTTGATGGGTAATAGTCTTAGTAAAAATACAATTCTTATAAATTATGTTGACAACAAAGTAAGTAAAAGTCTTACTTCTTGCAAAACAATAGACTGTGCTCTTGCGTTTGGCTCAAGCTTGGCAACCACTTCTTGTACTGCATCTATCACTTCTTGACGCATTCCCAAGTTATCTTTGTATTAATACTTAGGATTTAGATAATATGCTAAAAATTGACAAATATTATAATTATGTCAATGCAAGCTGATGTAATTTTAATTAGTTGAGAAACTAAAGTACATCAAGTAAAGACTCACCAGCCTTGTGAAGTGGGTGCTTAAGCTATCCCTCCCAACGATCTTTGATGATGGCAATATATTTTGAGTTCCCGCGTCTATAAGCTTCCTCTTCTTGCATCTTCATCATATCTATGACAACCCACAAGTATGGTAAGGTGGCCTTCCTCTGTCCATCAACCATTCTCAGCCCTTTCACAATGGGATCTAATATCGCCACAATTTTTTTGACATCATCCCAGAATTTATCGCTGGATATTGTTGCCTGTGCTGTTCTACTAGCTCGAGAATTAGACTGAGGCCACTCAAACCACTCTTCTGAAGCAAACATTGATCTCAAGCCAGACTTCTTCATGTCAAAACTCTTGAGGGCAATGTAGTTTGTTGCAAAACGCGTTATCCTTGGCCTCACCAAGTCTCCACCACACTTGGTTCTCATCATCTCTAAGATATATCCATGGTTATAAATGAAAGTAGTTACTTGCCTTCATTTTTTACAGTCTCTTTCACCAGTTTTATTTCCCCATGTCCTTCAGCATCAAATCAATACAATGGGCTGCACATGGTATCCAAAAAAGTCGGTATTTTTTATTATTCATCAACCTTTCCCTTGCTTTTTTGAAGTTACTACCATTGTCAGTAACCACTTGTACCACATGATTTATCTCCACTTCTTTCACCACTTTTTTTAAGAGACCATAAATGTACTAGAATCCTTGATATGATTGGATGTATCAACAAACTTCAGAAATGCTATTCTACCATCACAATTCACCAAAAAATTGATGAGTGATTTTTTAGTGGGTCCGGTCCACCCATCACACATCATAGTTACCCCATATCTTTCCCATTGTGTCTTCAAAGAATCCACATAGTCTTTCATTTCTTTCTTATGTCTGGGTAGGTAGGTGTTGTACAACTCCCAAGCTATAGGCCCTTTAACTCCTGGACCTACCCTACCTATTTCATCCAACATATTCTGATAGTGAGGTCCTGTGGTAGCATTTGCTGCGATGCCATGGTACATCATCCACTTGGAGATTTTATCTCCCACTCTCGTCTTGACATCAGTCTAAAAATGGGACAACTTTTTTTGTTTACTATCCTGTCTGACAAATAGATCAGGATCCGCCTTCAGGACCTCAAGATCTGGGTTACGAGGAGGTGGTGGTGCGTATGCAGTAGTTGGAGTCCTCACACTCTGAGTCCTCCTAAAAGGTATCTCAGGGGCGCCCCTACTTCTCAGCCTCGGCCTTCTCCTCTCATACTCTGCTGCTGTCTCTCTAGATGACCCAACTCCTTTAGTCCTCTCAAACTGTCTTTGTCGATCTATTTCTTGTTGTCTTATACTTGCTATCTTCGCTCTCTTCAGCTGTCTCACTTCTGCCTCTGTCATTTCTTGGTCTACTTTATCACTGTCAATGCTAATGTCATCTTCATTGACCCCTAGATTTTTTTCCAGACAAGCCTCTTCAAACTCTTGTCTAGCTGCCTTCTTCTTATTTCTTCTATCAATATTACTCTTCATTAAGCTTGCCATAGCCTTCTTCACTTCACTAGGTACGTTGGGGCAACCCATAACATCCTTGTTACCACCAGCAAGATGCCACTTCAATCTAGTCGCACCACCTCCTTTTATTTACTTGCCACAATAATTAGATTGTGATTGCTTCTTATTGGCAGTCAGTGGTATCCCATGCCTCCATGCAATGTCACCACTTGGAGTTGGTGCATTAACCATTTCAAACACTTATACTGTTGGAACAAAAAAATAACAATTACTACATTTGAAACAAACTATATTTTTCATTTCTAACAACACTTTATTACATAAATAATATCTTATAATTAAATAATACACCTTAAAGTAAAAAAACAGCATAGGTTTATCATTTTAACATTACTTTATTACATAAAACAACAACATATTATAATTTCAAACGCATTTATATTTTTTCCATAAGTAAAATTTTTTTTATTAATTTTTCAGTAATTAAAATGCTCTTAAATCAACATAAATAATTAGTTAACATTACTTTTATTACATAAAACAGCAACCTACCATAAAATAGCAATACTTTTAACAATACTTTTATTTATCAAGATTTTCAAAGTGAAAACAGAAATATTTTATCATTTATTTATATTTATTTTCAATTTAATTAATTATTTTATCAATATCCGAAAATTAAAATAATAAAATAAAAACAGAAAAATAATTCTGCTCCATACAAAATGTAGATCATCTTATTTTGTCTAACATATATTTAATTCAATGCCATACAACATGTGTAAGACATACTTTTTTCAAAAAATAGTTGTAGGAAAATCTTTTTTTTCAAACAGAAAATCTAATAAATAAATTATTTGTCAAAAAAAAAAAAAAAACTACTTCCATAGATTAATAGATCGGGTGTTAGAATCAAACATATAAAAAATTGGAAGCCATCCATGATGTTTGCATACCATTTCATTGAAAAATACAAATAATGGAGAGAATGAGTTACCTTGAAGAGAGAGAAAGGAGTTGAGAGTTGAAGAACCTTGAATAATCTTGACAAATGTTGAGATCCTTTGAACAAATGAAGTTTTAGGAAGAAAAAATGAAGAGAAATGAGGTTGGAGAGCAAAAGGGGGAAAAATAAGAAAGAAGAGTCGAAACATACTGATTTTCGAGTAGGTTTCAACACTAAAAGGGGCTGGTGGTTCAACTTATGGGTCGAAACCTGGGTTTTGACTGAAACCTAGGTTTCGACCTAAACCTGGTTGAACCCATTGGTTTCGACCCAAAATCATGCATTAAACAGTTTCGAGCCTAGGTTTCGTCTCGCCCAAGCTCGAAACCAAGATGTTTCGGTTGAAACTTGTGGTTTCGACCGAAACCTCAAACAGTGTCAAGGAATTCTAAGGTGAATCCATTTTGCTTGGAGGGGCCACAAGGCCACAACCCAGCAAGCAAATAGTATTTCGTAAAACTATGAGAAATTTAGTGAATCTATCCTATTTTGGATAGAGGAACAGTAATGGGTTTCAATTGGTTTTGTAGTTTTAATTCAAGGTCCTTACTAATTTATTTGATTCTGGGAGATTATCCATGAAAGGTAGCCTTATAATGGTGAAACATTGATTCTGCACCAAGTTGAGATGCTTCCCATGTAGTGGGTATAACATATTTTCCTTTTCTCTCTACTTTTGTATCCATTTATCCCTATGGGTTTTCACTTAGTCTGAACTGAAAATATATGTTACTTGCAGAAAGTGGCAAGACGACTCATTCTTGGGAAGGGGCATCAAATGCTGGATGTCAAGACAGAAGAGAGGAGGCATAAGCTCAATAAATTCAAGGAATCAGCATGGAAATGTATTTATTACTTTTCGGCAGAGATTTTGGCTCTATCTGTTACATACAATGAGCCCTGGTTCACAAACACCAAATATTTCTGGGTGGGGCCAGGAGATCAGGTCTGGCCTGATCAAAAGATTAAGTAAGGTTTTTAAATAATGAGTTAAATAGTTATGGTTCTCAACTTAGGAAGTGTAAGTCTAAAATTCACTTGATTTTATCCATTGTTTGATCGGTATATCTTATATTATTTTATTCAGTTTGATTCATATATCTTATATTAAATATTCACAATATCCTGATCCCAGATTGAAATTGAAGGGATTGTATATATACACTGCTGGATTCTACACATACTCCATATTTGCTCTGATTTACTGGGAAACAAGGCGTGCAGACTTTGGGGTGTCAATGGCTCATCATGTAGCAACTGTGATCCTCATTGTTTTATCTTACATACTCAGGTATTTTTTGAAGGTTTCATCTGTAGCCTGGTTGGCTAATGTTCTTCACTGCATCACAGTAGCAGGTTCAATCCCAACTTACAAAGTACTAGGGATGATGATGTAGGATAGTTTAGGGTTTGGGTCTCCTACATTTACTTCTAGCTAGGTATTATTGGCTTACCTAATGTTTAGCTATTTAGAACAGAAGTAGCATCATACATGTGTTGTATTTAGAGATTTAGAGCTGAAATTATCAAATAATGGTCAATGTATTCCTAACAGTGATTTACGAACTAAGAAATGATAGTTAGAGTGAAATAGGAATCAGCAATTAAAGATAGCTTTCTACAAAGTATTATGCAGAAAATTTCGGTGTTCTTAAAATGATAACTGTTATGTCTAATGCATAAGAGACCAATTTCCATGTAAAAGCAATAACATTTCAATATAAAGGAAATGGAATACTGACCAATTTAATGCTGTAAAAAGGGAACCAATTCCTGACTACAGTAGAACTCAGTTCGAAAATTGTTTTTCAGCAGTAGAGGAAACAAGAACAGAAAAATAAAAATTTAAAAACAGAGTACTTCCTGTCTACAGTGGCAGAAAAATAAAACAGAAAATAGACAGGGTATTATATGTCTATTCTGTCACAGGAAAAATACAAACAGAATTAAACAGGAAAGAATTTTGCCCCCGGGGGGAGATGGGGGGGGAATTGCAGTGGGAAGGAATATTCAGTCATAAAAAAAGAAAAAAAAAAAAGAAAAGAGAAAGACTCGTTTCGTAGATTGTATAGGGTGATTTATATGTTGCAGAAATGAGAAATAAAAAATGAAAAGGATTCAGAAAGAGGGGGGGGGGGGGATAGGGAATTCAGAAATAACACAAAAAAGGGGGGAAGAAGAGAAGAGACATTGAGAGGGAGAGCGAACGAAGAGGCACTTACAACCAAGGAGAGAGTTCCATTAACTTTCATTCATATTGCATAATTAAAATTACAGCAAAAAATGGCACTTACAAAGCCAAACAACAAAACGTGGAGGGACTTACCCAGGAAAAAAAAACATGGAGGGGGTTGGGGGTTTTAAAACTGCCTATGGCAGTTACTGAATTATAAAAATAAAAAACTACAAGGGTAGGGGGGGAGGGGTTTGGGGGGAACTAACCACTTGAATAAAATGGGGGTCTCCACTTGAATAGAATGGGGGTCTGCTCCTAGCTGAAATCTGCTAGGATGTCCTCATCAATTCTCTTGGCTTGGGAGAATTCACCTCCGGTGAATATAAACTCATGTAATGCTCAAGCATAGCTGGGTTGAGCAGTTGTAGCTCTTCAATGGAGATCCATGTGCAGTCAATCTCAAGTCGTCCATGCCACCGAATTAAGAACTCAAAGTAACTCTCTCATCAAGGATATCCTCAATCTCCTCAACTCGCTGATCAGACTGGGGTATAGGAGGAGTAGAAGTAACACGAAGGGAAGTAGAATTGGATGCAGAGGTATCGACAGTGAAAGGAAGGGTGTCAAGAACATTAGGAGTGACAGAAATGGTAATGTAAGGGCTGTGGTAAGAAACCGAATCCTTAACATTGAAAATATTGTTGATTCCCATGTCAATAGGAAGCACATAGGTATTAGCTCCCACTCTTTTATGAATTATGAAAAGACTTGCACTACGAGAATGTAGTTTGCTCGACTTTCCCTTGACAAAACACTGCGGTCTAATCTTGATAATCACCATTTCACCCTCTTGAAACTCTTGCATTCGTGGATGTACATCTGTCCTGGATTTATATTGATCATTACTTGATGTTATCTAACATATATTTTCTACATGCAAGTCATGTATGTATGGCGCAAAAGACTTAGCTGACTGGGATGTCCTAGAGCTAGACACAGTGGGAACAAGGTCTATAGGTGTCCTAGGCTGGTAACCTAAACAAATCTCAAAGGGGGAAAGACCAATGGTTCGATTCTTAGAAAGATTATATGCAAACTCGGCCTGGGTAAGAACACGATCCCAAATAGTAAGATGTTCTCCTATAAAACAATGCAACAGATCCCCTAAACTCCTATTTATAACTTCAGTCTTAGGGTGGAAAGCTGAAGAGAAACAGTTTAGTGCCTAACATTCGCTACAAAGTTCGCTAGAAATGATTAGTATACTTGACATCACTATCTGACACTATGGTCTTAGGCAATTCATGACACTTGACAATCTCCCGGAAGAAAAGTTTGGCAGCAACTGAAACATCGGAAGTTTTGGAGCCCGGAATGAAGTGTGCCATTTTCGAGAAGTGACCCACAGCTACTAACACATAATCATGGTCTCTCAAGGTCTCAGGCAAACCAAGCACAAAGTCCATGCCTTGTATGTTGCTGCCTTGTTGTCTATTAGAATTTTGAACAGATGTCCCAATGGCAAACCTTGCCATGATGGCTTGGACGTTTTGGCCAATGGTTTGAATGCTAGTTGCTTGTACTTCATGGTCTGTCTTACTTGTAATCAACTCTACATAGGCAGCTCTGAGCAATTCATGATTTGCTTGAAGGGTTTCCAAGGTCTCTTTATTTCGTTGAAGCAACCTTCCCATTGCTCGGATGTCATAGGGGTAGTGGGGAAATTTGTCATGACTTAATACGCTCTACCACTATGAGTGGACATACAAAGGGTTTATTCTTAGGTAGGAATCCTAACCAGAAAACAACTAGACACTTGAAACTTGGTTCTGATACCAAATTGATGCAGGATAGCCTAGGGTTTAGGTTTCCAACACTTACAGCTAGCTAGGTATTAGGTTACCTAATGTTTAGCTAGTTAAGATAGAAGACAGCAGCATACATGTCTTGTATTTGGAGATTTAGAGCTGAATTTTATCAAATAATGGTCAATGTATTCCTAACAGTGATTTACCAACTAAGCAATGATCATTAGAGTGAAATAGGAATCAGCAATTAAAGACAGCATGCATCAAGGTATTATGCAGAAAATTTCAGTGTTCTTAAAATGATAACAGCTATGTCTAATGCATAAGAGACCAATTTCCATGTAAAAGCAATCACATTTCAATATAAAGGAGATGGAATATTGACTAATTTAAAGCTCAACAGAGTACTTGCTGTCTATGGTGGCTGAAAAATGAACAGAAAATTAACAGGGTATTATGTGTCTATTCTGTCACAGGAAAAATGCAAACAGTATTAAACAGGAACAAAGAGAAGGGGGGAATTGCAGGAATATTCAGTCATATACGGAAAAAAAAAAAAGAAATGAGAAAGACTGGTTTCGTGGATTGTATAGGGTGATTTATATGTTGCAGAAAGAGAAATAAGATGTGAGAAGGATTCAGAAAAGAGAAGAGAGGGGGGAGGGTATTCAGAAATAACACAGGAAGGGGGAAGAAGAGAAGAGAAATTGAGAGGGAGAGAGAGAAAGAAGAGGCACTTACAACCAATGAGAGAGTTCCATTAACTTTCATTTATATTGCATAATTAAAATTACAGCAAAAAATGACACTTATAAGGCCAAACAACAAAAACGTGGAGGGAGTTGGGGGTTTTTGAAACTTCCTATGGCAGTTACTGAATTAAAAAAAAAAAAACCCTGCAAAGGGGGGCGGGGGGGGAGGAACCAACCACGTGAATAGAGTGGGGGTATTTTTACATGCTGTAAAATTAAATCACAGAATTAAAAACTAAATGGCAAACAGAAATAGAAAATGAAACAAACAGTGTTTAGAAATAGGAAATAAACAGAAAATAAGTTGAAATGTAAAAATAAGAACAACTGGCTGCTGCTGCTCTGCTCCTAGCTGAAATCTGCTGGGATGTCCTCGTCAGATGACCTTGTGCAAAATTAATACTTGTTTATTTACTTGCATGCACATAACTGTATATTTGAAAGAAGCATCAGTCCTTGGTACATATTAGAAAAAAGTGTCAGGGTCATATAAGATGCTTCATTGCTTCCTCCTTCTCTATTTGCATTTTCAGTGCCCCAAAAAATCTGTTACCATTTCTTACAGGTTTGCTCGTGTTGGATCAGTTGTTTTAGCTTTGCATGATGCAAGTGATGTGTTTCTGGAAGTTGGGAAGATGTCCAAGTACAGTAAATGTGAAAAGCTAGCAAGCTTTTCATTCGTTCTTTTTGTTTTGTCATGGATCATACTTCGGCTTATCTACTACCCATTCTGGATCCTTTGGAGTACAAGGTGAGTGTAAATTGCAGCATTTTAGTTCACTTTTGACTGATATAGCGCCTCTTACTTTATCAAGATGGGTTGACAATAGAAGCATTCATGTACAATAGTTTGTTAATTCTATTTTTTTTAACTTGAAAAAGTGTCATGATTTTTCAAACTTTTCAGACCAACAACACTGTAAATGTTTACAGATATTCCAATGTACTTTGCGCTCTCCTAGTCCACCAAAATAATGAAGATTTTTATATGTTTTGCCTTTCATTAGGTAATTAGTGTTTTGCAAGTACAGCACTGTATAAAGGAATTAATGTGTGGCTGTCTCATAGGTTCTCAATATATCTCTTAATTATGGTTTGGACCACCTATCAAACCTCAATGACATGGTTTCCATAGCATATTAGAATTTCATATTAATGGGATAAACATTCATTTATTTGATGTAATAGCCATCCAGTTGTCCTTCTTTGGAGGACCACAAGTTATGGTTTCTGAAGTTATATAAATTATATAGGATAGAAACAAATACAAGTTCTCAATAGATACTGTAAAATAGGGTTGTTGTTCTGTAGACCCTCTTCAGGATCTTTGGGTCTAGGGGACCCATACCATTTTTAGAGCATGGAAACCAAAAAGATTTTTTTTTCTTTTGGTTTGGGTTATTCAATTCATCCATCTTTAAGGCTGTGAGAGTTGTTTTTAAAAATTGGCTTGTTTGGGGATTAAATTCGAGTCTATTCAGTTTTGTGCATAGTTGTCAAGGCGACAAGGCGATCCAGGCGCCTAGGCGCCTATGCGCCTAGGCGCCCGCCTAGCCTAGGCGACCAAGGCGTTCCCAGTGCATTTTTTTTATTTCTAAAATATATATGTTCATATATATGCAACATTCTACATAAATAATCAACATTTAAGACATAACTTAATTAATATGTGGTGTGGACCCAAGTTTACTAATGTACACTAAGACCTGAGATTGTGTCTAGAGTTAAGTAAACAATTATTTATGACTAACATTTGCGTACTTTTAATGAATTTGATTGGAGCGTAACTCCTTTAATATAGTTCGGATTCAAACAATCTCGAATTCGTTGCAAAGTTAGCATAATCAGCTTTCCAACAAATCCGAGATTGCTTAAATCCAAATTATAATGAAGGAGTTACACTCCGGTCAAACCTTGTTCGGAATACGGGAATGCTGTTTAAAGTCGTGTGAATGTAAATTATTTTTTGAGCATCAAAGCAAAAGATTATTTTGGCGCACTCTTGGTTTTTAGTAATGATTTACTATAATAAGATTTATAGAATTTTTATATTTAGAAAAAAACCTAGCATTTAAAAGTTGAAAATCGCCCTCGCACCCAAAAATATGGTTTTTGTTCTTGAACAGGGGGGTTGATTTTTTTTTCTTCTGGAATTTGAATTTTAGACTATTTTTATTGGATTCAAATAGGGGGGTATTTGCTTATTTATGAATAATATCTTAAGTTTACTTAAATGATATTAGTCATAAATAAGTATTGCCTGATAAATGTTGTTCCTGTCTGGCCTGGGCGACCGCCTTTCTCATGTACACAAGGCGCCCTAGCGCCCCGGCCTGTACAAACCGCCCGGACGCCTAGGCGACGCCTTGCAACTATGGTTTTGTGGATTCTTTTTTTCAGTTTTGTTCAGTCAGTTGGTTTTCAATCTTTAGTCATATTCCAATTTTGAGTTGTCTTTTGTCTAGGTCAGTGTTTTGAGTCTTTTGACACATAAAGACTTTCTGTCTATTCAGACCGGCTGACTCATCATTGTGGTTCCCAATGGAATTTTCTGCACACCTTCACCTGTTTACTTCTTTGATGTGAGGTTTCTGAGTGGTTGAACCATTTTTCCTCCCCAAAATGTGTAGAGGGCTGTGCAGTTTATGCAAATACTGGTTTTTGCTACTCCCTTTTCTTTAAACTTTCATTTGATCATTGTCATTATAGAGGTTTTCAGTTATGTACTTTAGAAGCCTTGTATCTCATGAATTTTATTTGATTTGGGAAGGTTATACAACTGAAATATTGGGAAAATATAACTTTGTCATTTGATTTAACTACCTTGGTGTTTAATTCTATATAGGCACCAAAAGCTAATTTGACTTGATATCTTCTAAAGTTGATTAGATAGGAATTGGCATACTAGCTTATGAGTTGTTACAAAAAAATATGAATATAGAAATTATAGGATAGTTGGTGAAACCGCAAAGAAACAACAAAGAAAACGAGACCACGCTGCCGGTGTCATGTGGCTTCTCACACTCTCCCCTCCCTGACATGCTCCCATTGGCATGGCATAGTGGATTCCATTCCACATGGACAGTGTGGTGATCCCCTGCACTAAAGAAAATTATGACATATTGCGTAGATGCACCACCGCTGGTCTTCTCCCAAAACACAATGCAAATAAAAAAAGTGAAAATGAAACTGAAAAGAACCGGACATTCTGAAGATTCAACTTTCTTAAGGTTTCTTGTCTTCTTCATCATGTTTTAAGGAACAAAACATGGATGAAATCCTTAGGGAGTGGTGATGAACTAAAAGGAAAACATGAAGGAAGTACCTTGAATTGCAAAAGACCTTACAGAACGAATGCTTGAATATCTTTTGGAAATAAAAAAAATCCAAAACAACTATTGATTGCTGCTTCTTTAATCTTGAATTTCAATCTCTAAGATATGATTGTAGCTTGAATCTTGCTGCACTTCCATTGACAGAGACTTTTATAAGTTAGAAGATGGACAAACCTCTATTGCTGAAGAGCTTGAAACAATTTTGTAAGTAAAAAATTGAAATATACAACAAATAACTTAAATGATTCCTGTAACAACAGAATGTGATGTTTCCAGAAATCACAAGACAAATCTGAATCATCCATTTTTACGATTTTATTTAATCTAACCGTTGGTTCTAGCTCAAAGTTGATAGAGTGCATAGTAATATCTAGAGTACTAGAGAATATATATATATATATATATATATATATATATATATATATATACTGGTATACTTGCATGGACATATACTAAAAGCATGCCAATACAAATGGGGTATTTGATTGAATTAGATTCTAAAATTCGACATATGGTTAATCTAGATTATGTTCTCTCTATCCAACTGTCGGAATGGTACATCATCTATCCATGTGGCAGAATAGGTGCCTTATGACATTTAGAAAAATAAGTTTGTTGAAGATTGTACGATTTTGGTTCTGCTGTGTAGGTGTCACCTAGGCCTATCTAGGTGTCATCTAGGCCTGTCTAGGTATCACCTAGCTTAGTGCTGACCATCTGTCCAAGCTGGCTTCCTTCTTAGTCTTTGGGATTAAGTTAAATTTTTGACTTAGTCCTTGTCTTTAATTCATTATATGTAATTAGAAGACTAGTTTTATTGTCTAATGAGGATTTACTATTTATCTAGGATTCCTTGTCATGTTGACATGTGGAATTCCTACCTCTAATGTAATTAGGACTCCTTATCTTGTGGAGTTCTAGACCTATCACTTTACCTCTTTTATTTTATCTATAAATAGTGACTGCCAAGAGGAGATGAATACACATTGATTCTCTCTCCCTTTTCTCCATTCTCTCCATCTTCTCTCCTTCTCTTTCTTTCTATTTTGTTACAAAGTTAATAACAGACCCTTGTGACAATAATAATTCACCATTAAAAACATGTACATATTAGGTTTCAATTCATACAAGATGTGCAGCATGCCTGTATGATTCTTGTTTTTTATGCTGAGGTCCAGAGTTCAAGTCATTTTATCGTAGTTATTCCAAAAAGAGTGTGTCAGCATGTAACAGTTCATGTTCATGTTGTATTCATGTGAACTTGACATGATGTATTTAGGTTTACTTTTGTAGGTGTTGATGTAGTAACAGTTTCCGTTTGTTCAGGTTTCCTAACCTGTTTATTGAATATGTTTTTCTTGTTAGTCAATAAGTAGTTAATTTAATGATTAGAAATTTTAGGCCTTTTCTGGTCACACTGCGAACGGGTTCTGAGATTTCTAATTATACTTACATACCCAGCCATTCGGGCATACGAATTTGAGTTATTTTAGTAATAAAACTCTTAATTTTTTTTTACCATGTGGATTCATGGTGTGCTTGGATAGACTTCCAGAAATGCTGGATTTCTTAGTGGAAGAGTGAATTCTTTTCACAGGTTAGGTGGACTCCTAATCTTATTTCTTCTTCTATTATTTTGTTCTGACTTTCAAGTTCAAAGGTTCATTCAGGTTGATCAACCTGTTCAGTCCTGGTTTAATTAAGCTCTAGAATTATCTATCTGAGATTCTGTTAAAGATTCAACTTTTGATCTCCTTCTCTTATTCATATTAGGGTTTCTAGTTTAAGTCTGATATTGATTGCTGAAATCCTACTCGGATTCTAAATTCAGTTCTATACTAGAAAAATAATTTACTTGTTTTTGGATTCTAATTTCCTAGTAAGAATTCAATTGCATTTCATGTGAATTGGATTTCTTATTTGATATAGGATTTTAGGATTCCTCATTCTATGATTATGTTTCCGCACATCCAGTCGTACTTGGACTATGTTCATGTTTGATGAGGATTCATACTCTTGGATCCTACTTAAACTAGTGTTTGGAATTTTCAATCCAGAGCAACTGTAATTGTTTCCCACACTTCCCCACCATAACCTTTGGATGCTGAACGACAACAATTTATTTACTATAAAATTTAGGAGCTGGTGCTCTGGCAGACACTGGTTTATGTATCCATATGCAGGTTATCTAGGTAAGTTTGCCAAAGTTATGTATGAAAGTGTTATCAGACCTTCATTACATCTTATATCCAAGGTATTACTCCAGATTAAATAGCTTGGAGGTTTTGGATCTCTCAACATGTTAAAAATGAGAAATTGAATGGTATTGCCACTTGCTTGAAAATCTTCTTCTACTACTATTTCTGCTTTTGGGGGTCCTTGCTTTCCGTTTCTTTCCATACTCCTGTCAATTCTGTCCTGTTACCCGTTTTACTCTTACCATCAGCTATCCCAAATTGACAAGACCACATTGAAGTTTTTCCTATTTGTAGGCTTTTCCTGTTTCGGAATCTGTCTATATTTTATACGTTTGTTCCCGATGTTCTTAATATAAACACTAATTTCAATTGGTGTAGGTTGTTAAAATTTAGTATTTCCGAAAGGTGATATTTAATTAATATTACTTGAGGTCCCGCTTTTCATTGTTGCCTTCCAACTCTTTGCTTCCTTAATTCTTGTAATTGTATGCTTCTCTTGTTTTTCTTAACTGATTTTACTGAGCAAGCTTGGGCTCTTTCCTTTTTTTGTTTCAGTGAATGTACCTTAGAATTCACCCTACCTTGTCCTTCTATTTTGTTTAATTTTATTTAATTCATTTATTTTTCTTGTTTGCAGCTATGAAGTTCTGATCACTCTGGACAAGGAAACATACAAGACTAATGGCCCCATATACTATTACGTGTTCAATTTTCTCCTATATTGTTTGCTTGTTCTTCACATTTATTGGTGGATATTGATCTATCGAATGCTTGTAAAACAAATCCAAGCAAAAGGTGTGGTTAGTGAAGATGTTCGATCAGGTATGTAGCTCAAGCTCAACAGATCATTTAGTAAGGTGCAGTTTTACATGAATGCAATTGAATTTTTTTGGTTAGATATATCACATGTTAAATATTGAAAATTGTCAAGGAAAATTATGTTAGATTTTGTGTCACACAAGGCTGCAAAGCTTAGTTACTGCTGAGATGACAGCTATGACAGCTATCGTGTATATATATTGTAATATGGGTTATGTCTAGGTTCAATGTATGTAGATTTAAAGGTGCTGACTTGTTCCTTACTCATCTTTCCTTTTATGTAATCCCATATTACTCTATAAGGAATGTATGGCCTCCATTAATAGAGATAAGCCAGTTACTCTCATTATTATTTCAACATGGTATCAGAGCTGGTATCCACATCGGGATCTCAACCCTAATGGGATAAGCCCTCCAGCGCCTCCTCTCCTCTCGGTTTAGCACCGCTGCCACACCGCTAGCCACTGTTGTCAACCTCTCTCTCTCTCTTTTAGTGGTTCCTCCACCCTAGTTTGGTTCCACTTCCTCGTTACCCTTGGTGGCGAGTTTTTGTCTCCCACCAAGGGCCTATAGACCTAAGCCTCTCTAAATCACGACCAATTCATGATTATTTGACATCTCCGGGAGTTTTCATGTGGAGTTGAATCTTTTGGTTATTTATGTAGATGTGGATTTTTTTTTTGTGATCCAACGTTGACCAGCAACTACGTCTAAGATCTCATTAGCCTCTACTGGACAGGAAGGAGTCCCTACATGTGACTTTTCTTCATTCCATGTTTGCCTTATCAAGTTGAATGAGAGCAATTACCTGATGTGGTCTCATTCGTGTTACCTGGCTATTGGTTCGTGTATTCTCTCTGGCTACATTATAGGGGACACTACTAAGTCTTCCGCTGCTAGTACTTCTTAAGACAAATGGCTAATATCCAATTATCTTGTCATGTCTTATCTCATCAATTCGATGGATCTCTCTATTTCCAGGGGATATCTTTTTCTTGACACTGCTACTAAGATTTGGACGACTGCCTAAGACACCTATTCTCAGGTTGGTAATGATGCCCAGTGCTATGATCTTCGGAAGCGGATTCTCAAGACCAAGCAGAAGGAGCTCCCTGTCTCCCAAAATTATTCCACTCTTTGAAGTATGTGGAGAGTTGGATTTTTATGGGTCATTACTACTACCTGTGATACAGAAGCGACTGCATTTAAAAAATGGGAGGATAGTCTGCGGTTCTTTGATTTTCTTGCTGGCCTCAATGTCGAGTTTGACCAAATTCAAGATCATGTTCTGAATCATGTTCTGTTTCCCACTCTTGAGCATGCATATGCTCTGCTGTCCTCTGAAAATAGTTGACTTACTGCTATGGTCCTCTCTGTGACACAGGAATGATCTGATCTATGTTTTGGCTCGAGTCCTCATGTGATCTTCTTGCTTTTGATAGGAAAGGAATGGCATACTAGAGACAAGTGTTGGAAACTACATGGCCGTCCTTCGGATACTCGTGGTCATAGACAAGGTCCTCCATCGTCTGCCACTGCTCATCACACTGCCTCTGATGATGTTTCTAGTTATCATTTTCTTTCTCAAGAGGAGTTGCTGACTCCATGTTGTCTGATGTCCAGGCTTCACTCATCCTTTTTACTGACACCATCTGCCGCTTCCACCGCGGCTATGTCAGTGCCTTCTGATTCATCTCCTGCTCCTTCGGTATTTCTTTCGGTGGCCATTGTGCCTCAGTCTCCTTCGTTACTTGGATCAGCGACTGTGGTACCACTGACCATATGATTGGGTGATCCATTCATTTTTTAAGTACTTTCCTTTGTCCAGTAATAGTAAAGTGTTGCTGATGGTTCTCTCTTCATTGTCTCTAGCAAGGGCTCCATTAAGTGTTCTCCTCATTTATCTCTCTCCTTTGTTTTACATGTCGCTAAGTTTTCTATTAATGTCCTCTGAATTAGTAGTCTTACTAGGGACTTGCATTGTAAAGTAACCTTCTTTCCTAATCATTGTGTCTTTCAAGACATGGATTTGGTTCGTACGATTGGTAGTGATAAATTGGTTTGTGGTCTTTACTTGCTCGATGAATTTCCATCAACTTTGGCTGCTTAGGATTCTCTCCCTGATTCTTCAACATTGACTTTATTAGAGTTACATCGATGGCATTGAAGATTGCTTCACCCTCCTCTTGGTGTTTTATCAACTTTATTTCCTACTTTAGTCAAGTAATGTAATTCCAATAATTTCTTTTGTGATGCTTGCATCTTTGCAAAGAAAACTAGGGTTTTTTTTTTATCCCATTTCAGATAATAGAAGTTCTATTCCTTTTGGTTTAATCCACTCTAATGTACGTGGCCCTACTCGTTGTGTGTCTACATCTGGTTTTAGGTGGTTTGTCTCCTTTATTGACTGTTTTAGTTGCACTACTTGGATATAACTGATGCGTCACAAGAGTGATGTGTTCAACTGTTTTTCAGTTGTTCTATCGGATTATTTAGACCGAATTTGGTGCCAACGTGAGGATACTTCATACTGATAATGGCAAAAAGTATGCTGATGGGTCCTTCCAACTATATTTGTCTACTCACGGGATTATTTATCAAACGAGTTGTGTTGATACTCCTACTCAGAATAGTGTGACGGAACGTAAAATCGGCATCTGTTGGAGGTAACCCGGTCTCTCATGTTTACCATGTTAGTCTATCCTTAATGTTGGGGGATGCTGTCCTTGCCGCATTACCTTATCAATCGCATGCCTTCTCGTGTCTTTCCCTCTCACTGTCCTCTTGATGTGCTTATGGGTTCCTCGTCCTTTGTGGTGCCACCTCATGTTTTTTGTTGTGGTTTTTGCTTGCATCCATCATGTGCATGGCAAGCTTAATGCCGAGGGCTCCGTTGTATCTTTTTAGGCTATTCTTCCACTCAAAAAGGTTATAAGTGTTGTCACCCTCCGAAACGGCAACTGCTAATCACTATGGATGTTTTTTTTTTTTTCATAAATCTGAGGCAAACTACCCGGCACCTCTTCAAGGGGAGATTCATCCACCTTGGGTATTGACTTCTTGAATGCCATACGTTGTGGAACTGATCAGAGAAATTCAACTTCTTCCATAGCGTATAGCAAATATTACCAGACTAAATCTTGATGTGCCGGTCATTGTTCCAATGGAGACATTTGTTAAGGATGATGCGAATTCCGATCCTATTGTTATTGAGGATGGCATCAGCAGGTAGGAGCAGGAACAGGTTTTTGTTCAGGGGGAGCAGCCAGTTCAACAGTCGCCATTAATTTAGGGGGAGTCAACCTAGGAGCTGCCACCTTTAAAGTATTTGTTCACCATAAGACTGTGCCGGATACCACCACCACCACTACACCTAGTCAACTGTCTTCTATACTGAATCCAAGTCTTCCTCATTCTGGTGAGTCTCTTCATTTAAGTAATCCTAGTCTTGACTTACCTATTGCTATTCATAAGAGCATTAGGACAAGTACTTACAACAACAACAACAAAGCCTTATCCCAAATAAATGGGGTCGGATACATGGATTTTTGTCCTCTATTCAGCTCTGTTCAATGTCATACTTGAAACAAGGCTTAAGCTATGCATGTCTTTCTTCACCATCTCTCCTAGGATCATCATAGGTCTGCCCCTAGTTCTTTTAGATACTTCAATATGAATCAAATCACTCCTCTGTACAAGAGCATCTAATGGCCTCCATTGAACATGGCCATACCATCTCAAACAGCTTTCTCATAATTTATCATGTATTGGCGCTACTCCCAAATCAACTTTAATATGATCATTCCTTACCTTATTCTTCCTAGTTTACCACACATCCATCTCAACATCCTCATTTCAGCTACACTAAGTTTATTAGATCATTCCTTACCTTATTTAAGGACATGTACTTAGCATCCCCTTTTTAATATGGTTGCATATGATTCTCTGTCTCCATCCTTCCAGGCCTTTGTTTCTGCATTATCTTTTGTTTCCATTCCTAACACATGGCAGGATACACTGGCAAATCCATGATGGAAAGAGGTAATGAGTGAAGAGATGACTGCTCGTGGGAAGAATGACACATGGGATCTGGTGCCTCTCCCTCCAAGGAAGAAACTAGTGGGATATAAGTGGGTATTTGTTGTCAAACAAAAGGCTGATGGCACAGTGATAGATATTTAGCAAGGCTGGTCTCTAGAGGATTTACTCATACCTATGTGATTAACTATTAAGAAACCTTTGCTCTAGTGGCAAAGATGAACACTTTCAAAGTTATTATTTCTTGTGCCATTAACCAAGAATGAGACCTTTAGCAACTTGATGTTAACAATACTTTCCTACATGGGGAGCTTGAAGAGGAAGTATATATGGACATCCCACCAGGAATTGCTTTTCCAAAATCTCATGGCAAGGTCTGTAAATTGAAATGGGTTTTTTATGGTTTGAAACTGTCTTCAAGAGTGTGGTTTGGTCGTTTTCAATGAGCCATGATATCCATTGGTTATAAACAGAATAATGTTGACCATACCTTGTTTATCAAGAAGATGGGTGAGCATATTATTTTTTGAATCGTTTGATATAGTTATCAGTAGTAGTGATAGTGGTGAAATATCCCTTTTGAAGACTTACTTGGGAACTAAATTCAAAATCAAGGATCTCAGTAAGCTGAGATATTTTCTTGGGATCAAAGTTGCTCATTCGTTCAAGGTATTTTCCTCTCTCAACGAAAGTATACTCTTGATCTCTTATCAAATACAAGAATGCTGGGTTGTAAACTAGCAGATACCCATCTAGAGCCTAACACTCATCTCAAGAGAAAAGATGGTGATTCAATTTATCAAGAAAGTTATTAGAGGTTTGTTGGATGACTTATATACTTTTCCCATACTCGTTCGGACATTGCTTTTGCTATAACTGTGGTTAGTCAGTATATGCATGATCTTCACTCTACTCACCTAGAGGCAGCATATCGGATTTTGAGATATTTGAAGTCAGCTCCAAGCAAAGGGGTTATTTTCTCTCCTTACAACCATTTGTGTATTGAGGCTTTTACTGATGCCAATTGGGCCTGTTGTCTAGATGATAGGCGATCAACCTCAGGATATTGCATGTTTGTTGGGGGCAACCTTATTACTTGGCGGAGCAAGAAACAGGCTGCAGTTGCTTGGTCTAGTACCAAAGCTGAGTTTCATGCTATGGCCCATGGTATATGTGAATTTTTTTGGCTTCGTGGTTTTCTTTAGGACTTGTATGTCAAAATTGATCTACCCTTGCATCTATACTGTGATAGTAAATCAGCGATCAGCATTGCACATAATCTAGTTCAACATGATCGTATCAAGCACATGGAGATTGGTCGTCACTTTATCAAGGAGAAGCTGAAACAAGGTGTTTTATGTGTTCCATTTGTTCAATCAGATGCTCAGTTAGCCGATATTTCACTAAAGGGCTTGGTAGTAAAAGTTTTATTCCTATTGTTAGCAAGTTGGACATAATTGATATTTATGCACCAACTTGAGGGTGAATGTTTTAATATGGGTTATGTCTAGGTTCAATGTATGAAGGGATAAGGGTGTTGACTTATTCCTTACTCATATTTCCTTTTATGTAATCTCATATTACTCTATATATAAAGTGTGGCCTCTATCAATAGAGATAAGCCAGTTACTCTCATTATTTTTTCTACAATATATTTACCAGGATATCCCCCTTATTGTGCAGCAATTCATCCTTATAATCTATACCATGTGGTAAAAAGAGCTACTTTTCCAAGCTTGTCTATGGACTCCACTCAGGATCTATGCTGCAAGGTTGGTTAAAGGCCCTTCTTATATCTAGGAAAATTAAACATATCCCGGGGTAATTATTCACGGAGTATTACCGTAGTAGAAAGGTGGGCAAATAGATGGTGATGGAACTGTCCATGTGACTTATTTGGAGATTCCTCTTAATATGGATAATCTGGATTAGCCACATCAGCCCCTAATGTGTGTGAAAACATGTCTTCTGCAAGCTTCAAAGCCCCTGGCATCATCACAGAAAAACTTTTGGTCTTTAATAAGGTGATTACTAGAAGGAACGTCCAATGTATTAAATGAGTTATCTTCATCTATTCAAATAAGAAAACATGTATGAATAAAAAAAATTCAGCAACAATAAGCCTACTGTGTTTTTTTATGTGACATAGATCATTGACCTGCTGGATCTATTGAATATAAGGATATAAACAAGAAAAACAGTGGAATCTTGAATTTGGCTGAGAAGGCCATTGATCCTTTAAAGATATAATGGTTCTGCTCAAATGAGAAGAGTGCTAATCTTATCAACTATCAAGTTGATCCATTCAAAGGAGTTTAAGTAGAACCTCCATATTTGGTCAATCATCTTACTCAAACATGGGACTGAAATTTGCATATGACCAGGCAAGATCATATGGTAGGATATTTGATGCATTTTCCATTAGGAGAACGCACTAGGTTGGGCAAATATTGACCTCACCTGGTTACAAGACTACAGGTTTTGGTTTTACTTGATGAATTTGTGTTTACTTGTCTGTCAATGTCTTTGTTAGAGTAATAGAATTGTAACCGTACACTGCTTTGACTTAGTCAAAGTAGTTAGTGCTAGTTTCTAGGACTTGGACTCCTATTAGTATATGGATTCCTATTTAGTCTATTAGTTTCCTTTATTAGTTTCCTTTACCAATTAGCCTTGTTAGTTTCCTTTTCCTATTTTGAGTTTTACTTTGTCTTTAGTTTGTGATTAGGACTCTGACTTGTAAAGTCCTAGACCCTATCTAATAGTTGTTTTTTATTTTCTATAAATACAAACTACAAGGATAGGAGCCACTCAGACTCCCTCTTTACTTTACACATCGATTCTCTCCATCTTCTCTTTTTTTTTAATAAGTTGGTATGGTAATATTGTCATTCCATTCCTTGAGTTGTCTGATCTTGGGGTGCTTTATTTTCTTGTGCAGATTCTGAAGCTGAAGATGAGCATGAAGATTGATCCCCATACAAGATTGACAGTAACCACATGTATATCCTAGGTGTTCAAGTAATTATTTTCGCATTTTCATTGATATTTTATTTTATCTTATTGTTCAGCAACATCTCTCTTAGTTAAGGCAAAGAGTTTACTGTTTATTGCAGATAATTATCAGCAAGGCTTCCATAGAAGGACCCCCAATTTTGGATCCCAACCGTGAGTTTGACTTGTTGATAATACTTGCGATGAAAAATATGTATAGGGAGTGATCTATTAGTTGTGAAGCTAGCTTTGGAGCAAGTTAGGGTAGATGTTAACTGTTAGGAGATTATACTCATGGTTGGAATCATGACCACACCATTTACCACTAGTTTTCATTGCTGGGTAACAAGTGACTAACTTGTAGAGAAGTTGTAAGGCCTGATGATGTTTATTAAATTACTCTCAAGTCGAGGCTAACTCTTTGTCACTTGTTCCTGTTCAGTCCCCTTTCATTTGTAACTTCCCATCTTGGGAAACTCTTGATGGAGTAAGATGAGTTTTTGTATGGACAGTTTTGTACTCTGGGAGTTTATATGCGTGCTCTGTTACCTTTTGATTCAAGGAAATGTACCCCATTTTTTATTTCTATGTTGGGTAACTGCAACTGCATCCTCTCCCTCCCCTTGCAACCCACACAATTGCATCCTCTCTCTGTGATCATGTCTTGCCCACCTCCGACTTAATCCAGGGTCTTGTTTTTCAAAGACCACCAAGGATGAGTCATCCAACTCTTCCAGTCCCGAATCAGTGTGGCACTGGAGATGTTCAGAATGCTCAATCTCTATGATGCCATCGCCAACTCTAGCTTTGAAATCACTCATTAAGCTGGGTGGCACTGTTTAAACTATGCTATCAGACATTGAATCCTCAATTCACAAGGACTCATAAAAATCCTCTGTTTCAAGGGTGGTCTTCATCATATGACTCAATATACGTGATGAATTACCTGTCTTTCTACAATGATTACAGTAGAATCCTCTCTGATATAGTGGCTAATTGGCCATTGCTGGATAACACGTCTCTGTTTCATTATATGCTCCCGTCAAGGGCTGTTGAGCCGGCTGCAACAGCATCCAGAACATGTGTTCGTCTTCTCTAGCCTCTGTTCCATTCCACCCCTCTTGGATTGATACTTCAAGCCCACCATCCAACTCAAACGGGAGAGGATGAATGAAAGGGACTATGGAGAAAGAAACCTGTTTGCAAACAATTGAAGCGCCTCCTCAAGAAGGTGGGAAGCACCATGAGATGGTGGGCATAGTCATCTTCTGGGTTGATTGCCTTGATCACTTTCTACGAGAAGAGTTTGTCAGCCGAAATGAAAGCTTCTCAAAGAGCACGATCAAACCTTCCACCATTATCAGCAGAGAATGGAAGCATATAATGAAATAGAGGCAGGAGTTGCTGCTTACAGAAACCCCGATAGAATTTGTTGAAGATCTCTTGAAGGAGTAAGCGGGTAAAGATTTAAACTGCTCGAGCAGAACCTGAGACACTACTGTCCTATGCATTCAGTTTCTATGAAATAGGCCAGCTTGGGATCGTGTTTGATAATCTTGGAGATCACACCCAATGGATCAGTGATTTGGGGGTTCATGGTCCCGGTTGGGATGTCATGGCAGGGGAGGACCCAATGTTTGAGGGAAAAAGATCCTCCTATCACCTAGTCTGCCAGTTGCCATCGAACAGGCTAGATGCATCGGCTACGAGCCCCATGAACAGCTGGCACTGCTGAGCAATAGGAGAGGATCCAGGTCCATGTTTGAGAGGGAGAGAGCAGAATATTGCCGGAAGCTAATAGGAGAGAGAGAGAGAGAGAGAATTTGGAATTGGTACAGGGATAACAAATCCTGGTGCTATGACTGACTTCTTGTTACTCATGTCTCAGATAATTGTTATAGACTGCAAACATGTGCCCAAACCAATGAACTACATTGAATAACCATAACCCAGAAAAAGACCGTAGCTGAATTCTTTGTAGTTAAAATGTTGGCAAGGCCTCCCTTTTTGGTGGGCTAATGGCAACCCAATCGTATGAGCAGGTGGGAGAGAATTTTTGCCATAATGAAGTAGAGAAACATGGCTGCTGATCTTGTGGCTGATCTTTGCTTTGAAGAATCTTATAGTCTAATTTGGTTTGTTCAATCCTCGCCACTAAAAATAAATTCTATTTCCCTTATCCAGGGAGATCTAGTTGGCTTCACACAGGAAATTTTTAACCAAGTGGGAGGAGTTTTTCTCTTCCTTAGTGAAAAGGATTTGCCTGATTACTAAGTGGATTTATTGAAGATTTATCATCCAAAAGACTCACTAGATTGGTGGTCAATTAAATCGAGTTAGGTTCTTTTAAGAACCTAAATTTGAAGATGAGCTTTGATTTGGTGCCTTAACAGAGGATAGAAAACAATCAAGATCAGTATTTGGGATCCAATGTAGCTTACTGCAGCATAATCATGTTTATGGCATGAGGAAGGGGAGAGGAACACTATAGCTTGCTCTTAAGTGAGATTCTTGATTGTGAACCACATGAAGATTGACATATTTATGGATCTCGATGGCTTCATCATCTTTGATGTTTTTCAAGTTCAGGTATTACAATTGCCTCAGCACCTATGACACCTGAGTGGCAGCTTGTATATGACTCAAGAATGGCCTTTTGTCCAAAGGGGGATGAATACTGCTCTAGTGTGGATTTTGAAAGTGTTCACGTAAAACATGGCCATGGCCAATGGAATTTTTTTTTTTTGGGGGGGGGGGCGGCGTATGGAGAATCCGAGCCCCACGTCCGAGCCGACACCTAGCCTACAAGATTAGTCAACAGGGGGTGTCGGTGCCGACGTCGGGCTCGGATTCTCCCTTGAGCCACGTGTCGGTCATCCAACGGGGGCGTCGGGCTCGGATTCTCCCTTGAGCCACGTGTCGGCCATCCAACGGGGGCGTCTCCGTCCTCCCAATACCTCTGGGAGGAGACGATGCGGATGGGGGGGGGGGGTTCAACCTATTTATCTGCCAAAGAGACTTGGACGAGGGAGGAGTGCCTTAAAATACACAGTAAAGACATGAGAGTAAAACCCATGTGTCCTTTGACAGTCGTCATAAAGTACAAAAACTAAGTCGATCATTTTCTTCATCCAGTAGCAACTTTTAACAGGTTGAAAAAAAAAAGTGTGGCATTTCAACAGAATGAGTTCAGTTGACATCCCCCCTTCCCAACCCAAAAGAAAGTGGAAAAAATGAAGATAGTTTAGGCTAAATAAACATAGCTAAGGAATCCCTCCGATGAAGAATGATGAGATTCTCTGGAAAAGATGATAGATCCATAGCATACACTCAATGAGTTTAAGGGGTCCAAGATGTATGGGAATCCATCACTCGTAATGTACTGCGTACCTTTTATAAAGAAGTCTTTCTATTGGACACTGACTCCCTTTGGCACACACTCATAAAGCCATCACGGAAACCACAAAATACAGGGAGTAGTATTGATATTTGAGAAGGAAGGGATGAGAGAGTTTTGCTCCTATCCAACAGACAATGAATGCCGGAATTGAGAATATCACTTTATAAAATGTGTAGGTTGTTCAGACATCTCTCCTTTGAAGTCCATTCTGGAGTCATAGACTGGTATTTGATTCTACTAACCTTTAAGGTACTGACTCTGGTGTCCTTTCTAGTTTGGCCATCACTTTGTTTTGGTTTTGAATAAGATCTTATGGATATTTTAGATATTCCTATTACAGAGTAGGAAACTTCAGCTATCCCTTCATGAATTACATGAACGAATACAGGACCTGGATCTTCTCCTGTCACCCAGTCACGCCAACCATCTATCGGACTGGCTGGAATGCTCGAGCATCTTGCATGCTGATGCATCCCAACCTGTCCGATGGAAGACTGACGGGCTGGTGAGAGGAGAGGATCTTCTTCCATAGATAAGCCCGCAGCAAAAACTGTT
The DNA here is from genome assembly GCA_028583415.1 of Protea cynaroides. Classification (NCBI taxonomy): domain Eukaryota; kingdom Viridiplantae; phylum Streptophyta; class Magnoliopsida; order Proteales; family Proteaceae; genus Protea; species Protea cynaroides. The sequence goes on from CM053273.1 coordinate 19,778,697, forward strand.
AGCAGTTGGTTTGGAAGTGCAGCTTACTTACTGCCTTGTCAAAATCATGGCATAGATTTGATTACAACTATTTTTAGCTTCTTTGTATTGATCACATAGCATGTGCAATGGAACTTTCACTTTAATTGCTTATTGAATATTAACTTGGTACTCATTCAAACATCTTGAGCTGTTTTTAGATCATTCATTTTATATCATCTTGAGCAAACATTATACTTGAGAGATGGAATGGCATCTTGAAATCAATAAGATAGATCTGTGACTAAATAAAGCAAACATGAGGTCAGAGATCAGGCTCATCCAAGAATGTCTCAATCAAGTCCTCTCCTTTATTTCACACATGGATGACGATCATTTCCCTATCTTTCACTGTACAAGAGTCACCAGAAACTGCGAATCCTAGGTTGAGTGCTCCATGAGTGGATAAAAGCAAATAAGCTAACCAATGGCATTGCAGAAATGAATTCTTAAAGCAAAAGAGCAAGGCCCCAAGATCAGTAGATCCCGACCAAAAGCTAAAAAAAAATAAAAATGGCCCAGCTCGAATAATAGTTGCACCAGACAAAGAGGGAATCAGAGGCCAGAAAGCCATTTTGGAAGCATGACTTCATGAGTCTCTCTTCCCATTCCTTTCCATGTGGCTGACTTTGTTCTCTTTGTGCACATCTTTTCCTCCAAATTGCAGAAAGTGAAAAGGGCTTTTCTTAAAGATCACTTGGAGTAGACTCCTAACTCCCTGGCCTCTTTGAGCTTTTCTTCTTTGTCAGCCGCAGACCTGAATCTTTAATTTTGGTAATAGGGATGGCCAAGACTTCTAAAAAGACATTCATAATTCTTACTAATTCAAATTGCTTACCATGACAGATGCAGTAGCAGTGTGGTGTATATTAGTATTAATTCACTCTAAAACAAAAAGGTTGAAGAATATTTTTATTTCTTATTGCTGCACCACTTTCTGCTTTGAATGTGGGCCAACAGCTGATATTGGCAATTATTGAAGTACAAAGAAATCTGTGAGTTCTATCAGACAACAAAGATCACATTTTTTTCACTTCGTTCAAATAAGAGTTGTACCTGTACGATGTATTGTGGCGAGTATCATCCAGATTCATCAAAACCTCTTACGTGATGTCAAATATATGTGTTAGCAGCATATGCTTCAAGTTTCATGCTTGCATATGCCAACCAAGGCTTGGAAGCACATCAATTAGACTACCATTCACATTCTGACATTTGGAGAGACTCAAGTACATAACTATAAAGGATAAAGTAAAACATAAAGATAAACTAAACACAATACTCTCTCAATACCACATAGTAGATATCAACAATGCTATCTCAACGTGCTTTACACATGCACACAGAGGTTTTTTTTTTTTGTGGGGGGGGGGAAGGTGACGGCATACTGAGTTTTATACTCTGTTTTATTCAGCAGTTGAATGGTGAAACAGGATTCCCATAGCTAACACCATTTAGTTGGGATAAGAGCCATAAAGTTTTGTTTAATTGAGTTGAGTTGTAGCTTAGTTTAAGATGATTGAATGGAACCCATTTTGAATTGTGCTTCTTGCAAATGGAGACTGGTAAAGATTGCATCTTAAATCAGAAGAAAATGGTCCTTAATTTAAGCTATGTGATAATCTACAAGCAAAGATGAGATATTTGCTGAAGATTACCCTAACTAAAGCTCAAGCGAGCTTGACTAATAATCATGAAGGACAAAAGGAATCGAAGAGCAACAAAATCCATTCACTGAATACCACCATGGGAGCCTTTTCATCCGTTCCTTTATATGTGGCTGAACTTTGTGAATATATTCCAAGAAACAGTGAAAAAAGTGTAGAGGGATTTTCTTAAAGGTGACAACTAGGAGTAGCCTACTCACTACTCCTTGACCTATTTGTGCTTTTCTTCTTTTTCCAATCCACATCAAGATAAAGAAGTGTGAGTAAAAGGGTAGAGTAATTTCAAAAGCAGAAAATCAAAAGCTCTAGAGTTGCTATGTATTTACAAGAAGCCAAAGAGACCATCAAGAGTAGTTACAGAATTTCCTCTCGTAAGCCTCATTAATTCAATCTGCTTTCCTGAATAAAGGTGCAGTAGTACTAGAAGTAGCAATAGCACTGACTAATGCTTCCCTGGCATAAAGAAATGACCTTTTCCTTACTGGAATTAAAATGATGGAACGATGCCGTAACCACTTTCAGCTATTATAGCAGTGGAGAACATTTGATCCACTTCAACTTCTACATCTGTTCTTCTTGCAAAGCGGCCTTTGACACGGGGCCTGGTTTCTGCATAAGCCTTCCTGGATGCATACCTTATTGTCTTCTCAAACTTTCTTGTTTTTCTCTTCTCTCTGTATCTAAGGACCCTGGCTTCTCTGTCCATTGGAGTAAACTGGGATGGCATTGGCTGGGGAGGGCTGGAGAAGAGGTCAATTGTTCCTTTGGGTGGTCTAGGGTGTGAGTTTGAGACATCACTCATTGTAGCCTCTGGTACAACGCTGGCATCCATGGATGACAATGAGACCTGATTGATGAAATCACAGATGACCCAAACACAACTTCAAATAGTGTACCAGACATTAGGAATGGAAACTAATACAAATACCGATAAGAACTAAGCTGGAAGAAGAGCAAGTTCACTGTGGCACCTCAGCAGCAGTAATATGTCAAAATCCACATCAGCATCATACAACAAAAATAGAGGAAAACAATCCATTTATTCAGAGCAGGATGGATTACTAATTGTATTGAGTGGAGTCAAGTTCTGGGACGTCTGTGCTATGAAAGACAGACTAAAAATTGCTCATATTCCAGATTCAATTAAACCAATACATTTAAGTTTCCCATATACTTGTGTATGTTGAACAGGCTACCACAAAAAAAGTCATATTCCCCATCAACTGTAAAATGTCCAAGAAAACTCTAGTAAAACAAACAGTGAATTAAAAAAAAAATAATAGAAAAATGTAGAACTGGAAGATGGTCAAAGTAATTAAACGAGTAGAGCTTTTGAGTGAATGAAGGATTGAGATCAGACTGGAGAAAAAATGCTTAAATTTTATAGACAAATTATGTAATAAAACATTATAATTTTTTTGCACTTCTTGCATTAGGAATCCCCACTGATAGAAGCTTCATTCTCTTCATTCAGATAAACTGACCAGGAAAGGTGTATTTGAACCAGTTGTAATGAATTTTTATTGGGAAAAACAAAAGAAGCCATTAACAAGTATCAAGCAAGTTATTCACCCAAAAAAATAAAAAAAAATAAAAAAGTATCAAGCAAGTAAAAAAAAATTCAGCTGACAATTAATAAAATACTAAAGACAAAGATGCATAATAGGAAAAAAAAAATTTACACAAGCCAGTAATTTATGCCATCAAGATTGCCAATCAAAGATCTAATAGAATTTTTCTATATGAAGGAAGAACAGAAAGAAATATTGTAACCAGAAACCCAATCCGGCAAACACTTCAAGACCCTTACATTTAGATTCAATAAACATAGTCATATAATACAACTCTACAGAAATTTGGTGACAGGAGAGATGGAAGCAAAACCAGCTCAAAACAAGTAATTAAGATTCCCATAAGCTTATAGTTTTTGGAAAGATAAGTAAAGCTCAAAATATAAAACCAAATCTACATCTATTTATGTATGTTTGTGTGTAGGAAAACCAACTCACGCTGTGACTGATTGAAGAAGCATAACCAAAGCTAGCTTTGGATGCCTCATACTCCATCTCCAGCTGAAGATTCTGCTGCTGCTCCTTTGCTGGCAGACACTGAACAGGGCCGACAGGCACAACATTGTCATTCCCGGTAGTATTCTTGTGCTGAACACTAGAGTGATGTTGGTGGAACTGATCATTGTACTGATTCTCAGTGGAAGAATTGTAACCCACAAGATCCAAATACTCATCAACTTCCCCACCAAACAAGAACCCATTGTTGCTCTGGTTGTTGTTGTTGTTGTTGTTGTTACTATTCTTAACTGGGTTGAGCAACAACCAAGATGCAGTCTCATCATCATCTTCATCTAAATCCTCAGTGTCTTGGTGGGCAGCAGCAGAAGCAGCCATGAACCCATCCTCCACATTCGATTCCTGCACAACAGGTCTAACTGGGTTGGCTGCAGAGGGCCCGTAAAGGCAGCCTGAGATGGGAAGGATGGGGACGCGGTGGTGGCGACGGGCAAGTGGGTTTGCAGAGTGTATGTCAGCATCACAGCTGGTGCAGAGCACGGCTGCATCGGCCTTGCAGGTGAAAGCTGCGGGTAAGCGTTCACAGGCCTCGCATACCCACACACGCTCATGGCGAGAGGCCACTTGGTTGGCCGCATGGATGCGTGAGTCACAGCCGGCACAGAGGTAGGCAGAGTCAGCTTGGCAGTAGACTCTGGATGCTGTGCTCCGGCATGAGTCACACATGCGACCCCAGCCACCGTTGCTGCTGCCTCCACCACCGCCGCTGCCACCCTCTTCCTTTAACATTTGGGTTTGCTTCCCCTCACTACTTTATCCCACCCCCTCTCTCTCTCTCTCTCTCTCCCTGTGGTGTCTATAAACTGTTGATTGGGGATTTTGGTAGTGGTATGGTTGGGAGTTTGGGGGTGGACTGTAATGAAGCTACCAGGAGGGGAGAGAATCCAAGGGATGACACGTGGCAATTTTCTAGCGAATGGAAAGAGCTGTTATCTTGTGGTTGCTCATGCTTTTGAGTGGGCGAGGTTCGTGGGCCCGCTGGGCCCACCACCTCCCTTAGGCCTATTTTGCTTTTTTTTTTTTTTTTTTTTTTTTTTTTAACCTTTCCATAGACCCACTCCCTTAGCTGCTTTGGATTTTGGATTTGGGATCGGTCGGGTCCAAAATTGATACAACTTAAACCATGCATATATGTAGAAGTAAAAAACTGTGGTATTTTGTTCTTGCCTACATCGTGTGAGGAATAATTCTATTACATGTACGTGTATAATATACAGTCAGCCTGAGTCAAGAAGGTCCTTTTTTTTCTTCTGTAAGTGCCCATGTATGGTAAATGGCTGCGACTGAGGGGAACAAATGTCATCCATTGATTATAAATGCAGGATGCACGTACATGCAGAGGAACCGATACGTAGAAATCAAGAAGAGAGGTTAAGGCTTCATAGCCTTCTTTTTTTCTTTTCTTTTTTTTTTTTGGATAATTTTTATGATAGAACCTTAGCATTTAATCAGACATTGAAACCTTTATTCTTATTCATTACAGTGAATCTATCTGTAGTTAATGGTCAACTGTAATAGGCTGTTAATAGTAAATAACAGTAATTAGTATGTTAATCATGAATCACAGAAACAACAAAACTAAAACAGTAGAAGAAATACATGTTCAATGCCGACGCGAATGGATGTTGATGGTGGGATTGACTTCTTTGTGCCATCTATGTGAATCTGCAACAGTTTGCTTCGAATCGTGAAGAGAAAGAGAGAGAACCAAGAGTCCTAAATTTATCAACAAACAATGATTACAATGCTTGCTTTCCTCCCATAAAGGAAATCTCAAATAACTGGTTTGAGTAACTATATTAATTAGAATCCAAGTTTTACTATTAAAAAAAATGAGATAGAAATTGAATTGGTCATGTGGGTCCTACATATAAATCATTTGCTTACTAATCAAGTAAAATATTAATGGGTAGTTTGTAAAATTTGAATCTTGGAAATTAGGTAAAACATGATTTGCTAATTCATACTGATCAGCTTATGTGCTTATGTAATGTCAATATCACGGTAGGTGGGGTGTTATCATGACCTAAGTGTCACTTAATCTTTTGCTTTTAATTTTAATCCAATTGCATCTTTTGAAAGAGAAGTTGGATTAAATTACAATGTTCAAACTCCTCATATGTACATCAAGCTTCCTCAAATTCCTAAGCAAACAATGAAATAGTAGTAATGTCAAGTTAATATCATACCTAATTTGGATTGAAAGCTGTAGCAGAAGCAATAAAACATGATTAACAACCAGGCATCAATAATGGTATTAGAAATAGATGATGTGACATGCAACCGATACTAAATTAAAAGGTATTGACCGATCACCGTCTAAGCCGGTGATCCGGGCCTCATCTATTGAGTTTACCTACTTGCCTTGCCAGTTGATGAGCTGAAAGCTCTAGTGGAGTCATATTCCTTACCAACTAGTCCATTTGGATTGCAAACCAGTGGACCTTCCCATGGCTTTAGCCCCCCTAAAATCCTGAACTGGTTTTGGCAATCTTTGTTATAAACCCTAAAACATACTAATGTAATCATCTCCTACCTTCTTTTCTCTTGGTCGGTTCTTCATTGACAATGATGGATCTAACTTTACTATCACCCATAGACCATGTGAAGGTTTGGCACCAAAGGTCCTTTGAACTATGAATTGATGATACCTCATCAAAGATCACAGTTTAATCTAAGGTAGTTCATCCTCTGCAAGATTTCAGAATCATGGATCGGACGGTTTTCAATTACTCAAATCGTGTGGGTGATCTTCTTCTTCCTTTCCTTTCATGTCAAGTGGTGGGATCTCCTGCTCCATTTGTATAACAGAGACTAAAGCATGGTCACGTGATAAATACACAAAAATATGGTGCGATCACGTGGAAAACATTACGTCGTTTACCTAAATGATTAACTTTGACTCCAACTAATTTTAAGGACCTAGTATTCCAAAGGCCAATAGGAAGATGCCACGTGGGTGTAACACGGATTAGGATCAACCTCCACCACGAGTTGGTGACATGCAAAGGTGAGCTGCCCCTGGGCCTGATCCGATTGTATTTATGGGTACTGGGTCCCCACCTATTGATGCTTGTTCATGTTGATCTGTCAATGGTGGTTTTGTCCCTACCTTAAGGGTAAGGTCTCTTTAAAGACATTTGGGGGCAGAGATGACTCACCAATCCACATCAACTGATGATCAAGATGGGGCTGCTTTGCTGGCAACAAGCGATTGGGTTACCACAGATTGATGCAGGAGCCATGTTCATTAGATATGCAATGGATCACAGAAGGAGCTGCAATTTGATAGTGCTGTTTTGTATCAGGCAGGTTTTGAGTTTTTGCTGTCTTTTGACACTTGATAAGTCAGGGCATGTGAAATTCTGACCTCAAAGGTAACCAACTTTGAATCATAGATTGTCTAGGGAAAAGGGAAGGATAATCTTGTTGGCATATGCTGTCTTACAATAATGTAAAGATATAAAGAATACTGGAAGTAAGTGGATCTGAACTCAGAAGCTTATGAGAACTAAGAAGCACAGGGAAAGAGATTGTATTGATACACAAAAGAAAATGAATGAATGAACATTCAATTGTCTAACCACATATAAAAAAACTGCTATAACAGGCATGGCTCAAATGAAGTTTTCACAAGGAGCTACAGCAGAAGTTGCTCAGTAACTTGATTCAGTAACCCAATCAATCACTGATGGATGTGCTGCTTGCTTCTTCTTCTCGTTGTAGATTACAAATTCATATGGTGTCCCCAATCTAGCTGGAGTACTTTGAGATCAACTTATCAACATGAATAATGATATCATCAATTCGAGGTCGGACTGTTATTTGGGGCTGGAGCAACCATTTAACAAACATATGAAGAGGTTCTGGAAATGTGGGGTTTGGACCAGTTGGCCATTTTACCTGTGCATTTATAATGGCCAACTGTAAGCTTCCTCCAGATTCATCAATTGCATATTCAAAAGGAGACACCCCGTACCTGTAAAAGCAGGAACAAAATGAAAAGGAAAAAAAAAAAGTTAATAGAGAATTAGATCAAAGACCTTAGAAATTTTGTATCTAAAAGTAGAGTTATGTTAGTGTTTTTATCATAGGTGGCTAGATATTCTGTATGTAAGATGTTTCTCTCTGTCAGAAGATTTTCTTTTTCCTTTCAGTAAAGTACACCTGGGGTACCTAGCATTTGGAGAAACTACGCCTGGGTACCTCACGTTTGATATATTTAGTTATAGCTTATGTTTCATAGATATTATATTTGAGGTAACTCACATGTCATAAATATTATGTTTGGGGTACCTTTTCTTTTCATATTTCCAATTTTGCCCATAGATAAAATATTGGATCACACTCGTTTTCCTCTATTTCTCCGGTTCTGCTGTAACACCCACCTAGCAGGGGGAGAGAGATGCAGAGGGTGGGGGAAGAAGAGTTCCAGATGGTGACAACCGGCTCCATTGGAGGAGGTGGTGGTGGTGGGAAGGAGTTTCTATAGATGATGGTATGGGCAAAGTTGGAAATATGAAAAAAAGTACCCTAAACATAATATATCAAACGTGAGGAACCCCATACATAATTTCTCTAAGTGTTAAGGACCCCAGGTGTAATTTACCATTTTCTTTTTAATATTTTGCATTCACAGGTGTGGCATGTAAAAAATAACAGTTGGTTAGAAAAGACATTTACTAAATAAAGTAATCAAGAAATCAATGGCAGCATGTGTCCAAGATACAACTACCGGTGAGAGTCTGGTAACCAAATTTCAATAAGATGAGTGACCTTGTTAGACTAATACAAGTAAGAATAACCATTTCTTATGCTATACTGGTTCATGTCTATGTACTAAAGGGAAGAAATGAAAAAACAAAATAAAATAAAACTGTTGTTAAGAATGATGAAGACCCTGCATAAAGGCAAAGAATACCAATTTGTTCTGAAAATTTTAAGCTAATTGCACTTGGCTTGTTCAAGTTGTACTGCTTTCTGCAGGTAATTTAATGAGACTGAATTGGAAGAATCCACATATAAATGAGAAAGCAACAAAACTGCACTACTGACTCAATGGGTTTAGGTGGTCAAGCACCATAACAAGACTCGGTTTTCAATCCTTTGATCAGGACAAATTAAGCAGATGCAGGCATCAGGATTCACCACAAGGTTCCACCTAAGAAATCAGATTCACCACAAGGTTCCACCAAAGAAATCTTCCAAATCAAAATAAGCTGGAATTTTGCTACCAAGTTACCAACCAGTCTCTGTACTGCTTATTAGTTTTTCCTTTCCCTGCAGTCAGAAGGATTTTAGATTGAAGTAATGACATCAAGCCATGATCACAACAGATATTTGGTCCTAGAGTATTCTTACTCCATAATCCATATCTTTCATCAAAAGGAAATAATTCCTTTTTTGCAGAGATTGAGATCAACATAACAGTTCTGGCTACTGAGTTTGCCAAAATGGGGTGGCTAGGAAATATTTTCAGGACTATATTACTAGTATTACATTATGTTTGTTTAACCTACTCCTGTACTTAATAGAATTGGGGGTTTCCTTTTTTTTTTTTTTTTTTTTTTGGGGGGGGGTAAAGACCTGCAGCCAAGCCAAGATGAAACACTGTTCACGTGAACAGTACCAAACAACAGTTATAGATATTGTCTTATAGATATTGTCATAGTGGACCACCTCTTCTCATATTTTAGAAGTTTATTTATTTTGGAAACTATCCTAAGTTTTAGTTGTTTAATTATTTTGAAAACTTTCCTAAGTTTTAGTTGCTTAGTTATTTTAGAAACTTTCCTTAGTTTTAGTTGTTTAGTTATTTTGAAAATTTTCCTATTGGATATAAAGGAAAGTTTCTTTTGGATATTTTATTACCATATTATGTAATCTGTTACAGCATTATAAATAATATGAACCGAGAAGAGGGAGGCAGACTTAGTAGAAATCAGAAAATCTGTTGAAATTTTCTGGTTGAGTCTCCAAGGTTGTGAAACTCAACCGAAAGCTTGTTTCCTTGATTCCTTTTGCTCTTTTGGTCCTCCAATCTCTTTCTTACCCCTCTCATATAATGTCGACAATATTTGGACTAATCTAATCAATACAGCACTCTGAAATTGTGGGATTTCAATCAGTTTTCTACTGTGGATATAACCAGTCCCGTTTTCAGATGATAGGGGTTTTTTCGAAAATTCATAACTTCTTCATCCATGGTTGGATCACCTACAAATTTGGGCATGTTATCAAGCACATCCTAGAGTACTTTTCCTCCAAGTTTGAAGACCTTCCAATGGCAGGATTCTGAGATAAGTAATTTTTTCTACTGTTATACAATTCTGGTTCTGTTAAAATACCTGTTTGAGGCCTATAGGCAAGATTGATTTCGATCCCACCCATTGGATCAAGCTCATCTTCTGCAATATTATTCCTCATATCCTAAGGATCAAAGATCCCAAATTTTGAAGCATTCTTACAATCAAATTTGAAGTTCGAAAATTATTTGTCTAAATCAATAATTCTTGTTTGTTGTTAAAGTTTAAATTTGAGTTAGACTGTGATAAGATCCCTCTTTGCTACAGGATCTTGTTTGTAGGGATAGGTGGGAAGCATTACCAAAATTTTGCATATTTTATCCTCTTTTTTTTTTTTTGGGTGGTTTTTTTTTGGGGGGGGGAGACTATAGTATTTAACTATGTTTTTTGGCTCAAATCAATCACATAAGGCGACAGATATAGGGATTGTATTTACATTACCCTAATTTCTAAAATAGAAGCAAACTGCATCCTGATTTTTTATCAATTTATTTTAATCATATGTGGTATTTTTCTGATTTAAAGCCTCAATACCAATACTTCAAACCTGGGACTATGGCAGAAAATGGATATTCAGCTAGAAAGGAAAAAGGATTAGCCCTCACATTATTGCATATAGTGTACATCCCAGCGACCAAACATCTGTTCTCTCATCAATATCTGCATGGCTTGGGCAGTCCCACAACTCAGGAGCTCGATATGGTGCAGAACAATGCTCAGCTGCCCATTCCTACACACAGACACCAAAGAGATGGTCCATTATGCATGTTTGAGCATGTAATACATTGATATAAGATGCCAATCATTTCCGTACCGTGCTGGGAGATTTAAAAGAAAAAAAAATTGAAAATTAACAGACAACAGAATCCAGAGCAAAAACAAGTTAAGATGTAACGAATCAGGAATAATAAATACTGTCTGCTTAGTGATTTTATTATGGAAAGAAAAAATACGCAGTGTTGACTATGATATTGGCTAACATTCATAGGAAAAATTAAGAAGTTTGAACTTTCAAGATGCACAATAGCAAGGTAGTCAAACATTTCATCAACTAACCTAGAGTAAGAACCACACAAAATGGGGAAGATAGGAGGCAATGAACATTTCAGTCTTTTCCTTTCGATTAAAGATTATACATAGGAAAAGTTTAAGTGATGAGTCAATACAGAATAACTATTATTGTTCTTTCTGGACAGCTTTTCCAAGTGGGTGAGGAATATGCTACATGGCACCATGGTGCTAGAATTTTGTGGACATATTCCACAACACCATGACTTATTGTAAATTTCAAATGAAAGAGTTTGCCAGGACACAATAAAATCTTGGAAAATGGTTGAAAGTGAACTTTTGAGAAAAGTTGAAAACGGTCCATCACAAAAATGAAGAGAGAGAAGAAGTAGAAAAGTGGTTTGACTGAAAATAAAACAATAGGAAAGTCCAAAGTCCAATAGCAGGCTGCAAGGATTCTCCCTCTTCCTCTTTATTTTCATTCTTACTTGTCCTCCTAAAATAAATAAAGATGAATGAAGCATAAAGATATTTTGAAATGCAAGATGACACAAATAAAAAATTATACATAGGACTTTCTCACATTTAAATAGGCAACGACAAATACAAGGATTCCATGTTGTCCGTGTAAGGGGGCAGAGCAAAAACAAAATCAGGATGGGTAAAATACATACAATGAGGCTATAGAAAATAGGAAGATAATTCACATTGATGTGATACACTGTTTATTGATCAAATCCGGAAAACAGGAACAATTTTCATAGAGGTCTATGATACCACAGTCTACAAGTATGAACTAGGCTTACTTCGTGCTGGTCAGATAAGTATCTCATATAGACACACCTTCATATAACACTGCTCAGTGGTTTATAATGAGGCAATTTGTAAAGTTACTGAAACAGCACTAACAACCAACCACAGGATGACAAACCGGTTATGACCTCCATATCTATTAAATTTTTTCCATAAATCCTCCATATCATTTTAATTATAGTGATACCTAACATCTGAAGCACAGTGTAGACTGTGGAAGAAAAAAAGTACTAAAATATGGAACAATGAGGTAAAACACATCATGCTGAAATTAGGAGTTCAACACCAAATACTAGAGAGGTCGATAGTAGACAACAGCAAGCCCTTGAACTAGATGCATAGAAGTTTGGGAAAGAAGAATAAACAGTACCTGCAATTGTAGTGCCTCCGCACGAGAGCGAATTTGTTTCCTTGCGGGCTGAGCGCTTCCAAAATCCATCAATATGGCAAGAGGTGGTTGCCCTTTTCTGTGTGTGACAAGGACATTACCTGGTTTGACATCATTATGTGCATAGGGAGGATCAAAACTGTGCATATTCTTCAATCCTGCACAAAGCTGTAGCACCAGACATTCTTGGTTAAGCATGCTTCTGGTTCATGCATGCAATATTTAACCACAATAAAAGTATTAGAAATATTTTGCCACAAAATTGGCATTAATAATAAAACCATATCAGGGAGGAAAAAAGAAAGTGGTAAATTTCAAGTTCAAAACATGGAAATATTCACAAGCCAAAAAAAAGTATAATTAGTAGTCCAAGCTATGGAAATTCTTCTTCTTTCTATCTTCCCTCTTTTTTTTCTTTTTTTTCTTTTTTTTTTTGGGGGGAACATGACATCTCTTAATGCAAGTCAACAAATACCACTGATGCAGGTCTAAATGCTTGAAGTTGAACAATGTAGATCGATCTTCCAAGTAAATACTCATAACCACAGTTATACTGCTGAGGTGAGTTCCAGAAAATATGTTTCATATTAGTAACTTCAATAAACTAAACTTCGTTTTAGAGGCATAATTATTATGGCACTAAGGCAACCCAAGACACTGGGCAGCCATTTTCGTGACTAGTTGACACCTAGAAGGGGCCACGGCGCATAAGATGAGCATCATATTTGTCTATAATTTAGGTCAATTCCAGTTTTCTTCTTTTTCTTTTCCTTTTCTTCTCCCTCCTCTTTCTACTTCTTCCCCCTTTCGACTTCTTCCAGTTAAGTATTGCACTGTTTCCCTTCATCTCCTTTTTCCCACGGGTCTGGTCTAGACTCCTTGACATTCAAGGCCACCAGTCACCCGAGTTTGAAGGGTTGCATATTGCCTAGCAGGGTGTCACCAACACATTGCCTTGACAAATTATGTCTAGAATAGCCACTATTAGAGATCATATGTACAGATAAGCTCAATAAAAAAAATTAGCTGGATAAGATGTTTAAACAATATTGGGCATAAATCTTATTGAAGAAATAATCGAGGTGAAATATTCTCATAAATAAGTTCTGGTGTATGAAACTGCCCATGGTCCACGAATTAAATCCCAGACATATGACATAAAGAGGTGCAGTTAAATAGTGGGTACAGCTGTCAGATTCCAGAAAGACTCCATTAATTACAAGATGGAAAAGAATGATGCATGGAACCTTGGTTTTCAGAACTTTTCGGAGTGTGATCCATTACTGAAATATTTGCATTTATTGCTCTTGAAGAATGCTTTGTTCATAAATTATAAGTTAATCTTTGGCGGGAAATAGGCCTAAAGATTGGTAGGTCTACAATCACATCACGCAAAATTGTTTGTGATAGTCTCCACAAGACACTTGCACTAAACAAGAACTGAAGCAACTATACTCTTTTCTATTTTTATCCTGGATCAGCAAAACAAGTCAAATGATCTGACCAGCAGCCTTGTGAACTAAAGTTCATATGGTAGCCTTTGACAGGCAATTCAGTATGTAATGGATCTTACATACATGATGGGTATATAGGAAACAAGAAGATATTCTCTAATGCAAGCAAGATGAATCTTAGTTTGAAAGAAATCTAGCCACAGAAAGCTAGCATGACATTCTTCAAGTAAATATTAGTTCCTGAAAGAGGGGGAAGAGGGCTAAAATATTAGTTTGCGATATAGGTGGGAATAAACATTTAAAATTATTTACTGGCAAGGTGGGAAATAAAATTCCATAAAAAAAAAAATAATTAATAATATGAAATTAGCAGTACAAAAGGAAACCCATGTGAATTCTATGTTACCTGTCGGAATATCTGAAGAACATCCATTGTGGAAAAAGAATTCTTTTTTTCTTTCATTGTCTTAGCATTGTCCAGTAAAGTTCCATCTAAATGAACTGGAAATAGCAAGTAAGCTTCATGACTCCAAGATCCTTCCTTTGTTCCCTGGATGAATATATTAGTCCACACAATGGATCAATCAAAACATGACATACATGAAATAGAGAGGTACAAATCATCAAGTTAAAATAAGATTTGCAGAGGCAGTCACAATGAATGATATTTGAAGTGAAGGAAACATGGTTAAGAGGTACTAGCCAAATCAATACCACGGATCAGATACTGTTTTTTATGCATGACAGTGACAAATTCACCAGCACAATGAAGGATTAATAATGTGGAAATAGACAGTTCTTTCAAATGTTCACCAGTAGTTCAGCACTCTGATATGATTTTTTCCCATTGATCTTATCTTTTTCCCATTGCTGGAATATCCTCCCCCCACCAATTTTTAATGGGTTTTTTTTTTCTTTCCCCCCTTTTTTCCTTCCCCTTTTTTTATTCTTTTTTCCCTTTTTTTTTCTTTTTTTTTCTTCTTTTTTTTTTTTTTTTTTTTTTACTTTCATTTCTATTTTTGTTTTTAATTTTGAATTTTTTTTTTTTTTTTTTTTTTTTTTTTTTATTTTTTTTTTTATTTTTTTTTTTTTTTTTTGTTTTTTTGGGGTTTTTTTGGGTTTTTTTCAAGATGAATAAGAGCAACAGGATATAACTCTTCGGATCAACATAAGATTGAGTGAGAAAATGTTGCTGACAATTGAAAGAACATCGACCTTTCTTTGGGCAAGCTTTCACATCACCACCATGATGGGTTCTTTGTTTCTCTATGGCTGAAGGACAACTTTCCTGATGTGAATAAAGTTTTGAAGATCTATAGAGACCATCACCATTCTACTTGACTTTGAAGGCGTTGTTTATAACATCTCTTTCTCTAGCTTACTAAGAGAGGCTAACCTTGAAATTGATGGCTTCCAAGACCTATAAAGAAAGTGGGGAAATTTTTTATTTTTGAATGTAAGGCTTGAATAGGATCAGATCTAAGTTCAAAAACTTGAAGGCCAGATTCAAAACAAAGAAGCTTGTGAAGTTGTGGAATTGATACATTGGGATTTGGGGAAAATGAAAAAAAAAAAAAAAAAAAGGCCCAAAATTGATATGGACTAGTTTATTCAATCTTGCATGAGTGTGATGAAGGGAGCAGAAAAAATGACCTCATAGTTCCTCACAAAAAAGAAATATGTAGGATAACAAGAAGAACAACATTGAGGCTCAATGAAGAATTGAAGATGCCTAAAAGTGAAGTTATTCTATCAGTAATGATGATAAGAGATAGAATCACTTCTTGACAAAGACACTTCTTGACAAAGACTATAATGTGCACCGTTCAAAGTTTCCAACTATGGAAGAAGTGACGAGCAACATGGGTCAATGACAGTAATTCTTGTCCTTTAAACCTTTAAAATGGCAGCATCCATTCGAAATCTACCTTGATTTGTCATTCCTTGAACATATGGTCACGGGAGGAGGGGGGGGGGTAGACAACACTTGAGGATATGGGATTTTCCATTCAAAGGATTTGATAGAAGTTGGAAATTGATAAGAAAGCAGTATAAGCAGAACCATTCATAAGAATACCACAATGAGTTTGCCCGGTTCAGACAGAAATACTTATGTGAATCACAGCAAAATTTCTACAGTTAAGAATGAAGACAGCTTTACTGAGCGTCAGTTCCCTTTTGGAGGTACACATTTTGAATTATCATACCTTGAACATGTGGGTCTTTTTTTTTTTTTCTTTTTTTTTTATTGGGGGGAGGGGGGTTGAGGGGGGAGAGAGAGAGAGAGAGAAAATCAACACTTGAGGATATGGGATTTCCAGTCGAAGGATAGATGCCAACTGAAGTTGGAAATTGATAAGAAGGCAGTCTAAGAAGAACCAGTTATAAGAATACCACAGGGAGTTTGCTCACAAATTCAGCCAGAAGTACTTACGTAAATCATGGCAAAACTTCTACAGTAAAGAATGAAGATGGCTTTACTGAGCATCAGTGCCCTTTTGGAGGTATTTTCAAGGCCAATGTAGGACATGATTAAGATTTATGAAGGCAACCCACTTGGAACTTCTCCAAGTTGTACCATCTTCAAATGAGATCTTAAGAAGAAAGCATTATTCTACTTAATCTATAGTTTCTAAGGAATGAATATTGATAGGCAGAAAGAGTTGTTCTAAAGAACAAGGCTAAAGGTAATATCAATTGGGACAAGATAAATATTTTGTTTGATTGAAAGAAGCGTATTAGGTCCACATGCAGTAAGGATTTTGATATGGTGATATGACTTTGAAGATCTGATGAATCCAAGGATGCTAATAGTCAACTTAGATACAACTTGGCCTATAGTGAGCTAGGACCAGAAAAACCTAGCTAAAGATTATGTGTTTTGATTGCCGATACAGTAATATCAGCTTATTCACCAGAATAAAAATATATACTTTGATCACATCATAGACATATACAAGAACAAATTTTCTTGATTAGTCTGTCCCAAGCTTAAAAATGAGGGCAAGGACATATTTATTCATATAATACAGATAGGTGGTGTCCAAACCAACACCTATCTGTCTTGGTGACATAAATAAGTGTCATAGTTGGCATTAGAGTTGGTGTACTTTAAAACTTAAGTGTTCGTGTTACATACATCCCAATGATTTTGGGCAACCCTGTAATCTTACCGTTTATATCTCACTCACAGATGACGTGGCAGTCAGGAGTGTTCCACGTCTCATTGCATAGAAAAGGTCATGCAAAAACAAAAGGGCGTCCAAGTGCACGAGGCTCCCGCTACTGCAGGGTCTGGGGAAGGCAAAATGTACGCAGCCTTACCCCCACAATGTGGAGAGGCTGTTTCCAGGAATTGAATCCTTGACCACCAGAATATGACAACCTTACCATCACAGCAAGGCTTGCCCTCAAAAAGTCACGCAACAACACCTATACCTATTTGTTATTTTCTGCCCATAGCAGTCCATGTACGTGAATCAACATTGTTTGACATTTAATTTTTTTGAAGGGAAACTTTTAAAAAGAATTTGTTTATGAGAATTTCTCAAAGAGAAAAAGGAGAAGACTGAGATGTTGCCCACAAATAAGTAATCTGTACTGACATAAACAGATAACATAATTATAATTGAATCAAAGTAAATGCCTAGAGAAAGAACATGTCTTTGTATGTCTCAAGTTTTACTGAAAATATCCAATGTTCCTATCATGTTTGTCATAGTTTCGTAACTTTTACAATGTGTATATGCAGCTATGTGTATCCATCAATTTCTATGCACTAATTCTACTACTATTGTGACCAAACTCAGTAACAAAAACAACGTTGAAAACCTTGCAACAATTCTACAATCTTCAACTTGAAATCAGTAGATAAATCAATCCAGTTAGAAGCAATTTTGTATATAAGTATAAAACTACAGCTTCTAATGCGAGTATAGAAATCATTTATGAGGGGGTGGTCAAAAAGCAACCACCTTAGCTGCAATTATAGCATGATCGAGAAGTGGAAGTAGATTGGGATGGCTAAAAAGGGATGAGACACGAATCTCCTCCTTCACCAACTCTAACTGTTCATTGGATTGAATTAGGACTTTCTTCAACGCATATGTACCATCATCTGCACCAAAATAGAAGATCAGTTAGAACTTGAATTCCTAGTTCAATTGTTTGACATATCGGACTGCAATCGTTAGTTAGCATCCTAAAGCTTTGCTCTCAAAAAAAACAAAAATAACAATAAATAAAATAAAACGAAATTATTTCAGATCCAAATCATTAATAAATTTCATTCCCCCAATAGACCAAATAAACAGTTGACCTCTAACAAATAAATAAAATCATTTGGATCGGGGAAGAAATCGAACAAACACCGAAGAAATAATTGAAGAGACCCATTTCCAACTATCATTGGAAAAACAAGAGAGAAGCACGGGGAGGAGGGGTTGACATGTTCATATCGGTGACTAGAAGAAGCAGAGAAGCGCCTCTTCCGATATCAAACCAACACATTTTCAAGTACAAAGTTCAAATCACCACTATCATAGTAAAGAGAAACAAAAAAAAAGTAAATTTCCAAGGAATTACAGAAACCAATTGTCGGCAATGCCTGAATTCCACTTCAAGATCACCCTTTACGTATTAAACAGAAGATAAGAAGAAGTGGACCACGAAATTCTGACCAACAATTTCCAAATTTTGCATGAAAAAAAATGCTTCCCACTCATACACATAGTCTTTCAGATTCCCACGAAAAATTTAAAAAGGAACAAATTCGTGGAACACAAAAACAGAAACAGATCCAACCTGAAACATGAGACGGGTCCTTGATTTTCGCCCCAACGCCACCACCGACAGCTGATTCATTTCCGACCTCCTTGACGAGATAAACGTACGCAAACCCACCTTCTCCGAGCTGCCTCAGAATCCTGAAACGATTCTCATTGATCCAAACATCTCCCCCGCCATTAACGGCACCGTACAGAGCATTCATACCTGAAAACGAGCAACCCATCTTGGTTTGCTCCCTCTCTCCCTCTCTCCCTCTCTCCCTCTCCCCCTCTGAACTAAACTCAGATCTTTAGTTTTTCATGTCAAAATTGAGGGAGTCAACCTACAAATCTCGCGTAAATTTCTTGCGCGGTAGATCCTTACGGTATTCAAGCTTCGTCCCTCAGATTTTCTGCAATTTTGGGTTTACCACAGAGAAATTTATTAGGAATTCTGGCAATCAATCCTGACCGTCAAACTAGAGGCCCCATTTAGCATTTCATGCAGTCATGTTTTAATGTCTAAACGTGAGGCTAAGAGAGAATCTCAACTTCCCCCTAAATATCCAACTCACATCTCACATCACATCTCACATCTCACATCTCACATGTATTCTCATATTTTAAAGCTTTGTTTGGTTAGAAGCAAAATAAATAAAGAAAAGATAAGTAAAGTGTACATATGGTAAAAAAATAATTTTATAAAATCATTATAATATACCATTATGACTTAATTATGAAATTAATTCTAAATCATTCCATATTTGGTTTTAACTTGTTATGGACATTGTAAACCCCACCAATCAATGAGCTATATGTGGCAGGATACATGTAAGTAGGAGAATTTGTCACCTCAAAGGTCGGTCAGATCAACATCCGACCTATGCATCCTTGGATTGCTTTAACGGTATACGTGTTCAGTTCACAGTCATTACCATATCTAGTACACATGATCGAGCATGCACCGCATTTAACGAGTAACAGTCGACACGTGCAACATAACTGGAGGAAGAATAACTCCACTTAGACGTAATGGACAACACGTCTGATGTAACCGACGACAAGTAACTCCACTCAAAGGTAAACCTGACTTAACACCACCCAATATGCCTCATTATAAGTAGAACAGATTCTGAATATATGGAGTTTGAACTTTTACACTCAAACATACTCTACATCCCCACTTACTCAAAACTTGTATTCTCATACTGAGTTCCATATTTGCTTGTTGTCGGAGCACTAACTTAGGCCTCAGAATGGCCCAATGGTTCAAAACCCAACCTCTCTTGCCTTTCTGTCCTTGTTCAGAGGTCTGACTTGCCATGAGGAGGCTGTTTGTTTTCCGACTACAAAATAATTTAACATTTTATGTTGCATCTAAATCCCTTACCTTTGAAAATTAAAATAAAAAATACATATAAAAAGTACCATCATTAAATATGATAAAAATTTTGAATAGTTTATACAAGATATGATTATAAAAATTTCTTTTTCAGATTTAAATGCACTTCATCCCCTTAAGTTTCTCTTGCAAGCAAGGGAGCTCCTAGGAAAGGAAAACACTCTTTACCTGGCAGTGTGGCCTTTATGCCAGCACCCCCTGGTTTGTCTCTTTTCTCCCTTGCCTCCCTACTTACGAATCTACCGTCACCTTCCATTGATGCATGCGCCACTCAGGAAACCCTCTTCCACTTAATATCCTTGAGGCTAAGTTTTCCTAGACGTACATGTTGGGAGAGATTCTCCAAGGTGAGCAATCCTAAGTTTGCCCTACAAAAAAATGGTGCGACAACTTTGACCATTGCATATTTAGCAAGTAGTCTGAATCATCATGTATCAAATTTCATACTCAAATTTTAAGGTCATACACTTCAATGTATGTCCATGCACCCCCTCGTAATCCCTAGCACCCTTTAATGGTCAAAATTTTATTCAATGATTTGTTATGTTATATTACTAATTACTTTTTCGATTATAACTGACATGTGAGCAAGAGACCTTGGGGCCTATTTATCTAAAAAATTTCAACATCATTTGATATGCCACATGACAAAACTAATTATCCATCCATGGATTATTTCTATCATAAATTGCCCTCTCTAGGAACCTTGCCAACATTTTCATATCTATCAACTAATAATTTTTGTTGAACACATTTTTACATACCAAATGGCAAAAGGAATGTAGGTTTGATATATAGCTTAAAAGTTCAATATATGGAAAGAAGTATACTATAGTATTTGATTAAAGAGGCATTACTCTTTTCATCATCAGATTATGTCATTCCTATAAAAGGGCGTGCCAATGCACAAAACGCGGAGAGAGCCTAGGAAGGGGTAGAAAATACGCAGCCCCGTAACACGGAGAGGTTATTTCTATGTTTCGATTTATGACCACCAGATTGTAATATGACAAACCATTACACCAAAGCTCACCCTCAGATTAAGTCATTCCTATATCAAATATATAATTTCTCCATGTTGCACACTATATGATAGGACTCAAACTAGGAGATATAACTACTAAGTATCACGTTCTTGCTTAGTGAAAGTACAAGGAAAATGGTTAAATTAGAAAGTCTAGTTAAAATGACAGTTCAATGGAAGTAGAATGATATCTAATACATTTTAAGGTTTAAGAACATATTTCTTACTTTACTTTGGGGGGAGGGGGATCCACCCTTTCAACATTATTCGAAGAAGTCAATTACTTATTGGAATATTATAAACAACTTGAAGGGATTGTTTGAAGGGTCTTTCTAGCTGGTGTGAATGCTTTCTTTTTTTCTTTTTCTTTTTTTCTTTTTTTTGGGGGGGGTGGGGGTAAGTAAAAGTACAACGTGTCAATGCTTGCTTAACACTCATTCATTTTTGCATGTGTTCATTTGGTCATCACATTACTATAATATACAGTGGGATATTTGGTAATTGGGTAGGAAGGGGTGAGGAAGATTTGTGCGGATCCGATGAACTCCGAGCATCAGTGTCAAAGACGGTTGACAACGGATTGGTATCAATAAGAATATCTCTTGTTTGAATGACACCTTATTGATGTATTCATAGGATGACATTTCTTTTAATTGTCCATTATCTTATTCTCAAAAGTCTTTTTATACCAAAAAAAAATATAAAAAGAGGAGGTTTTCATAAAAAAATAAAAGTAATCAATCATTATATCATCAACAAGAGTTGTCATTGATTGTCTAGCATGTTTTTTAATACACATGTGAAATGACTGAAATTTAACCTCCTTAAAAAAAAAACAAATATATTGTATTAAAAGGGCAAAAAGAAACAAGTTGTCAAACCTTAGATCCCTGTCTGGAATGACTAGGTAGAGGGGGAGGGAGGGAACCCTATACAAGGCAAACCACTAAGTTTGACATATGGCCTATCCAGATCTCCTCAGGACCTCACCTACTGCTTCAATTCTACTTAAATGGTGCTTATATAAATATATTCTAGTTAAAATAGTCTTAAATTTTAAGCAATTGAATCAAACAAATTCTCCATCTAGCCAAAATTGTTGGTCTAGATCTTCTTGATACAAGTCCAGGGGTTCCCTCAGATTTCAATTTACATCTTTGAGTGTAAATTGGGGAACCTTCGAGCAGATGCATGTGTAGTCTCTCACTCAGTCAATGGTCTCCCACTCTCTAAGCTCGAGAAGAGGACTAACTCTTCCATACAAAGTGATTGTTTTTTTTCTTCAGTTAGATATGCAAGTGTGGTTACCAAATACATTGTCTTCCAATATCAAGGCCGAAAGATGAAATGGTAGGATCTACTAATCCCCAATCACAGATTACAAATCAACTGATTCTCAAGAACCTGACCAGAAAACTGAACCCTTGATTCCAGTCTCGGGTTGGCAGTTCAGAACCACGTTCGATACTTTGGTATGTATTAATGAATTAGAACATATTCTGAGATGACAAAAACCATGTTCTGTTTGCATTTTCATTCATGTATCATGGAATGCATTTTCTATATCAGCCTATTTTCATACTATATTAAGAATTCATCTCAATATCAAAACCCAGCCTAAGACACATCAAGACATTGATTCCAATCCATCAGGACTTCCAGTTAAGGTCTGCCTCACTGAAATTTGAAACACAGTGAGATCTAGTACCCTGGAAACTTCACTTTGTGCTACATTTCATATTTTCACAAAGGGGGGTCGGTTACCGTCATCCTACTTGTAGCACAACAGAGTATGATTACACTATGAGGAAGCGGGGGATCAGAATTCGAACATTGGCATCTGTTATTGGAACATGAATCTCAAGCAACTTGATTATGGTATTAGATGAGGAGAAAAATTTGTGTTCACCTCCTCTTTGACAGGGTACATTGGTTCAGCTGGACCAAAAAGGTATTATTAAATGGCTGGTACTCGGCAGATCATGGTTCTAGCTTATGCCTCACCTGTTCAACAACAGCAGAAGAAATAAATGATGTCAGCTTTTCATTTGTTTCTCTAATCTGATACATGTATAAGTTGACTACCTGCAAAATGAAATACCATTATCCATGTTTCACAATGTTGCTTGTAAAGGCTGCTTGCTGCTGTGTTATGCAATGTATATTTCCTCCTCCCAAAACAATCTCCCTTGCACCTTCAATCATTACAACCTGAAAATCAACACAAAATTAACTTAAATATGAAAGGAAGCGGAGAGAAGGTAAGGGAACACTGTCCAACCAAGAACTTCCTAGCTAAGGGGAATACCAATATTTTGATAATCGAGGTAGGAACAGGAAAAAGACCAGAGGGGGAAAATTATTAATCAAAGCTGTTCTAAGACAAGATTTTTATTATGTACATGAATGGTGCAAGAAGTTTTAACACCTGAACTAGGCATAAATTTATAATCACAAATTATGTGTTCAAGAACTTAACTACTCACTAGCCGCATCAACCCAAGTACGACAAGTGTGGTATAAAAGTTCACGTATGGAAATGGGTCTGGAATTGATGTGGAACCCGGGTTCTCAAGACCCTTTTGGATCTGCTAACGGGCCCACCCAAGAGTTAAATAACTTACTTATAGGTGCAATGGCAATTCTTTAATAAACTAGAATCTTTAAGGGGGTAATGGGTAAGCTCAATAGAAATGGATATGAAGGGCATTTGGTTTATTGAAGAGGGGTATACTAGGAAGTACATGTAATGGAAGGACGGGATAGAATAAAGATTGGAAAGAAGGGGAAGTCTTGGAATTTAAGGTATAGGCCTCTTCATCAGATAACGATATTGACCAGCCCGCTAGTCGTGCTGAGCATCCCACCCATCCAATGGACGGCTGGCGTGGGCTGGCATGACTGAGCGACAGGAGAGGATCCAGGTCCCTCTTCTTCAACCTTCCTTAAACACTGTTCACAAAAAGGAAGGGGGGGGAAACCAGACCTGCTCTTAGGTGAGAGAACTCAGCAATAGGAGTTCTAATCGAACTGAAACTTTAGGGCAGTCGGAATCTTGAAGCCCTACTGGTTGCACAAAATAAACAGTCAAATATGAAGCCAATGGAATTAAATTGAGCTCCGAAACAGTACCAGGCGGTAGCAGCAGGTTCAGCTTCATTGCAGGCTTTCATACTCACGGTCGGGATGGATTTGGAGCCTAAGAACGTAGGGCTTGGGTTGCCCTTAGGGTTTGAACTAACAATCAGAATTTCAAGGTAAACCAGGCTTGTTTCCACAGAGTTCGATGCAATTTTCTATGGACTACCAGTTTGGCTGACACCAGAAAGGTAAGGGAGCAGCAACCAGTTTTAAGGAGGAAGAAGGGAAAAGAAGAAAATAATAGAAAGAGTATGAGAGAGAGCTTACCGAAGGGGTATCCTCAGTTTGCAGGGGGGGGAGAGAGAGAGAGAGAGAGAGAGAGAGAGGGAGAGAACTTGCTTCATCCCGTATGCACACCAATTCAATACTCAATTCTTCATTCTTAAAAATCTGAATAATATGATGGATTACATAGCTATTTTAAATAAAACTTGGAGAAATAAAAATAGAAACCTAATAAAATTGTAACAAATCAAACTCCTAATCTCGTCCTAAAACCGAAACAAATCTAAAACTAAATAGGGAATAAAATCCTACTTTCCCAATATGAAAGATTACAATAAAATATCCCAATTAAAATAGAAGACCAAATAAATCCTAATCCATATCATTCGTTTCAGCCTGAGGGCCCAGCACTGCATCAGGAAGTCTCAGGTTTATATTTAATTTTATTTTTTTGGTGTAAATGGTACGGTATTCAAGTTGGAGGCTTATATTTTATTATTCTTTTAACCCCCTCTTTTCTTGTAAGTAAGCTTGTCTTCAACACATAATTCAATGGTTGTGCAGCTTTTTTAACCAATTACAGTATGGGCTTAAGCTCGTAGCTCTCATCATTTTATAAATATCAGGCCACTCAACATGTGTTGTGTATATAAGATATGTATGGTAAATAAGTAGAAACCAGATGGCTGAGGTGGTTATGCTTACTTCATGATTTGGAAAGGCTATGGAGAGTACATGAAATGCTTCTTTATCCCACTTTTCATCTCCAAATGCTGGTGCAATGATTCCTCCATTGGCAATGTAGAAATTTACATAACAAGCAGCAAGTCTTGCACCTGGAGGTCTGGGTTTTGCGTCACCATCCTGCCAACAAAACATAAACACCCAAATGATAAAGAAATGTAGAAACTGTTTATCTAGACAAAGATGAAACTGTATTCCTTAAAATCTGTGATCATCTAGTTAATTAATCTTGACACTAAATAAAGTTAATTATAATCAGCTTTCCTGTAATACTTATGCTCAAGCATCAATCTTCAAAACTACATCCAACTGTAAAACTAAGACTAGAAATTTTCATTCAGGTGTCAGCCATTTAGATCAACATAAAGTATTCAGCTAATAATCTGAACATATGTTTCTAAAAGTACCCAAGAGACTGATACAAATTTGTAAAGAAACTCTACTGCCTTGTAAAGAGATGCTACCGCCAAACCACTGGTACTTCTGCTCATGTTCACACTATGCACCATGAAATTTGGACATGTCTTGAGAGATGGATTAAACATCCAGAAACCAGCAAAAAAAGCATGCACAGGAGATTAAAAAGAAGCCACCTTCAAAGTCCCCAGGTGAACCAGAACAGTCACCTTTGTAGGTGGATGGAACCCACCATTAGATGGCTCCCAAATAAAATTTCTTAGGCTCAAATCAAAATATCATCGGACCATCCTACTCAAAGACTCTCATACCTTGCTCTGAATACCTTGAATTTCATTCTTTCAAGGTCCAAAGGAAAAGACATAATGACAGGTTCATTCAATCAAATCAACAAGTGGTAGGTTCCAGTCCCATTTGCATGCAAGCCAATCAACACGGTACAAGTAGTGGAACAGATTCTTCTCACCCTCCCATCCTGTCACACCCCAATTTTTATACACGTCGGGGCTGTGAATAGGACGTTTATTGCCGTCCTATCAACTGCCAAGATCTCGATGCAGGTCAACCACAATACACCATCTCATCCCATAAGCAAAGTAACCACCACAAATCAAAGTAAGACAAAAAATACAATGGAAAACCTATATAAAGTCAGGGTAAACACTGATGGATTCTAAGTGATAACATTACAATAGTAACAAATGTTATTCTATCTCAACAAAACTCAAGACATAAAGTGTTAAACATCAAATACAATACTCAAGTACATAAAAGGAGTAGTGGACAATACGTCCGATCAAGAAATACCAAAACTAACCAGTATATAATGAAATCAAGAATAGCCTCTGAAGGCACAAGTGTAGTAAAGGCAATCTGGGTTGAAAGCATTGTCCATTAAACTCCTCCACTTTGTCACCGTAGTCATCAGTAAATTGTCCATTAAATCATATGCTTAAGGACATTATCATGATCTAAAATCATAGTAGCTTGACATGTGGCAAATTTGACGGCCAAGCTACACATTTAAAGTTGTGATGGAACTAAAATAATGGGACACCAAGAGAGAGTGGTTTATAGGAACAAGGAGTGAGACTCCCATGAGTCACTCCGTCTCTTAAGTAGCTGCCATGTGGCAAGAGAGAGAGAGAGAGAGAGAGAGAGAGAGAGAGAGAGTAGGATAAGGTTGTTTAAGGTGGGAGAGTTCCCAGTAAGCTGCAGTAGGCCACCATGTGGCATTAGGTGGGACCCATAGTTTAAGAGTGATGGAACTCCATCCTCTTTAGGAAACTCCACCTCTACTAGGACTCCAGCTTGGATTACACCTATACAACTCTAAGATTTGATAAGAAGAGAGTTTTATCACCTCAATTTCGTTTTGAGTCAAAGGAATCTCAAAAAATCCATCTTTTAGAGTTGGGAGAAGATACCACCATTAAAGGAGCTCCCAAGGCATATACCATCACTAGAGGTGCCGATTTCAAAACTAAAGTACTGTGTCCATCGTTCCTGCTGATTATACCCTTCAATTATTTTATCCCTTGGAGATTTCCCCATCTTCAAAAAGGAGAACACTCTCCTCCGGTAGCCATTAATGGCCAAGTAAGCAAGGGAGTGAATGCTGTCCAGAATTCAAAAGAGAACGATGGACAACACTCTTACTGTTTTGCACAGTAGTGGAACCCGAACTTAGAATAGATGTTTAACCGACCTAGACATTGAGTTTGGAGCTGAATTTTGGATACGTTGTTATTTGGACCCGGGAAAAGAGAGATATCATGTCTACAAGATACTATGCACAAACTGGATCTGGTTCTGTAATTCTGACTTTGGGTGCCTTATTCATAGGGTTACCCTTACTGGAATGACTTGATTTCTGGTAAGGTTTTCTATTTAAGTCTAGTTTCATACGGAATAGACCTGAGGTTATTTCGATTCGAGGTCATAGACTTATTGCCCTTGGAAGGGATAGTGTTCGGTCATCAAACTTTTCCCTGTGGGTCCCATGCCCCTATAGATAAGACTCCCACACTCAGATCTTCAATTCACCCTAAACTAAATGTCACCATGCACGCTATGTGCTACACAACACTATAAAGTGCAAAACAGCACCTACTTGTCTAAATGTCACCTAATGATGCTAAGTAATATCAAATCTCACTAGACAAGTAGATCATATTTACGTGTTATATCATCCATTATTCATGAACTCAACTAATTTGATAGATCTTTTTTAGAGATGGAAAATAACAAAAGTACCCTGATAACTCATTAAGCAATCTCTCAAGTCCAAACTAGGTTTGGGTCATGGTCATATTACAAATTGGGCTTACCTACAGGGGTTCAACACCTTCTCAGACTAAGCTAACTCGAAATTTTGGCATGGAATCTTGGGTGTAGGTATTACACATCCTGCCATGGATGTCCTTCATATTAAAGGACTACATTGCAATGTAAAGAGCATAGAGGACATGGAACAAAGTTGTAAAATACAAAGGTATGTATTCAAAATGAATGAGCAAGATGACATAGAAAATAGAGGCTATACATATTGACCTGAACAACTCCAGCAGCCTCTTCTTCTGTCATGAAAAGAGGTCCAGGTATGTGGAGTTTAATTATTTCTAGTGCTCTTCCATTGGCATCTGTGGCCTTGGAAAGAACAGAAAATGCCTCAACAGATCGCTCGTATTGGGGGTCTGATTCATCATCAGTCCAGGCTAAGAGAACAACACCGGGCTTAACAAAGCAGCACATATTGTCAATGTGACCATTAGTATCGTCATCACCTACAAAATGCCAGGTTAAACCATTGGAGAGTTAGAGGGAACCACATACATAATAACTTCTCGAAGACAATATCTAATAGTCAAGAATGTATCCATAGCAAAAGTCCAAAACAAAAAATCTAAATAGTATTAGAGTAGAAACAAGTACCAAATAGCCCTCGAGGCAACCATATAACCTTCTTGACTCCAAGATACATCTTAAGCTCATCCTCTATTTGTTCTTTAGTTAAAGTGGGATTCCGGTTTTTATTCAATAGACACTCCTCAGTGGTTAGGCAAGTCCCTGAAGAATGAAAAGAAATGCAAAATGGAATTAAAAAAGTCAACAATATATGCAAAAGCATTGAGTACTAACTGCCAAGAAAGTTTTTATAAAGGTAGACCAACTATCATATTTTTTTTGTTGATGTGTCACAAAAAGAAGGAATAGATCAAGGAACCACACTGGCAACAAGTGATAGGCCTGTATCAAGGGTAGTGAGAAAGGAACAATCAGGATCTACAAATTAAATCATATAGCAACTCTATCAGAATAAAAGCCTCTGATACTTATGTCTGGCATAACCAATGCACGAGGCTCCTGCCACTGCAGGGTCTAAGGAGGGTCTAATGTACGCAGCCTTACCCCCCCTCTGTGGAGAGGCTGTTTTCAGATTCGAACCCATGATCACCAGGTCACAATGGAGCAACTTATCGTTGTGCCAAGCTTGCAGTGGCGGGAGCCTCCCTCAATTGTGGGGTCTGGAGAGGAGTTAATGTATGCTACCCTACTCCCGATTTGTAGAGAAGCGTTTTTCTTATGTATCAAAAACAAAAAATGAAATAAAAATAATTGCATCTGTAACAAAATAGAAAATAAGAGGGGGGAGAGGGGGGACTGTGTCTTCCTCCTCTCTTTTTTACTTTTTTTTTTGAAAATTTTAGGGGGGACCCTGGTTGGAATCGGGCCCCCCCCCCCGCCGGGGCCTTAAAATAAGAGACAAAGTAAACAAAATAGGAGAGAATCAAGTTATTTGGTAAAGGAAACTAATACTACGTAGGAGTCCATATCAATAATTTATAATTTTTTTATTTTTTTTTTTTTTTTTTAATTATTATTTTTTTTTTTTTTTTTTTCCCCTTTTTTTTGAGGGGGGTTTGAGTTTTAAAAAATTAAAGGTTTTATTTTTTTTAAAGGAGAAGTTTTTAAAATTTTAAGTAAAAAAAAAAAAAAAAAAAAAAAAGTTTTAAAAAAAAAAAAAAAAAAAATAATTAAAAAAATAATAAAAAAAAAAAAAAAAAAAAAAAAAAAAATTAAAAAAAAAAAACCATTTTTTTATATTTAAAAAAAAAAAAAAAAAAAAAAAAGGAAAAACATGTCTTGCTCCTCTCTTTATAGCTTGTATTTATAGAAAATATAAGGCAACTACTAACTAGAATCTAGTACTCTACAAGTCAGAGTCCTAGTCACAAAATAAAGACAAAGTAAACTCAAAATAGAAAAAGAAAATTAACAAGTTTATTTGGTAAAGGAAACTAATAAACTACGTAGGAGTCCATACTAATAAGATTTGAGAATGTAAGAGATTTGAGCAAAAAAGGAGAAAAATAACAATGGGTTTCAAGACAACTCAAATTGACAATCCCACTTTCTTTCAGGATCTTACCCAATCACACAAAACAGAAGTAAACAAAGAAAATCAACATCTGAGAATCCAGCCATTGAACACACGTAGGATCTCTGTTGATAAGAGAACTTCTTAACTTCAGTTATGAACAAGGTTTAAAATCTCGGTTCTCGGAGGCATCTCTAAGCAACTTAGTTTTGGGCAAAGCGGCCGAGACCACTACAGCCAGGCACCGAGACGGTAGAGGGGTGTCAGACAAAGAAAATAGAGCGCATAAGGATAGCAAGAATGTAGAGATTTGGCAAAGGCAATACAATGGGTTGAGTCTCACAATCGTGGGAGACTCAACCAGAAAAATAGGAGCTTAACTCTTTTTCTTTTTTTTTGGAAAATCTCAAACTGCCGCCAGCCCTCTCTATCTTATTTATAGCTTGAAAGATTACAAACAAAATAGGAAAGTCTCAAATTGAAATTAGAAACTAAGCTTCCTTTATAGAATCAGAAGTTTCTAAAACAAAAGATAGGAAAGTTTCCAAAACTAAAATTAGGAAACTAATAGAACTTCTACTTTCTAAACAATGGAAATAACTGAACCATATTTTAGGAAACTAAACAATAGAAATAACTGAACTAAATTTTAGGAAACAAAGAATCCTACTAACTACTACTTGCTGGCGGTAAAAGAGATCTGGCGGTAGAAGAGATCTCTATCAATCTCGGCTGGGCTGGTTTTATGGTTTTAGGCTGCATCCATGGGCCCAGGCCCATTAGATGGCTTGCAGCCCTTCCTTCTAGAATAAACTTGGCCTAGAATAAACTTGGCCTGCATCACTTAGCTTGACAAGGTTATCTGCCACAGACAAAACAATTTACAATAGAGATACATTATAAGTTTATAACCCATTCCCTGACAATCAGAAACATTAAGCAAAGTAAGGAGGTTAATTATGAGATGGTTAACAATAGTTCCTACTGGATTACAAATGCATAGCTGTGAAAATTAACAATGAAATGCCACGTATGTTATAATGAAATTTAGCATGTATAAATAATAATTGTTACCTTCTCCATCTACGTGGATGCTTCCACCTTCAAGAACCAGTGATTGAGGAAACCGAGGAAGCTTCTCAATTTCCAATATCTAGTATCAAAAGAAAAGAAAACATAAGCTATCAATCTAACATAGGGAAAGAAGAGCCAAAGAGGTTTCAATTTCCAATATTTAAGATCAAAAGAAAGAAAACATAAGGAGTCAATCTAACATCAATGAAATGCTGGGAAAGAATATTAAGAAGGAAGTAACCAGAGTTGTCAAGGCGCCAAAGCGAACCAAGGCGTTAGAGGCCTGATGGGGTGCCTAGGCGACCAAGGCTCCCGCCTAGGCAACCAGTCTGCCTAGGCGACCAAGGCATTACAAGGGTACCTGGGCGCCTAGGCAACGCCTTGACAACTATGGAAGTAACCAAACTAAAACACTAGTAAAACAGAAGCAACAATGCAATCAACTCAGTCGACCTTCCTAGCAACAAGTTGATCAAGACTCCAGTCCCCGTAACAACCGTCATCAGGACCTATGAATCCACAGAGAAAAAGGAGTGAACATATAACTTCCCTCGCACAAAGCCATTACAGATCACAATTGATAATTTTTACAGCCTTTTAAAACCAAACATTTGTTCAAATATCAGTTTCCTGATGGATGCACAAAAGATTCGACTTTGGTGTCCTCCTTTTATAGCCATACATAGAAATAACTTAAGTGGCAAGTAGTTGCTACAAATGAACAGTGATGCACCATTCACAGTTCAACCCAAATACTTCCCCATGGATAATAAACGAACTAATGGTACAAGGCCTTACCACCCCAGCAATTGAAATTCCAATCAATTCCAGCAATCTTTCGCACTGGGTCCCCTGAATGTGTTATGTTGTCACATACTACAACCTATTGGCCAAAAGTTATCATTTTAGAGACCAAAGTAAATATTAAACAATAAATCTCTAAAACTACTGCAGGAACAACTGAGATTCAAGAAAGAACTCACAGTTGGTCCAGTATCACGAAACCAGGCATCATTCAAACTCATCTCGATGACCCTGATATGTTTGGGTATTTGATTACGCGCATTTTCCCACTTGAGCATGAAAAATTTCAGAGAAGTGAAGTCAAAGTCAATAGATAAGTGTTTTGAAGGGTAGTTCTCAAAACTTTACCCAGCAACAACTACTGACCTGTGCGGCACTTGCACACACAGTCACAGGCTCAAACCTGGAGATGGCAGATGCTACTTTCACAAATACATGTTGGGCATGTATTGCATCATCCCGCCAGTTATCCGGACGTTCCTGTAATTTAAGATGAACATTGATTGTAATACTGGACTACAAGCATTTGAAGAGCAAACTCGGCTTTGTTCTTGTAAAAGCAAACAAGAGAAAGGTCATCCACCAACAGGAACCATCATGTCACAGAGAGAGAGATAGGTTCAAAAGGAAACCCAATTATTTAATAAAAGATGCGAACAGTGGTAATAATAAGAATTTATGGATTTGGAGCCATGAGAAACTTAGATAAAGAATAACATACCAGCTGATTCTTTAACTCCTGTTCAATTCCAACTGTCATAGTTTTATCTAACTACTTTTGTTTTGATTAAAAGAATGACTCACAAAACCAATGAATACATACACTTAACATTCTTCCTTTCAATGATATAGCAGGCATGGCAAGTTCATTGGAGATCTATAATGTAAATTTGAAAAGGAAAAATAAATAAATAAACTAAACAAACTCCAAAAGTTTAAATTCCCCTTAAACTGTCGAGAAATCATTTATATTGGTGGCCAAAACTGTCAAAATACATTCTAGTGATACGGTGAATGAAACCTTATTTAAATATAACAAAAAGCATCACTCACAATATGCATCATAGCAAAACATAACAAAATAGAGAAAGCCCAGATAATGAATCCTCATCAGAAAAATTGTCACTGAAAGGAAACATCACAAACTTGAAAAGGACTCAGGGTGTAGGAAAAATGTCTTTATGTAAAATCCTTACTCAAGGTATCAATAAATGGATTGCGGTACAGCCCTGCAGTGATTTCAGGTTAAACTGTGGCATGACTTGCACGCAGGAGTTGGGCCATAGTAATATCACTTCAGTTATACTTCTACTTCAGTAATCGCATGCTGGTTCCCTCCTCAACTATCCCAGTAACCAGAAGGATCTCCCTTCATCAGGCATATTTTAATTCGGGATTTTGATCAAATTACAGCTACACTCTCTTCCTCCTTTTCTCACATGGATCAAGACATGGAGTCTGTCCCCAATCAGTTGCATAGTAAAAGATCACAATTACACCACCATTTAAACACCCCCCCAAAAAAAAAAAAAAAAATTCCCCAATAAAAGATTAACAACTTCATTAGGCCTCAATTCTCCCATAGAAGATCCAACATTTTCCGTGACACCAGCATATATAATACTTTGCCATGCCTCTAATTCTTATAACTTGTTCCTATCTCACTCTAAGCTGGATGATATAATGCTTGGAACACAGTTTATGTCGAAAGTAGAATAACAGGAATCCTATATAAGAGAAATATATCAGGCAAAGACGGATATCGAAAAACAGAGTTCCACAGAACTGCGAAAGGAATGGACAATCCATGAAACATATAAAAAAAAAAAACCCATTACTCAAAACGTCAGAATAAAAGCATAACAAAAAGAACCTTGAAACTTAATGAAATTGAAATGATACCAAATCAATCAAAGGGGTAAAAAAAATCAATAGCGCAGCATGCAGACATCATTATTGACGGGAGCTGTAAACTGAATTGAGGGAGTAGAAAAAGAAAGCGCAAGTGAAAATGAATTAAGGAGGATGATGAGACTCACAGGCCAACCCATCCAACAGTGTGAATGGGGTTCCCACTCTCCGGGCATGCGATATCCCAGTAACGCTGGCTTGCCCTCCAAATCCATCCCCCCTCACTCTGCTACTACAACTACTACTACTTGCTCCCTATACACTGCAAACAAATTTCTTCGACGAAAATGTTGGGAAATTTAATAAACCCGACAGGAAGGAGAGGGCTTAAAGGTAGCCCATGAAATAAATTTTCCAATTTGACCCACTGATTTTCAGTCAGACTTTTAAAAGACTAAATTCCAGTAGAAAGAGAGGGCTTAAAGGTAACACTGCGTGCTTAGCAAGAATCAACAGTGCAACACTGTCGGCTCGGCTGTCGCTGTCCATTGATAAACTTTGTAGTGTTTTATGGTTCATAGGGTTTATACTTTATTATGGAAAAAATCTTCCAACATTTGCAATGACTATCATATCCATTCAAAATCGATCGGCATATATTTCGATTCATTCAAAATGAGTTGAGAGACCCATAGATCCACTTTGAATGAATGAGATCTTTATTATACTTCACTATAGCCTCACCAGAGAGAATCCCAATCCATACTTTATTGGATTTATAATTTTTCTTTTTGGACAAGAACTTCATGCTCCTGTCTATTTTTATTTTTTTTAAATATAAATATTTTTCTCTCTTTACTTTGTTTCTCTTCCAATTGATTGATTCATTCTTGTCCTCCGATTAATCATTTCCCATTAACATATAAGATTAGAATATGGCCACCTAATTTATAGATCTTCTTTGCCAAAAAAGATGTCGAGCAAGGGCAGCGTTCTTTTTTCATTTTGTATATATTTGGTTTTATATATTTTAACCATTTACTCGAAAGAGATCGAGAGTGTTTTTATGGGTGTCAATTGATTCATAAACAATTTATTGGTTTGGTTTGATTCGGTTCAAAGTTATTATTAATAGAAACCATAGCCTAATAGATTAATAATCTATTCTTGTTTTCCAAACCAAAGTTGAACAACTTAACAATTGGTTTATCAATTTCTTACCAATTACAATTAATCAGTTCATAAATGGTTTCTTATGCGATTTATGGGAAAGGAACAAATATTCTATGATTGTAATACTTTTTTTTTTTTTTGGTAAAGACGATTGTAATACTACAACAACAAAACACTAAAACATTAAAAATATCATATAACATTGGCATGAAATGATGTCAAGGCATATCACATTAAAATTGTTATACTTTTATATAGGTACTTAACTGGTTTTATTTGGTTTCCTAATCGATTTTACTAGGTTTCCTTTCGATTTATTTAATCGGTTTGTTATTAGGTAACTGACGGTTTAACGGATTAAACCACAACCGATCTGATTAACTTTGTGTAAAAATAAAAACTGAATCGATTAATTTTGGTTCGATTCGACTTGGTTTTTTTTACCTATTGGTTTCGGTCCAGAGTTGACACCCTTAGTTTTTTTAACTTCGCTTGTAGGAAGAATAGTTGTGGAGATAGGTCTACATGTTGCCATCAATCCCAGGTTCACCCTTGGTCTAGTTGTTGACCAAAAACTTCAACAACAAAAAAAAAGATCCATGTCTATAGGCGTGTCAATGGGCCAGTTTTGGTCCAAGTCAAATCGATGTCGGGCTTGGCATAACCGAAACATGTCCATTAAGAGATTTAGGTTGGGTGGACTGCACTGTGCACATTAACTAATGGGCCAGTCCGGATTCAATTTGTTATCGAGTTGATTTCGAGTCGGGTCAATTTTGAATCCATTTACTGGTCCGGTAAGGGATGTCATCTTACTTTAGTGTGTCAAAATCCCTGACATTCGGTATAATTTGGGTCAAGATGAAGTTCGGTTATGACTTTATCGATTTGGGCTTATCCTGTCTGCCTTACCTGCTCGGTTTTAGGCTAGCCAAGGCTAAACTAGGACTGAGAAGTATTATAACAAACTAACCCAAAAACATATCCACTATCAGTTCGGTCCGAGTCAATTTATGATTAATTCGGGAATTGACACCTCTACCTACCTATCAACATGTTTTTTTTTTTTTTTTGGGTTATCAAACTATTTATTCATTAGAACGCCATGTACAAGCTGTGGCTTCCTCTTTGAGACGACAGATAGGAGGTGAAATGACCCTCGCATCCTTTTGAAATGAACAAATCCCATCCCCTATGTTCCTCCACGTGGACTCCCATTAGTCCTGCACCAGTGCAAAGGTCGTACATTGGGCAGTGTTCCCCCACCCAAAAAGAAATAAAAAAAACATCTTGCTGACCACTAATCATGGATATAGTAATCGATATTGACTAATGGTATCGGATGGATTGGGCCGATACTTACTTTAGTATCGAACCAGTGATTCATATTTCAATCCTGGGCGAACCAGAAGTGTGAATGAACAACTATCAAACCAATAGTTCATATCAGGATCTCATAAAACTGTGTCAACACACAAACTATGCATATAATCATAATCAGAATATAAACAAAATAGCAACGAAAGACTTCAATTAAATAAACTGAGGTCTACATGATAAAGTAATAATTATCCAAATTATCTCAATATACCAAAACGTACTTAAATAATCTATTACAACATTTTATAATCCAAACTCAAAATAAAACCTAAAGGAATAGACAAAAGTGGCACTCGCATGACGAGTCATACTCACTATCCACTGGTTGTACGTCCAAAGCAGCAACGCCTCCATAAGCCGAAACTCTAACAAAGTCCTCAACAGTGTATCATGCATCAACATCTAAAAAGGATGTATACACAAGGGTGAGCTCACAACTTAACTCAATAAGAAAACAAGACAATGCAGCAGACAAATGCATGAGGTAACATTCAATATTTTGTCTGTTATAACTTGTAATGTACTATGATAAGGAAAGATGATCACCACACCTCCATGCATGAGAGTGTGGGTACATCCAACAGTCAGGCCACAATCCATACTACTGTTGTTGTCCCACAATACTCACTCCGTAATAGAGATAGAGCTAGAGTCTGACGGTCAGGCTACAATCCACACTACCGCGTTTTCCCCTTGATACTCTACCATGTACCAATACGTACAACCCTATTAGCAAGGGCTTACAAATGGAGTTCCATTCTAACGAACTTGAGCAGTCTTGATCATTTCTTTATCTGGTCAACAGCTTGACAAGTTTTTTTTATAAATTCTGGTCCCACAATCCGTTTCTCCCCAACTTCATTCCACAACAATGGGGTCCAACATTTTCTACTGTACATTGCTTCGTATGGAGCCATCTGGATCATAGTCTGATAACTGTTATTGTAGACGAACTCGATGAGTGGTAACTTCTCATCCCAAGTTCCCTTGAAGTCTATGGCGCAAGCTCAGAGCATGTCCTCCAGGATCTGAATGGTCCTTTCTAGTTGTCCATCCGTCTAAGGATGAAAAACTATACTAAATTTCAATTTAGTCCCCATAGCTTTTTTCTGTAGACCTTCCCAAAACTTGAAAGTAAAGCGAGGGTCTTTGTCAGAGACTATGCTCTCAGGTACGCCATGGAGTCTGACTATGTTGTTTACATACAATTTTACCAATCTTTCCATGGTATATTGGGGTTTGATAGCAATAAAGCGAGCCGTCTTAGTAAGACGATCTACAATTACCTTAACTGCATCCACTGATCTTAGGGTCAATGATAGTCCAGTGATAAAGTCCATGGTGATATAATCCCACTTTCATGCTGGCTCAGGTAATGCCTATAATGACCCAGCGGGTCTCTGTCTCTCAGCCTTTATTTGCTGGCAATTCAAACATTGGAATACGAATTGGTCCACATCCGCTTTATACGTGATTTTTTTCATATTAAAATTTTTTTTCGTAAATGGTTGACACATGGCAACCAATCCATTTGATGTTGACATGTGTCACTATAAGATAAAAAAAAAAAAAAAACTATCGGATTGGATCATATCAGCTGATCTAGTCCAAGATCAGATACCCTAACCAATCTCAAAAACCAAAGAGGAATATATATTTTTTCTTGTATATATAAATATTCGTGTGTTATTATAAGGAGTCATTATCCTCTCCGATTGTTGGATCCTCCAATCGAGCGGTTTCTCTTTAATTAAGCGCGTCTATCAATACATTGGTAGGTGCGCCTAGTTAAGAGAGACCGTTGGATCCTCGATTGGAGGATCCAGCAATTGGAGACGATAATAACCCTATTATAGGGTAGACGGAATGGGTGATCATACTTACCCCCTTCTCTCATCCCTTGAACCAATCGCACCAAGGGTTAGCTAGAGAAATGCTTTAAAAGTGTTAACAACTTTTTGTTTTGGTAAGAAAACATTCTCTTGATCAGAAAAGCAGAAGTGTAACAACTCGAATAGTGACAAAACTAACAAAGATGCCTTTTACTTTAGAGGAGTTTGGTTTCCTACATGGCCCACATAGGCTTCTTCAGTGATCTTATACTGTGATTGGGATGCGTTTTTATTTTAAAAGAAAAATATTTTCGTTCTTGAATCATGGGATGCATAAGAGAATATATGGCTCATTTTAGAATACATTCTTTAGTCCATTATGCAGTTTAAGTCCATAATAGAAATACCTCGATCTTTAACTCATTTTCATTCTATATTAGGAATGTATTATGTATTTTAAGAATGTATTTTTAAGTATTCTAAGAATACATACCAAACAGAGCCGAAATATATATATCATGTAGAGATTAACTAATTATTGGGTGATGGGTGAATTCTGTAACTAAGGTCTAGGTCTACTACTCAAATAATTTACTTTTTGGGGTAAAACTTAAATCAAATTTCAACTCCACATGAAGTACTTGAAGATGTCGCAAAATCAGGCTTTGAAAATTATAAAGTCAAGCTTAAGGAAAATTCAAAGGGATCAAATAGGAACTGATACATTAAAAATAGGCAATTAAAAATAAGACTGTTTGTTTTCTATATAAAATCGTGTAGAATGAAAATTTTATTGTAAAGTAAGATTTTTCGTTGCTTATTTTAACATAAAATGCAAATAATGTACTAAAAAAAGTAAGAAAATTTTCTTGTAAAGTATTATCTGTTTGGAGAATTTGACAACAAAATTAACATGATTTAAATGAAAAACAGAAAATCTAACATATGAGGGGTACATGATTGAATGTGCCTGAATTTTTCGACAAATGACCAACTATACCAAATCATATATACTATGACAAGTAGATATGTGGTTTATATAAAAAGTTATTCTTATATATGGACCATGCAAAGAAGCTTTTGCCTCTTTAAACAAGCTTTTTAATCACTTCCTAAGTTCCCATGCTTGATTCCATAAACTTTCCTACGTACTTCTATAACCCATTTTCATTATATATTAGGAATGTATTCTCTATTTGATAATGACTTTCTAAGTATTCTAAGAATACATACTAGACTTAACCTAAATATGTATATCATGTAGAGATTAACCAGTTGTTG
The DNA here is from genome assembly GCA_028583415.1 of Protea cynaroides. NCBI lineage: Eukaryota > Viridiplantae > Streptophyta > Magnoliopsida > Proteales > Proteaceae > Protea > Protea cynaroides. The sequence goes on from CM053273.1 coordinate 19,817,932, forward strand.
CCTAAATTCTGAATAATTAAAGTCTAGGTCTACTACTCAAATCAAATTTCTTTTTCTTTTTCTTCTTTTTTTGGGGAGGGAGGCGGGTTAAAACTCGAATCAAACTTCAACTCCACATGATATTGAAGATGTGGTAGAATTAGGCTTTGAAAGTCTATTATAAAGTCAAGTTTAAGGAAAATGATTTAAAGTAGATAATTAAAAATAAGATTTCATTTGTTTAAATGTAAAATCGTGTAGAAGGAAATTTTTATTGTAAAATAAGATTTTTCATTGTTTGCTTTAACGTGAAATGCAAAGAAATGCATTAAAATAGTAAAAAAAATTTCATGTAAATATTATTTGTATGAAAAATTTTACATGAAAAAAAAAGGATCTAAAGGGAAAAATAAATCTAATATATGACGGGTATATGATTGAATGTGCCTGACTTGTTTGATGAGTGACCAATCCATACCGAACCCTATATATTATGGCAATTAGATATGTGGTCCATGTAAAAAGTTTTTCTTATATATGGACCAGGCAAAGAACCTTTTGCCTCTTTAAACATGCTTTCTGACGACTTTCTAAGTTCCCACTCCCCATGCTTGATTCCATGAATTTTCTTATGAAAATACCTTGTTCTTCAACCCTTTCTGATTCTACATTCTGAGAACGCAATTCTAAATATTCTATACATAGCAGACGTAGTCTAAATATGTATATTAAGTACAGATTAACCGGTTGTTGTGTAAATTAATAATTAATTAAGGTCTAGGTCTACTAATCAAATCAAATATCTTTTTTTCTTTTTCTTTTTCTTTGTTTTTCCATTTTTTGGGGTAAAACTCAAATAATCAAATTTCACTCCACACGAAGTTGAAAATGTCGTGGCAGAATTATACTTTAAAAGTCTATTACAAAGTCAAGTTTAAGGAAAATGATTAAGAGTAGGCAATTAAAAGTAAGATTCCGTTTGTTTTCATATAAAATCGCGTAGAAAGAAAATTTTATTGTAAAATAAGATTTTTCATTGTTTGTTCTAACATAAAATGCAAAGAAATGCATTTAGAAAGTAAGAAAATTTTCATGTGAAATATTATTTTTACAAAAAGTTTTACAATGAAACAAATAAGGTATAAACGAAAAAAAAATCTATTATATGAAAGGTACATGAATGAACGTGCCTGGATTTTTGACGAGTGACCATTCCATACCAAACCGTATATATGTTATGGCAACTAGATATGTGGTCCATATAAAAAATTATTCTTGTATATAAACCATGCTAAGAAGGATTCAAATCGTCTCATCCCTGAGATTCGGGAGGCGTGGCGGCGACCCCACTGGATGGTCGCCATGTGGGGGTCGGATGAATCCTCTCGGCCACCTCTCTGCCGCACTCGTCTTGTCGGCTCGAATGGAGGGGTCGGATTCATCCGACCTCCACATGGCAACTATCCAGTGGAGTCGCCGCCACGCCTCCCGAATCCCAGGGATGAGACGATTTGGATCCTGCTAGGAACCTTTTGCCTCTTTAAACATGTTTTTTAACCACTTCCTAAGTTCCTATGCTGGTTTCCCTAAACTTTTTTATGTAGACCATGTGAAAAACCTTTTGCCACCTTTAAACACACTAATTTCTCCTTAAATTCTCATGTTTGTTTTCCTAAACTTTGACTAATGAGTCATGATGACTACTTGCCCCAAAAAGATGAGTCATGATGACTCATCACTTACATGTATATTCATACCTGGATCCCATATATGACGCCACTATTCTCACTTGTTTAGGGTTTTAGTAATTGATATCAAGACCAATCAATGTGGTCAATCCATAGATCAGATCCAATTCCTAGATCGTAAAGGTGGCTCCACAGAAGACCGATTAATCAATAATCATTTGTCCAGGACTTCAAATGTTATTAAGATGGTTAATCTTAGAAATGAATAAAAACACTTTGATATTCCACCTTGCCGTATATATATATATATAATAAAATGTTGGAATGTACAAAAGAATAAAAAGGAAATGAGGATTGATAAATAAGGCACACTCAATTAATGCACGAGATTTCGGGGTGTAAAAAGGGATTTATGCTTGTAATTAAGTAGTCTTAGCTTCGCTTGGCGAAGAGACTGTTTCCAAATTTGAACCCGACCATATCACAATAAAAAAACCTTACCATCGACAAGACTCACCCTAATAAATGCGAAAACTAAAGGTGATCCAGAATAACTATGTTACTTCAACAAAACCTCAAAGAGCTATATTTTTTCATTTTCTCGAACCGAAAGAAATAATACAGTATGGTTGGGAAAAGGCCACATTTCTGATTGATGAATTGAGATTGATAAGAAGAAATGACTACTAGTATAGATAGGTAGCATGCATGCATGGGCAAAGCAGAACCAAAACAATTACTACTAGGAGCTTATGTGTTAATAAATCTGCAGTTCCTCCTTACTTCTCCTGTAATGAAACTATCAGGATTGGTAATATTTCCCATCTTCACCATGGAATCTGAGAATTGTTGGAAGAAAGCAAGCATGTCTACTGCATACTTTTGAACAAGATGCTTTGTCTCAATCGACAACAAACTAGAATACATTTCCTGATCAGAGTTCAACAGTCCTTCCCCTTTCAGTAGTATTCGGTAGAATGCATTGTCAAAATAATTAGGAGTAATATAGTCCATTGCACTTTTGTTCTTGTCTCCTCCTCCGGTAGCCGGACAAACAGATCTCAAGTTGCTAAGGTATGTTTCTGTTAATGGATTCCTGCCAGCAGTTTCTTCAAAGTCTCCATAGATTCTTGCTCGGAAATTCTGGCAGCTTGCCAAGCCAATGGTGTGAGCCCCTGCAAGTTAAAAATGTACAATCAATATATACAAATCTCATGAGAAGACGTATCAACCAGGTATGACTTCAATTCTCTCTTACCCACAAGAGCAACCATATCCGTAGCTGAGAGGCCTTGAAGGATGAACTTTGAAATAAGAGTAAGAAGGCCCTGATTAGGTGTAGGAATGTCTGTGCTAGCGAGGGTGAAGCTTGCACTTCTAGAATCTTTTCTACCCAGAGGAACATCCCAGTAAGGCCCACCAACCTAAGAACACAAAACATAAGAAGATCCTTCAATGCGTAAGATATCAATATATTTAAGAAAAGGAAGGAGGATCTACACACTATCTCAGTGTCTTTCAGGATATACACACTAGCAGGGAATTAGGAGTACAAGGAGAACCAATAACTGATTCATTTGGAAGGGGTGGATTTAAGGAGGAGGATGTGAGAGACAAGTACACACCAGTAGCGTGTACTTCCTTTTTCCTTAAGAAAATATCACTAAAATAGGTCGGAGTTTAGTCTCACACCAACTACCAAATAGTCTATAGTCCCATTTATACACTTGGGAATCCCTCTATTCACCAATTCAAACTTTTAGAATTGACACTTTACATGGTATCAAAGCGGGTTTTCACTGTCTCCATGTGTCTATAATACGTATTATGCCACACTTGTAGGAGAGTATGGGGAGTTTAGTCTCACATTGATTACTAAATGTCTACAACAACCCCCTTATACACCTGGGAGCAAGGTTATAAATCCATATATCGGACGCAATATTGGTTATGTCCAAAAGCGATACGAATTGGTTGGATACTGATTACTTGAACCATGCGTGAGAGTAATCTCTCCACCTACCTATTCGAACTTTTAAGATGGAAATTTTACAAAAAACCCTCTTATGTTCACATGGATGAAAACTGATGAATTCCTTGATATGATATTGATGTTTCTATTCTTCTTACCAAAATAACTGCATCTCTTGCTGCAATAGCAAGTAGATCGGCACATGACACAACACCAGGGCAGTCTGATTCTAGCTTGTTCTTGATCCTATCAATCACCCCGAAACCTCTTAAAGAGTTGATATTAGGAGGTGCTTTCTTCTCCCCTTGGAGTGTAATTGTGTCATCTAACAAAACTGAAGCATCACAACCCTGTTTGAAAGATGGAAACAGTTACTGTTATACTGGTGATTACAAAGCAGCAGAAGAAATCTTTATTATGAACTCCAAACCTGAACAAAGCAGTCATGGAAATGCAACCGGAGAATGGATGCAGCCAAACGAGGTTCAGAGAGAACTGCACATTCCATCTCTTTTCTAACAATCTCCAGAGCTGTTGGACATGAAGATTGATAGTATTCCAATGTCAAAGGAGGTTCATCTGCATGTGAATTAACTACAAAAACACTTAAAATGAAGAAGATGACTAAGGTTAGGAATTGCAGGTAAGGAGATAAAGAAAACTGGGGAACTGCCATTTCTGCTTATCTTCTTTGATTCAAAGACAGACTCTCAGACTGTGAATGAAGGGAGAATTACAAGCAGATTAGTGTTTATATATAAGTAACGATGTTGATTGTGTCTAGAACTCTAGCTTACGTACTTTGGTCAATGTAATATTAATATGGGAATGACAGTCTTTTTTGTGAAGCTGGTTAAATTCAACAGAAGATACAACTAATTTATCTGGTTGGTGGGGATTCGTAAACTAAATTACCAAACATGGGACTATTTAGTATTACCATAATTTATAATATAATAATGACTTTGTATGAAAAATTAAATTGGGAGCATACTAATGCTTATGTATATGATACTTTTTATTTGGTCAAACTACATGATAAAGTTAGGGTTCATTTGGTTGGTGGCTTCCTTGGGATCTCTTAGCAACAACCAGTAAGAGACGTATTAATGCTAATATTCCCACTGGTCATATAGGTCAGTTATGATTAATTAGGATGTGAATGGGATAGTAAAAAATTTGGATTTGATTTGTGTCTGTATCAGTTTAGGAGTATCGAGATATTCAGATATGAATTCAGATAATCTAGAATATAAGTTAAGAATAAAAAAATAACTTACTATGAGAAAACAAGAGACATGGACTGAGAGTGCATGATTTGTATCCGTTGGAGAGAAAAAGATTTGACTAGTGATGTACACAGATAATCGAAAATTCGAATTCGATTTGCATCCATATCTATTTAAAAGTATCTAATACAGTGACCGCATTCAATTACTTCCCTAAGTCTAACTCCCATTCAAGAAAGAGAAGTTAGTAGATGGGTTTCTTCAAGTTTCATCTTTCAAACGGGTCTATGGGTCATTAGCTAGATGATTTTTATTTCAATTTTTACATTATAACCGACAGAACACAGAATGAGGAATAATAAAGCACGTGTATGTTTTTCTAATAAACTACACGTTACCCTAAAAGATTTTCTTTTACATGGGTATACTACAAGTTATCATCCAGACTGTTAACTTCTATGGCTTCTATGGTAAACCAGGAAGAAGCTACAAGAATACAGATGTAGAGGGTTCTTTTTTTTTTTTTTTTTTTTTTTGGGTGTGTGTGTGGAAATTTTCTACCATTAATTTGGACTAATAACAAATATTATGTTAGTCGAGTTCATGATCTCCTCAATGTAATTGCTTACACTCAATGCCTTCACTCAATCAATAAAATATCAACTAACTAGCTAGAGCAAGGATGTGTTATTAGAAGGAAAAGGGGAGGGATATGAAAGTCATTGAAAGGAGTGATAAAGGATAGAGATAGAAGACGTATGGAAGATAAATAATAAGGTTCTGTTTGTTTGATGTAAAATTGTACATGAAAATTTTACGTGTAATATTTTACATGTTAAAAAATGTTCCATTGTTAGTTTCTAGGAAGTAAAACATAGTGAACTCTAAGGGGAAGAGAAAATGAAGTTCGTCTTGGAAACAAATGTTGATAACTTAATTTTTAACATATAAAATGTTACATACAAAATTTTACGTCAAAACAAACGGAGTCTAGTGAAAGAACTAAGAAAATCTAAATAAAATATAAGAAAGTATAAAAAAAAAAAAAAAAACTAAAATGAATGAAAGGGAAAGTAGGAAGGTATGAAGTATGATCATTGGTTTTGGGAAAGGGTTTTGAACAACCCACAACATCAATGTGAGGAATCTCTTATAATGTACAAATAAGTATGTAGGAATCAGTACCTTCAATAGGGGCCAAAATCCAATCCTTTGGCTGCTCGAATCTTTTAGATCCTTGGATCAGTTTCTTGAGAAACAACTAGGTTTTTGCTGTTGATTAAGCCTCTGAACCCCTTGGCCTAGCATGGCCTTGTTTGTTTCTTTTTTTGGATGGTCTTCTAACCTCTCCTAGATTTCGATCATGTGTTAGTTTTGGCTCCCCTCCTTTGTATGGGTAGCTTGTAGTGCTCTTTCTCTCTCTCTCTCTCTCTCTCTCTCTCTATGTTAATAAAATATCTATTAAAAAAAAAAGGTCAACAAGAAAGGGGAGAGAGAGTGTGTGAATTATGTAAGAAGTATAGTTGTGGGAAAAACTCACCACAGTGACATTGTGGGAATTTTTTTCCTTTGGTTTTATTCAAAAATAGTAGATCAATATGGTTTGAGAATAAGTGATTAATTGTAAATTATAAAAGAGAAAGGAAATTTATGTGTGTTGTGAACTTTTGAGAGGGAGGTCTGCTGTTCTCAAATGTTTGTACTAAACCAACTAATATATATGGACCTGGCACTGACAGTAAAGATAGTCCTAGCCCATTATCAAGGAACTGGACTAGGATGGGCTGGGCTGGGCTGGGCTGGGCTGCATTGGGCAGAACCAGTCCTCAAACTTAGGCCCCCAAAAAAAGATTTTCTACAAGCTCTTGACAACCATATGCAGGTTTATGGGTTTCTTACTAACATTGGCCCCACAAAAGCTGTGGTACCAAGTTTGGTAGAATCTCATTCAAATTTTTGTTTGAACTGCATTTGGTATGCATTCTTAGAATGTATTCTTAGAATTATATTATTAAAATAAAAAATGTATTTCTAAAATAGAATGAGAATAGGCTAAAGAGTCAGGTATTTTTTTTTTTGGCTTAGAATGCAAAATGAGCTAAAAATCAAGTTCAATAATGGTAATAGGCTAAATTCTCTAAAGTATTCTATGATCCAAGAACGAGAATACATTCCAAACATTATTTTAGATTGATTCCTAAAAGATAAAATAAGGTAAATAATCTGATGATCTGACTGACAAGTGGGGAGAGAGTAGATTTGCAGATTCACAAATATCAAACCAAATGATCAGTCCAGGCCAATTTAGTTCAACATGTGGGTGCTTGAACCAAGTTAATGATAAAAACATTTTCAAGAAAACAAGATCTGATTCACTTTTAAGCCCACAGGATCAAAGGCATCCAGATTGGGTGGTTTTCAATAGAAAAGCTGGCCAAGTGGCCACTTTTTCATGGGTAAATAAAAGTTTGAGAGTCTAAGGGTGTAAATTGGGATGGTTCCTAATCGGTTCGGTCCTTAGGGGGTTATTCCTAGAACTGTTATGTTTGTTAAATGGTTCCAAACTTGAGATCCATAACTTATTATTAATGAGATGGTCTGGTTCCATTCCCTAAAATTTTCTATGTCCGGTTCAAACCAAACCATTAAAAGATGAAAATCTCCATTGGTAAGTATAAAAAAAATTAAATGGATCGTAAGGGTTTCCATTCCAATCGATTCTTAATTGGTCTTTCAGTTATTGAACCGTTGAGAAACTTGTCCCAGATCCGATCCTTCCCGTTTATTAATCGTTTCTAAAATCATATTCCAAAACTGTCCCATTTATTAATAGAATGATCTAACTCTAGGTTTTCATCCATTGATTTCTTATTCTAATCCCACATTTACACCCTTATTTAGGACCACATTATCCATACCTTTACTTCTGTCTAGGCTCATTTTGCAACATGGTATATATATATATATATATATATATATATATATATATATATATATATAAAAGGACCTTGAATCCTCTAGGAACCTTCTTCTCCAATGTGGAGGGGTCAAATCATGTGATAGACTGCGTATCTATTGGTTTTTTTTTTTTTTTTTATTAATTAATAAAAGTTATTTTAGTTGGTAGATAAGTATCTGACATCATAGTTTGCCGACATCTACTTTCCAAATATGCATAAAAAATTACTCTTATTACAAATTATTGGTAATCCGTTTTTCTTTTTATATTTGTTAATGTTCACTTGAGGTCCCTCCCACTTCCATTGCATCTTATTTGTTCCTTGGAAGAATGGTATAGGGGGGAGATGGGCAACCTTAGACGGTCCTAAACAAAGATTCCCAAGCCACTAAAGACAGATGATTTCCAAAATATCATAGTTCACATTAGAAAAATAAAAAAAAATAAAAAAAAGCAAAAAGAAGGGAGAAGTTTCAAACTAGATTTAAAAACTCACAATCAGATATGAGATTGGTTTTCATTGATTTAGATTTAAACGATCTTAGAATCGGTCAGACACAGAGTAGATACGCTCTAACTCAGTCTAACTTAGTTGAACCAATATATATATAAAATTAGAATTAATCAATAGAAATCTTAATATGTTTATCCCAAGTGGGTGAGTTCAATTCTCCTTGAGGCCTACTACGTTGATTATATGCTGATGTGGCATGTTATTTTGGTATCGATATAATTAAGACGATATTGATACTTAAAACCATGCGGAAAAGAATTGAAGTCATGACTTGTTAATTGAGAGGTGATCTGCTCTAAATGTAACAATTACTGACCAGACTTTTCATGATCTAAACATGTGTTTTTGAATTACTGACCTGAATTTTCATGATCTAAACATGTGTTTTTCTGGTTTGAGACAGGAACATCTTAGCTACTCAATTGACTATCCAGAAGAGAGTTTTAGTTGGGTATTTATAGTCAACTAATGAGGCCAACTGATATCAATGAAATTTTCAATCCTCTCTCCACTGTGGATTATGAAGATCAAATCATGACACTGAAAGAAAACCATGGAAAGATAGTTTTTGTCAGCGTACAAGAAAAAAAATGTTTGTAGTACGGAAAGACTGACCCACACATGTCAAAGATATATTATGATGTGATGCACAAGACGTGACTCAATTAAATGTAAGTTTTTTTTTTTGTGTAAATTAAATGTAATTAAGTTGAATGTGTAGTATAATTGTATTAATAATGAGGATTCAAATCCTCTTCCCCCCTCGTCCCAAGATTCAGGAGGACGGACAACGGTCTAGATGGATAGCCAATACTTAGAACTTGGGTGAATTTGAGTCTTTCATTTGAACCGACAAGTTGAACAGATAAGGAGTGTCGGCTCGAATGGAAGATTTGGATTCACCCAAACCCTAAATATGGGCCATACAACAAGGATGTCTCGTTCCTTCCGAATCACTAGAAGGAGAGGATGTAAATCCTTATAATGCATGGTTATATCTTGTACGTGCCTCTTATATAATATTTTTATTTTTGTGTTTTTTCGAGTATTGACTTAAAAATGCATAAAACCTTCTTTTTTGTGTGTATGTGTGTGTAAATTTTTATTACCTTCCTATGTTTAAGAAAGAGGGCAACATTGAAAATTTTAAAGATGAAAGGGTTTTTTTTGTATATTTCAAAGTGGAGTAAAAGAAAAAAAGAACTTTTGTGGTCGGTAATCAACAGACAAATTTAACAGGTGGGGGGGGGTATAGTTGTTCTCCATAAGAGAAGAGTGATACAGTGATTCTAAAAGTTGTATGTTTAGAAAATGTTTTAAATAGACTATTAAACAAATTTCATGCTTAAATTTATTCCTTTACGCTTTCATCTTACTCTCAATTACTTTCAAGCACTTTTCTAGTTTCGTGCACGTCTTGATAATCCTAATTTATTTTTTTCTGTTTTGTTTTATTTTGTCACATAATTAATTTCAATTGAATTGAAACTTGATATAAGAACATAAAATGGTAGCCTCACGTAAATTAATATGCAACAAATCTATCAATTTGTCCTCTTAGAACCACTAGGAGGAGAGGATGCGGATCCCATTTGGTCACATCAGAGCTTCAAAGTTGATAATTTTTTTTAACCGATCTACGCGCTCATGACCTCACAATAATGAAAGAAATGAGGGATTGAAAATTTTTATTTTTATTTTTAGTCTAGACTTATATCACCACCCACGGATTTAACTCCCGGTATCGGAACAAATATATGTATTGTTATCGGAATTAGTATCAGTGTTGGATATGGGTTTCAGTCAAGTATTTGTCATATGCTGATGTGGCACACCTTTTTGGTATCAGCAAATATCAACTACGTGTTAGTCAATATTGGCCTGTACCAATCAGGTATCAGTTTAGTATCGATCTCCATACCAAACCAGCAAAACGATACCATATCAGTAAGTCGATACTGATATGAATAGCCAGATACGGCCTATACGATATTGATGCCTCAAACCATGCCACCACCTGAAGGTGAGACACCCAAAGGGGCAAGGAGTAGGGGGCAACAATTGGATGTGGCCTGTAAGAGTAACCTTGTGACCTCCAATGCAAAGTTTGCAATCACAGTGGGGGCAGCAGCTGCTGTATTGGACAATATTGTACAAAAATCGACCCTAAACACGATGCAAAAAAGGAAACGAAAAAAATAGAAGAAATACCTTAGTTATACATGTGTAATTACTAAAATACTCATATAGTCTTAAAAATAAATTAATAAACTTGAGGCCATGAGGAGTCCATGCAATGGAATACAAGACATCCAACTCCCCGAAGTCCCACAACTTAATAGATCTAGAGAGATTTTTCTGAATTGGGAGAACTTCCATGCAACCCAAATTAAGGATTGGGTGGGGGGGGGGGTGATGCCCCAAAGACAAAACGCATCCCCATCTAGAGTCAATCCAGTTGACATCCCCTGTAGTTTATAAGTTCTAACACTTAACCCCACTCCATTAGTTAGCCTCCATTAAAGTATAACGGGTAAATTACACCAGAGGTACCTGATGTTTTGAGAAATTATACTAGAGGTACCTCACGTTTCAAAAATCATACCAGAGGTACCTGACGTTTCAAAGATATTACACTTGGGATACCTTTTATTTTTGTACTTTCAAATTTACCCCTGTTTAGCATAACTTTCTTGGTCCCCTTTGGTTCATTCTCTCACCATCCCGTTGCCACAACGACTCATCACTCGGATTCTCATGTACTCATCGCTGTCTCAATTGCCCACCCCCTCTCCTGCCCCTGTCCTCTCTTGTGACCCTTCCTCATCAGCGATTGCTCATCACCAAGTCACAAATCTTGACTATGGTACACACCTTCGGTGAAAACTCCTCACCCAATTTACTATTTTTTGGCTGGTGTACCAACGATCAGGCACCAAATAAGAGTATTAATTCAACAAGAAATGATCAGTCCTGAAAAATTTGAGGTAGATCTAATAGTTAACTTAGAGGATGCCAATGTTAAATAGAGTTAATTATTGAAAATATGAGAAAAGATATTTCTTGTATGATTTTTGAAACGTGAGGTGCCTATGATATGATTTCTTAGAACGTCGGATAACTCTGGTGTAAATAACCCAAGTATAACATATACGGTTTGGAAATTTTAAAATGTCAAAATTGTCTTTAATGAAGGTGTGAAGTTATAATTTTACCCTTTACAATTCCCTTTTCTCTTCCTTCTTACAAACCTCATCTCCATCTTTCCGGCTCTGCAACCTGCAATCCTATCTCCATCTCTCCGCCCTTCTCTGCAATCTGCAACCTAATCTCCATCCTCCCACCCTTCCCTGCACCTGTAAACGCCCACCCTTGCCTTCCATCTCCCCTGCCCTTCTCTGCAATCTACAACCCGATGGCGTGAAGAAGGCACCATTCAACATCAGGTCTCCTTCTGATCTCCAATTCCAGTTCCTCCACTCACTTTTTGGTGCGTCCTTGTGTTTCGTCACTTGCATATCACACCTATTAATTAAGTAATCGAAGATGGGTACTCACTCAAATGTTGTTCATTGTCTCAAGTACTTTCTGAAACCTCACCTCTTTTCTGAATCTGTAATCGTTGATACTCCTACGAGCAAAGAGTCGTAGCCCTTCGTCGATTGCAAAGCAGGGAAGGGTGGGAGGATGGAGATGGGTTGTAGGTTACACGGAAGATGGAAATGGGTTCATAAGAAAGAATAAAAGAGGGCAATTAATGGGAAAGGGTTAAGTGGTATGATAGTCATTTATCATTCACTTAATAGTCAACTCTAACGCTGTCTATTTCAGGGGAGGTCTGTGTATTTTTTAATCTGGAGGGTGTTAACATTACATGGGGGAGTTCTATAAAAATTTTCCTTTTTTGGGGTTGAATTCGATCTGAGTTTGATGTATGAAATGCATGTTTTTTTTTTGGTAAAAGAAATGCATGTATTCTAGATTTAACTTTTTAATTCATCACATTATGGAATTTTTTTTTTCCGTAACATAGAAATTTATTTATCTTCGAAAGAACGGGTTACAACCGAGGCGTCCAACTTGCATAAGTTAAGGAGTCATGGAGTGGAATTTGACCAAATAATCATCCCTAAAAATGATTCAGCCTTCCTAGCCAAGATATGAGCCAAAGAATTGGCTTCCCTTGGAATGAAAGAAACCTTACAGCTAGAACATTTTGATGTCAAGAAAAGGATATCCTCCCCAATAGGATCAACAAGGGTCTCATAGGGGGACAATTTAACTTCTGATTATCACATTCAAGCAGGATATAAGAAAAGTTTTCCCCTACCGCCATTGTAAGAGCTGCTCGAACTGCAATAGCTTCACATTGAAAAGCCGAAGAGCATAAGAAATTCTGTGAGAAGGCTTTAATAGGATTGGCTTCAGAGTCTCTGAAAATAACACCGACACTATACTCCATGAACCCGATCTACACTCCATGAACCCGATCTAAACCCTGAATTCATGTCGTAACAGATCTTCCAATCATCACCGGGCCAGACAGGACGAGCGGATGACAAACAGGTACGAAACGGGCCGATTAAATATGAATATTTCATACCGATCGATGGTACCGGTCGACCGGTATAGCCTGCACAGCAGATCACTAAGATCCGAAAACGAATCTCTGCGGGTCCCACTTTCCAAATTTCAAACCGAAGGACTTTCCTAATGCTAGGAGGCTTCCTAAACCTAAATCTAGCCTATATAAATCCCTCTAAACCTCCTAAAACCTCTTTCAATGATCTTCACCAACCCTAGAGAGGAGAAAGAGATTGAAGAAGGAGGAGAAGCTAGGAAGGAGAAGGAAGAGCCGCCATTGCCACTCGACGAAGAACACCTTACCGCAAGTCGACGGTAAGTGCTTAAACCTTCTTTTACATTATGACTCTAGGATGGTTAGTTTGCTTGGATCAATACCATGCAAAACAGGTATTGATCTAAACCCTATTTTGCCGACAAACCCTAATCTAGTCGGTAAACCCTATATTCAAGTTATAGGTTGAGATCATCGAAACTAGGACTTGAATGGAGTTGGAAACAACTCTAATTCAGTATTCAGACTTAGAATGTGTAGGAGAAACCCTAGGATCAATAAGGGATGATCGACGACAGTCGAGAAACCGGACGTATGGTCGACCGGTATGTCTTATGGTCTTCCGGAGACATACCGGTCGCACCATATGCGACCGGTATTTCTCGGGGACTGGTCTGTGGGGACCGGTCGACCATACCGGTCTCAGGTTTCCCCACAGTGTTGCGATCGGTACTGTGACCGATCAGCTCTGTGAGATGTGTTTTACCATTGTTGGTTTTTTGACCAACGTAAACCTATTCTAACTAAACCCTAATATCGTATAGGACCTTGCGATAGCATGTTTGGACCTTGCGACGTGGAGGAAGCTATCAAACAAGCATCAGGTAAGGGAATCAGACCTAAACCCTAATAATTAAATAACAGTAAATCGTTGTTAATAATTATGGTTATGTGGATTGATGTTTGTGCATTCTCGCATGTCATCCTTTACTTTCAGTTATTATTATTGTTCATGCATACTTGCTATGCTAGGTTGTGACTGTTAGACATGTGATTGTTTTCGTTGGTGTGTGTAATGGGAAGGATTGGAGGTCTGGGATCATTCCTCACACTAGCACCTTTCGTATCGTTCTGTCTTAGCATGCTTGGTGCGGGTAGGGTATTAGGGGGAGGAAGTGGCACTGTGGTCTCCGGCCTGGCCACTAAACTCTAGCTCTATCTCTATGCTGTAGGGAGCTGCGCTGGGACATGGCCTACTGTGATGACATATAAGATTGGTTAGTTGCGAGCCCAGTTTGCAAGCCCTCGTCAATAGGAGCTTACGTGTTGGTATGGATAGAGTATCAGGGGAGGTGTTGGCGGTGTTTGATCCGGACGCCTTAGCTCTATCTCTATTCCATGATAGGGTGCATGTGGGACGACAGTGGTGTACACACTCGTGTATAGAGGTGCGATGGCCGTCAATCCTTTCTATAGTAAATTGTAAACTTAAAACCAGACCATAATGTGAATGTTACTCATGCATATGTTTGTTGCATTGTCTGATTGTCTTACTGAGCTAAGTTATTAGCTCACCCTTGTATATATACATGTTTTTAGATGTTGATGCAGGTTACACAGTGGAGGATTACGTGGACACTCCAGTGTATGGAGGCATGGCTGCCCTAGATGTGCAAGCAGGAGAGGACGATCATGACGCTTCATGCGAGTGCCCTTTATGCGTGTACCTTTAGGATTTTATTTTAATTTATTCTATTTATTTTCGGTTGGAAATACAATGATGTAAAGATATTTATTTAAGTTTTAGAAATTTGAATAATTGAATATTTTATTTAAATTTATCAATAGATTACTCAGTTCATTTTTATTTAAGACTTCCGCTGTATTTATTATATTATGATTGTGGTTATGTGCAATAGTTTGTATGAGTGGACACGGTCTTATTGAGATCCTGATGTGAACCGTTGGTTCAGTGACGGTTCACTCACACTTCTGGTTCAGTCAGAATTGGGGTGTGACACTATCATGGGAGGAATCGACATCAAAGGCAGCATCAATATTAATTTTGTAGAAGCCTTTTTGAGGGGGAGTCTAACTTTTGTTGTCATTGTTCCTATTTTCCAAAGAAGCTGACTGTCTGAGGATACGAGGGTGAAGTGCAGCGAATTCATGGAAAGCTTTTTCTGCTTTCATGATAACCTGCGTAGGATCATTTTGGTTCAACTGAAAACAATGATCATTCCTGTATTTCCAAAGATTCCACATAATAAAAGAGGATAGAGACCAAGAATACCAAGCATTGTTTTTGTTGCTGTTGAACATAAGATTCCATTGTTCAATCCATTGGTATAACTTTAAATGAGGAGAGTCAGGGACCTTAAAGCCCAAAGAAGAGCCAAACCAAATTGCTTTTGCGAAGGGTCAGAAAAGAATAATGTGTCCAATGGATTCAACATCAGTCCTACATCTTCGACAACTGCCATCAACAGGAATCTGTCTCTGTAAGTGTAATTGATCATCTCTCAAAGCAAAACCATTAACATACGCCCTCCAAAAGAAAGATTTAATTTTAAGAAGAGAAAAGACTGACCAGATCCTTTTCCATACATTAGAGGGAACAAGATTCCAGCTATTAATTTTAGAAGATGAGGACTTGAGCTGGTTTTTATCCTCAATAATATTAGAAATCATGTAATATGGTGATTTGACTGAAAATCTTCCAAATTTATCAAAATTCCAAATAAGTTTGTATTCAGTAGGACAAATCCAAAGAGGGATCTTTAGAATTTCCTTCACTATCTAAGCTGAGAAGATCTTGTCAAGAATCAAATTCTGTTTTAATGGTGAAGAAGACCAGAAACCCAAATCAGATCACAATTAATAGGTTTAAGACAGGAAGGTTTGAAACCAGACATGGAAGGGATCCAGTTATCCTCCCAAATCCTCAATTTATCCCCATTACCAATCTGCCATATAAGGCATTGAGAGAGATATTTCCTTCTCTTAATGATGCTAAGCCAGGCACATGAAGGAATCTTTAAAATTCTAGAAAATCATTTTTTAATTTTTGTTTGAGTATTAAGGATAAAAGTAATCATAAACTTTTTCAGATTGATGTTCTGGTTTGAAGACCTACCTACAATATAAATATATATATATCCAAACAATCTTTTAGATGGCTGATTTCTCTCAAATTCATCAGAGAGAAGAGGAGGCAATCATTAGCAATTAGCAAATAGTAAGTGAGTGATGGGAAATGATCTATTCATGATCTTAGTGTCATTCAAATCTCCTTGATCCATAGCTTTTTGAAGGATACTGAATAGAGATTGGGTGCATAAAATAAAAATGACCAATGAAAGTTGATACTCTTGACTATGTCTCTAGTAGGAGAAAAACTGAGTTTGGATTACTTGCATGTAGATGTATTCTTTATGGGATCTCATCACTGTCGATGTGGTATGTGACCCATCTCTAGAGTGTGGGACCCATTGAATATGGGCAGTGATGGAATCCCATGGAGTATACAAGTACATGCATATGAACTATTCTCAAAAAAACCTCCTTATAGAACCATTCACCACAAGGGTATATATGATACCGAGGAGATGCACTTCATAACAAGGTTAACCCGATTAGGATGGAAACCCAACTTTGATTCATGCCTTTAATGAAAGCCATTACAACCTATCATAAATCTTTTGCATATCAAGTTTCGGCTAATAATTTCAAATCATTCCATATTTAATTATTTATTAATTTACACTTTAATAGGTTTGGATCCTCTGTAGCCATGCAGCCTCTGCAGTTCCATCCAGGCAGTTGGATTGCATTGGTGCACATGTGGATACACTTTCAATGGGCCTAATGCGACTGCATGGCAAACCCAAGTCCCACTTTACTTTGCTTCCAAATCGTTTGTATTTGAAAAGAGAAATAAATTTTATAACTAACAATTATCTTTTTTTTTCCCCCCTAAAACTAACAATTATCATTGCTAAATATATTAAGAAATTGATGTAATTTATATATTTATCGGTACTAAATATATTACAAAATTTATGTAATTTATACCATTAGCGATTTCCAAACCGGTTAGTATTTGAATCGATCGATGATTGTGGCCCCGAATCCCGATTGTATGTTTTATAAACTCTTATTTCGATCGCCCTGTCACATCATTCTGAGTCTCTAACGGCCCCGATTCCATGTCCATCTCCCTCTCTGATAGTTTCAAATTGTCTCATCCTTGAGATTCGGGAGGAGGGACGGCGACCCCACTGGATGGTCGCCATGTGGAGGTCGGATGAATCTGACCTCTCCGTTCGAGCCGACAATCCCGACGACCCCATTGGATGGTCGCCACGTGGAGGTCGGATGAATCTGACCCCTCCGTTCGAGCCGACAATCCAATAAGGTCGCCATCCCTCCTCCCGAATCTCAGGGAGGAGAAGATGTGGATCCCTCTCCGACTCTCCACAGTCCTTACTCCCGTTTCATCTCGGAGGTCTCCATCGAGAAAAACCAGTTCGTCTTGTGTGAGGTCTTGTGATCTGTCCACTTTTAGAACAGAGGAAAAAAAAAAATCAGGAAAAAAGAAAAAAGAAATATATAACCCCCCCCCTCTCTCTATTTCTCCATCTCTCTGTCTGTCTCTCTCACTCTGGGTCTGGGTCTTTTCTTCTCTTCCCGAATAACGAAAGTCTCAAGAATCCCAACTGCCTGTGAAACAATCGCAAAAATCACTCATCATTACATTAATTCAAATAATAAAAAAAGAGAGAAGGTGAAGACAAGAAAACCCACGAAAAAGCTAAAGCAATCTCTTTGTTCCGCTTCTTCAGAGTCGGTTAGTATCGTCATTCCCTTAATTTAATTCTGATAATTTTCTGTTCTCGGTTATTTCCTTCAATCATTTTACGTTCTGGGTGGTTAATAATTGTTGAAATATAGCTCCGTTTGGTGATATTAGATCCGGGTTGTAAGTTTTGAAGAACAGATACATCTGAAAATGTTTATGATGTTTTATTTACTTTGCTTCGTATTGATTTTCTGTACTTGATTCTCTTCGGGTTCGTACACGATATGTTCTTTCGGTTTTGGTGCTAGGAATGACTTCCCGTTTTCCTTGTTATTTAGTTTGTCATTTTATTTTATTGTGCTTTTTTTGTGCATAAATGCTTCTCATCTGAGTGTGACTGTGAAAATAATATTACGTTTTTTGTTTTTCAGTATATGGTAACTGTATGAATTCAAAGAATGGAGATAGTTTTTCTGTTTGGGGAGTTGGGTTGGGTCAATTGCTTGATTCACAATGTTGTTCCCTTTTGATATATGTACTGCAATCTGTTTTACTGTGAACTGTGAATAGTACCTATGGGATTTAGTCTCATATCGTGGATATTTATACTTCACTGGTTAAATTCCTCAGATACGTTCACTAGGAGCAATGGGAACATTCGAAATGTATGCGGGCAAGTAACCAAATGGTATCTTGTTGTGTGAAATGTGAGCTTCCATTTGGGAGATCTGACTTTGCAGCTTATTGATAATAAAACACCTTTTTACCAAAAAAAAATAATAAAAAAATAAAAAAAATTCTGAGTCCAACCTGATCAGTAGCAATCCAGTGAGAACAATGCTGCAGAGTTACCTTGATGTCACTATGAGGGTCCTGCAATATCTCTGTTGTGTGGTTCACTGTTGGCAATCCTGGCGGCTGCTCTTTTCTGCTTTCTTCTTTATGTATTGATCCAAAATGTAGGTTCTGGAATTGGTAGCATAATTTGATTGCATTCACTGTATAAAGCAGGGAATGGTAACAAACATCTGAAACAGTAATGCATTACCAAACTAAATTTTGAACCATCTAACTGCCTTCATATTCGGTGTTTTTGTTCATAAACTTGGGATGGAAAATTCTCTGTTGGGACTATATCCTGGACCAGTAAGTTGCCTAGCCCATGACTAAGCTAAGATTCTAGATGATCTTAATAACTTACAGCTGCACTGTCATGTGTTCTTGAGAAGAGAGCATGATTGAAAATCAGTATGCTCTTGCTAGCAAACCATCAGATCTACTAGCCATGGTGTTACTTAACTTGAAGTTACTCTTGGCTTGTTTTTATATTCCTTACCTAAGTGTAAGGTGCTCATGGCTTGCTGTCATTTTGTATCACTAACTGAAATGGTTGTCTTGCAATGATGCACCAATGGTCATGAGTTTTTCTACTTTCAGGGAATCCAAGGAGTTCTATTCTCTTCGGTTGAGTTGGCTTTCACTTAACCTGCTCTTCTTTTCCGAATCACCATGCTTTGTGAATGTGATTACCTTTATTAGCTGCATCGAGTGTCGTGCTTGAGGACTTGTTAACTTGAAAAGTAACAAATTTCTTAAGAAAATCAACAAAGATTTGATTCATTTGGGATTGAATGGGGAACTCAATTAGGTAACATTTGTACTTCAAGTTTGCAAGCATGAGGTTGAGAATCCACTCCCAACTGACTCACCCAAAAGTAAAAGCAGTTTTCTTTAGAACTGATTAGAGAGTCCTTGTTCTCACTTGTGTTCTGTGGGTAATAATGTTCCAATGACACATGTTGTAGTGATATCCATCTATTTTCTTACAGTGCATCTCAGGGTTTTCTTTTTGACTTAATTGTTCGTACTTTCATATCATATGCAGCAAGTAGCTCAACATTGAATTGCTCATCTCTTACGGTTACCCAACATGGTTGGTGCCAAAAACTAGATGCAGTAATGTCAGAGTTGACACATTTGTGTCAGAAAATTTAGGTTCTTATGCATAGGGTCTGTAAATGGTTCTTATTTTTATTGATATCTTTCATTTGATTTATTTTGACTTTTAATTTTTTTAAACAGTAAAACATAATTTACCTTTGATGGCTCATTGTTCTATCCTTCATCACAGGGAAACCTAACATATCTTCAGGTTTCAAATGGCTCACGACAATTCTGGTACAGGATCACCTCACAAGAAAGTAGGTCTCTTAAGAGATCAAGTCCAGTTGGTAAAACGAAAGGACTCTGATCGGTATGAGATTGTTCAAATCCCAGATCCACTATCATTTGAGAAGGGCTTCTTTATAGTTATACGTGCCTGCCAGTTGTTGACCCAAAAGAACGATGGGATAATATTTGTAGGGGTAGCAGGTCCTTCTGGTGCTGGGAAAACTGTATTTACTGATAAGGTATTCAATTTCATGCCTAGCATCGCTGTAATATCGATGGACAACTACAATGATGCCAGTCGTATTATTGATGGCAACTTTGATGGTAATATATACTTTTTATTTTTATTTTTGTGCCGTTTTGGTTTTTGGCTTTCTTTGTGGAGATAGTTGGATGAATTACTGCCAAGAGCTTTTGAAGTTGAAGTTGTTTCTTGTAAGCTTTCTTATATTGTGGATCAATTTACTTTTTAATTTTCCATGTAGATTTCTTCTGAAACTCATATTTTTCTCTAGATGCTACCCATTGATAGATGTCATGAGGCAAAAAAGGATTAACATAGCTTGTATTCAAGAGACTAGATGGAAGGGTAAAAAAATTGAGTAGGATGACTTTAAACTTTGGTATATCAAAGATAAT
This sequence comes from Protea cynaroides, assembly GCA_028583415.1. Classification (NCBI taxonomy): domain Eukaryota; kingdom Viridiplantae; phylum Streptophyta; class Magnoliopsida; order Proteales; family Proteaceae; genus Protea; species Protea cynaroides. Next base: position 19,838,464 of record CM053273.1, read on the forward strand.
AGTAATAGAAGTGGAGTGGGCATAGTAGTAGATAAAAGTTTAAAGAATGATGTGGTGGATATTAAAAGAATTGGTGATAGGATTATATCCATCAAGCTTGTGTTGGAGAAAGAGATTGTTAACATAATTGCTAATTAATGCTTATGCATCTCAAGTAGGTTTGGATGAATGTAATAAGTTACAATTCTGGGAACACATGGATGGTTTTAGTGCAAGGTTTTAGTCAATGAGAAATGATTATAATAGAGGGTGATCTAAATGGACATGTGAGGAGAGATTGTAGAGTTTATGAAAGTCTACATGGAAGATCTAGTTTGGAGAGAGAAATGAGGAGGGGACTTTGGTTTTAAATTTTGCTGTGGCTTATGAGTTATCCATCATAAACACATAATTTGAAAAGAGAGATAGAGGGAGGAGCATTTAGTTACCTTCAAAAGTTGGCATCATAGTAGCCAAATAGATTTCTTTTTAACTAAAAGGTCCAATAGGTTGTTATGTAAGGGTTGAAGGTTATACCGGGGAGAGCCTAACCATACAACATAGATTACTTGTCATAGATATGTGTCTCATTACGTCAAATTGTAAGAAAGGTGAGCTGATTAGCCCTAGGATAAGGTGGTGAAGCTTAGAAAGGAGATCCCTTGGAAGCATTTATTGATAAATTTTCAAACAAAGAAAGTGGGGTTTTGATGGAGACACTAATATGGTTTGGAATGAAATGACTATTTGTTTAACAAAGGTTTCTAAAGATGTCCTAGGCAAGTCAAAAGGAAAACATCCTTCCCCTAGGGAGTTTTGGTGGTGGAATGATGAAGTTTAAGTAACCATTAAGGCTTAGAAATCTAGTTTTTAGGCATGGGAAAAGACTATGGATGTAGCGGATCTAAAACGGTATAAATTTGTTAGAAATGAAGCTGAAAAGATTATGGGAAAAGCAACGTGCAGAAATCTGAAGACCTTATAACAATTTGAGCACAAAAGAAAGAGAAAAAGATATTTGTAAGATAACTAAAATGAGGGAATGGAAGAGTAGAGATTTCGACTATGTGTGATGTATTAGAAGTACAGACGGTGAAGTTATAGTAAGAGATGAAGATATTAAAGAGAGATGGAAAAATTAATTTTTTTAGCCTATCAAATGAAGATATCTCGAGTAATAGTGTCTTGAAAGATTGCATCATCTATATATATATATATATATAAAACTAGGGTTGTAAAAGCAAATGGGGCCCTAACAAGGATGAATGTAGGCAAAGCACCAGGTCCAAATGGGGTCCAATAAAAGGGTGGAAGAGCTTAGGAATCTATGGATATCTTGGTTAACTAAGCTATTTAAAAAGATTATGAGCACAAGGAAAATGCTAGATAAATGGAGAAGAAGTATTGTGGTTTCAATTTATAAAAGTAAAGATATTCAGAGCTATAATAATTACGGAGGCATAAAACTAATGAGACACTATGAAATTATGGGAGAGAGATATTGAAACTCACATAAGATATGACTACTATCACGGAGAACCTAGGTTTAATGCCAGGAAGATCCACAACATAAGCTGTTTACCTAAAGAGACTCATGGAAAGATTTAGGGATTGCAAAAAGAACCTCCATAGGTTATTAGATTAAGCTTACGACAGAGTCCCTAGAGAATCAATCCGACAAGTACTGGAGAAGAGAAGTGTTTCAATTAAATATGTGCATATAGTCAAAGATATGTATTATAGTGTATGATGTATGATATTATGCATGGATCAGATATATCATGGCCAATTCCTCAGAAAAATGGTGTCTTCTACAATGGAATCTGATAAGTGAGATTTCGAGTAAGTATTTCCATAATATTTAGGCGTGGGAGGACGTTGCAAATGTCCGGGACAAACATGACTTCTTCTGACGCTAGAAGACCGCATGAAGACACTCGAGACCAAAGCATGTCGTGAAAGAAGTACATTGGATGAGCGTGCTTTAACCGTTTCTCTGTGGCGTAGTTGAATGTAGATATCATGAACGCGAGGTGCTGGATTCCAGGTCGAGAAACCCGAGCAACCACTCCCCTATGTGCCGATCGCGAGTGGTGACTAGTGTAAGAAGAGTTGGGTCAAGATAGTGAATTCCAAATTACAAATGGGTTACATCAATGATCAACTTTAAGCCCTTATTTGTTTGCGTTTATCATGGATGATTAACCATGGACTTTCAAGAAGAGGTTCCTTAGTGTATGTTGTTTGCTGATGATATTGTTTTAGTGGATGAGACAAAAGTAGGGATTAAAGCTAAGTTGGAGTAATAGAGATCAACCTTGGAATCAAAAGGTTTTAAGATTAGTAGAACGAAGACGGAGTATATGGTGTGTAGTTTTAGTCACACAGGGATGGATAATGAGTGGTGAAAATTGATGAGAGAGAAATATTGTAAAGTGATTATTTTAGGTATCTAGGCTCAATGGTAAATAAAGAAAGGTGTTATAAAGCAAGGATTAAAGTATCGCATATCGGTATCGTATCGGTCGGCGATTTTAAGAGACGTATCGTATCGTGGATACGGTGGATACTGGATACGCATGAATACGGGGCAAGATACGCATATGAATGATTAGGGAACATGGAAAACACAAATTTGAAGCATAAAAACGCTATAAATAATTTATGATCCAATCATAGGGATACTATGAAGCATTCTAGGCAGTAGTTCATGAAATTTTTTTGATTTATTTGATAAATGGACAAGGTAATGACAATTATGTAATTAGAAGAACAACTAGGAGAGTATGAAAATTGGACCTAATACAGGGCTATCAAAGAGAAGGAATAATAATGGAATTATGTAAAAATTAGAGACATAATGTAGTAGTGAAAATATAAGAAAAAACTTAGTTCTAAAAAAATGGATTTCCAAACACAACCTAGACTGTGCACTTAAGGGTAAATTTCTTTCGAAACTCAGCCAAAAAAAAAACGTGGAAGGACCCCAAAACAGGGACTCCGTAAAACTTTACAAACCCAATCAATAGGATCAGGTTAGGGTTATGATTTCTCCAGTGGGACCAGTGGACCCCACTTGTTCGAGATATTACTCTCGAGTTGAAGTTCTCTGAGAAGCAAAATGTGCGATAGGTATGATGTTGTGAGGTTGAAAGCAAAGCAGAGCAGGGTTATGAAAAATGATGAAACTAGCTAAACTGAAGGTGTCGCAGGTAAAAAGAGAATTGTAGATCTTACCTTCTCGTCCAGAGATGAACCACAAAAGATGATCAACAGAAAATAAGACGATTCAATAGCTTGGATCATGTAGGTTCTTCTTCTTCTGAAACTCTGGCAGAAGATGCTTTTTCTTCTTTTGAAGCTTCGGCAGCTTCTTCTTCTTCTTCTGAAACTCCTGCAGCAACAACTTCTTCTTCTTCTTCAATTGAATAAACTGGTGTATCGAGTTTTAAGTGACATTTCGATACAAGGTGTTTTTTTTTTTTTTTTAAAAGAAATGGAAACTGTAAATACGTATCGAACTGTATCGGTGAGTATTGGACTGTATCGATGTGTATCGGACTGTATCGACCCATATCAGTTATCAGTTCGATACGGTTGATACATGTATATACACTTTATATTTTAAAAAATGAGATACGTATCGGTGTGTATCGTAACGACCAATGTCGATAACATTATGTATCGCCTGATACGCCCTGTATTGTAGTTTCTTAAAAGGATGATGTTTCTCAGAGAATTAAAATGGGATGGATGAAGTGGAGAGGTGCGTCTGGAATGTTGTGTGATCGACACATTCCTTTAAAATTTAAAGAAAAATTTTATAGAATAATCATTCGACCGGATATGACGTATGGTGCAGAATATTGGCTAGTTAAGAAATATCATATAGATAAACTCATTGTACTTGAGATGAGGATGTTGAGATGGATATGTGGGCTGTGGCAAAACTACGATAGTAAGGTAAGGAATGACCATATTAAAGCTGATTTGGGAGTATTGTCGATACATGATACACTACGAAAAAGTTGTTTGAGGTGGCATAGCCATATTTAACAGAGGCTTTTAGATGCTCCAGTACGAGGAATGATTTGAGTCATATCAAAGTAATTAAAATAGCTAATAGCTAGTGGCCGACCTAAAATGACACTAGAGGACGTGGTGAGGAAAGACATGCATAGCTTAGGCCTTGTTTCAAGTACGATATTGAACAAAGTTGATTGTAGGGCAAGGATCCACGTAGCATTGTAGCTGATCACATTTAGTTGGGATAAGGCTTTGTTTTTGTTGTTGGTTCTGCAGAAAGTAATTCATCCTAAAGAAAGTTCTATAGGTATGACTTTCTGCAAAGATTCTATAGCAGTAACTTTGAATTTTCTTTGTTACTGGTTTGTTGAAATCCCTAGTGGTGTTGGCTGCGCTAAACAATTGTCTTGAGAATATATATATATATATATATATATATTATGAAAATGGTAATAAATAATGTTTTTATATGATGCAATATGTGTTTCCAACATGTGGGTACTTCAGTTCACCTTTTTCATAGGGCAATTTTTTCAAAATGTTTAAATCCTTGGTTTATAGATTTTCCAAGGTTTCGCACATTGATGAACAAAAAGAAATAAAGGTTGATTTTAAGCATACTAAAATTCCTTATTGCTGTGTTGGTTGTCTAGAGAGTGGAAGTGTGAAATTCAAGTTTTGACCACTTTTCCACTCTTTCTGTTTGGTTGTTTGAGAAACTAGTGGCCTTCAAATAGACTTTTCTTCTTCACCTTCTTATTCTCCACAGAGTCCAAATTGGGATTGAAGAATCCTGCCAAAATGGGATTTTGTAAGATAGTGTTTTAACCCTTAAAAGTGGTGGGTCCCTCTCATTCTCTTGCAATTTTTTATTACAACCAAACATCAGTGTGGAAAAATGTTTCATTTTCTTCCACACATTCACTTTCATAGACTTTCACTTTCACATACTCTTGTCACTTTCTATTGAAAACCAAACACAGCCTATGTGAAAGAAATGAGAGAAAAGAATAGCTTCACCAAGGCATCTGATACAGTGGGTGTGGATTATATTGTTACAAACTGAAGCAATTATCTTCAATTTGTACCCTATATTTTCTTGACTTTAATACAAATATCTTCAATTGTTGGATAAGGTTTAGTTTAGAATGGTTTCTGATTGCGTATGGGATGCTCCTAGCCCACTGCTCTGTGTTCCTCATCAATGTTCATTTTCCCGGATAAACAAGGACTGTAAAAGCCATCAGCTTTGTCTGTCATACTATAGTAAAAGGACAAAGTGGAGGCCGTAAGGGCATCAACGGAGGTAATAAGAAATTATTTGGGGACTGATTCTCTTACATAATTGTTACTAGAAAGGTGGAAGGATGGAACAGGATTTCTTGCCATTTCTGCATGACAGCAATGTTTATATTTTGCTTTCCTTCCTCTATGATGTAGACTACCTGCTTTTTTGTTCTCTGAAGCACACTGTCTTATCATATTTTAGTCATTCTTTGTTGGCTGTAACAAATCGATGTGTTTTTCTTTTCTCCCCAAGCAAATTATGTGTTAAAAGAAACTAATTAAATGTGAATATCCTTCTTTAGGGCCATGCAGATATGTTGATTTTAAAATTGCAAAGTTTGAATTTATAATCGTCTAAGGTTTGTATGAATCGACAGATTTCTTACAGACTACCATCTAAAAGATCTTATAGATTGTATTATGGAATGTAACCTTGTTTATACGCCTTCATTTGGTGCTGAATTTGCACAATTCTCAAATAGAAATCCTAAAGATAAATACTATTGTTTGGTTTGCTTTTGGATTTTATTTGTTTACTTGGAAACTTCAAATAATTTATTAAGGTGGATTAATGATGAAAAAGTGGGAGTATGATACCTCAAAACTCTAATGTTTCATTTTATGTAACAGACCCTCGCCTGACGGACTATGATACATTGCTTGAGAACATCCATGGTCTAAAAGAAGGAAAGGCTGTTCAGGTGCCAATATATGATTTCAAGTCTAGCAGCCGCATAGGATACAGGTTGGATTTCTCATTACTTGATTGTCCAAGTAATACTCAAAGAAAGACCACATAATTTGTTCTTATACTTGTCAATTACCCAGTACTTTCTGTATTTTCTCATATTCTTCTGCTTACTTACAGTTCTTTTTCCTTGAAGTTCCCTGTCTTTTTGACATAGAATTCCTCCTCCTGTAGTAGGTTTTATGATTTGTATACCTTATGCTTGTATTTTACTGTTTTGCTGAGAAGACCTTTCACTGCTTGTATTTTGTTGTTTTGGTGATGAATCCTTTCAAGTTTTCCTTGTGGCCTTTTCTTTTTAATGGATTCGATTAAATATCTTGGCCACTGGACCCATTTATTAGGTAGTTTTTAATTATATTTTACTCATACCTGTGCAGGACAGTTGAAGTCCCGAGCTCCCGCATTGTGATTATTGAAGGAATCTATGCTTTAAGTGAAAAACTGCGGCCTACTCTAGATCTTCGAGTATCTGTAACAGGTGGAGTGCACTTTGACCTAGTGAAACGAGTCTTACGAGATATACAACGTGCTGACCAAGAACCAGAGGAAATAATTCAGCAAATTTCTGAAACGGTTCTTTTACTAATCCCATGTTAGATATTTTTCTTTTGGGAAAATATTGTTTTTTAGAAATATTTTCTTCGAGCTTACCAAGTTCCTTCTTGATTCGGATCTAAAGTTTCTATTTCTATAGTTCTCAAACAAAATATTCTATGCAGGTATATCCAATGTACAAGGCTTTTATTGAACCAGATCTCCAAACGGCACATATAAAAATTATCAACAAGTTCAATCCGTTCACAGGATTCCAGAACCCTACTTATATTTTGAAGGTTAGTTCCATTATCTATTAACTACTATTCAGTCTCACATGTAAAAATTACTCTACTAGTTCTATTTCTGTCTTCATTAAGCACTGAGTGCTTTCTATTATTGTAGTCACGAAGGACTCCAACTCCGGATCAAATCAAGGCTGTCGTTTCCCAAGAAATTACAGAAACTGAGGAGGAGACCTATGATATATTTCTTCTGCCACCAGGTGAAGATCCAGAAGCATGCCAATCATATCTGAGAATGCGGAACAGGGAGGGCAAGTACAGTCTTATGTTTGAGGTTTGTCCATCTTGAGTTTGAGCTTCTTTGTCAGAACAAAGTTTAAGTTTGCAGACATGAGTGCTTATCCTTCTCTAAAAATGTGTAATAATCATTTCTGATGTTGTTCTGTGTAGGTCTGGAAAGAGATTATACGGTACATATGTCTGGATCCTGATGTTCCATGGCTCTATCTGTATTGTGAAATGTTTAATGTTTACTATATTATATAAGAATGTTGTTTGATATTTGAACATCAAATGAGCTTTTAAGAATATCACCCCCCAAATGAGCTTTGCTGGATCTGTATTGCTAATGATGGGTACATCCGTATGCCATGTCTATCCTTGTATAAAAAGTGTATAGCAAGTGATGGCATGAACTTTCACCAATTCATCCTTTTAATTTAAATTTGTATGCCATAATATACTATATATGCCAGAAAAATATAATATATTAAAATGGTGCCAGACAACAGGGGTTAATACTACAATCTAAATAGCTTAAACTTTAAGACAATTGTTTAAGAGATAAGGATTTTGACCTGTAAATAGAAACAAGGTTTCAGAGAAAGGTGAAATAAGGTAAAGGTTTCCATAGCAAATTATATATGGAGAATCCTTTGAGTCCATCTGAAGTGATAGTAGAAGTTATTCCCTTTCAGATATCTGTATATATACTACAAATACTTTTTCTTTTTTAACACAAATTTTATTTCTTAGAAAGAAAAAGCGAATCATATTAATGTGTGGATGGCTATTAAATGAAAACTATTAAAAACATAAAACCTGTCACAAAATGATACACAGCATTGTTTGGGCCATGTCTCTGCCTGTCAACTCTGATTCTAAGATCTTGTACTTGTTGTGAAGGTAACTGTATAACCTGACAAATGTTTCAGAAACCATGTAAAACAAACAAGCTTGGCCCTTAAAGATTGGTGGGATGGAAAGGGACAGAAATATTACTTATTACTTGAACTTGATTTGGACTTCTAAATCTAAAATAAAAAGGTTAAAAATCTAAGGTTATTGATGAAACTGATTTGATGTAGGACAGCCTTCAAATTTAGGTTCCTATATACTATAGGTCTTAACTACAAGAGAAAGTGGTGGGGAAATGGATAGAACTGATTAGTTCTTAGGAATACAAGAAACTAGAGCATAGTTGTCACGGCGTCGCCTAGGCACCGCTTTGTGTCCAGGCGGTTTCCCCTAGGCCATTGGTCGCCTTGTTTTATTTTATTTTATTTTATTTTTAAATTCATGCCATTTGTAGTATTTTTATTTTATGTATAAAGTACATACATACACCATAATCCTTGGAATCAAGCATATGTATTAAAAATAATAAAAATCGATACTCTAACTCCCTCTTTTTTGTATAAATCCTCTTATTAAGATGTACCTTTACAACGTCTTGGGAACGCCTTGGGTACACCTTAGGTACGCTTCGGCACCCAGGCACCTCTCCATCCCCTTGAGTCGCCTTGGCGCTTTGACAACTATGAACTAGAAGAAGAATAGAAATCAGATACTGTTTTGGGGTGTGAACAGTAACTTTAAGGAGGAAGAAGAAGATGGAGAGAAAATATTTCTACTGCTAGAAGGTTTAAGGTTTGCCATCAAGCTGTAGGATAAGAGATCCATTTCCTTCTCCACGATTCCATAAAACCATTCCATAAATCCTTTGAAACTATAAACATTGTATCCTTCATATAGACTCATATACAAGAAAAATAAAAGCTTGCTAACTACTCTAGGGCTCCAAACTTGACTCCCTTTCTTAAAGAAAAATAAAATTTTAGAAATAGAAATTACTAAAAATATTTTTTTAAGTACGATTACGACTGACCTAGAAAATAAAAACCAGACTTTAAAAATGTATCAAGGTCCCTAAAACTGGAAAAGTAGACTAAATTTGTGCTCTTCTCTAATTCATAATATTTAGACCTTATATCCTGGCCTATGGCAACCCATAAAAATAGCAAGCCCACCCCATGTAATGGCATAACAGGCACTATTTCGATTTGTAATTGCATCATGATGACTAAAAAATAATACAAAATAATTCCAATTTGACTGGAATCAAATAAAACCCAAAACAAAATTTAAGTGCAAAACAAAAGAAATGTTCGCCCTCCTGGTGTTTTGGAATTTTTGTTGTTTGCTATGTAATATTGAGAATATTGAAGTTTATTGAAAAATGAAAGTGGAAGAATTATGAGAAAGATCCACAAGCCAGAAAGGAAGCCAGGGATACAAGGAAGAAGAGGAGTGCAGGCAGGGTGCAAAGATCCAAATAGCCTGCAGGTTATGGGTCCAATTAAAGAAACTAAGGCTCAGATTGTAGGAGTATAAGGCATCAGAAAGCTAATGGCCAATTCTAAAATTGTAACAGAATTTAAGTGTTAAGAGAAATATCCAATAACTCTGAACAAAATCCTAAGATGATTCAGTAGAAGAGTTAATCCTAAATGTAATGCTCAGATATGATGGAGAGCGATAGCAGAAATACTAAGATGCAAACTTTCAGATCAGTCTGGTTAAATTAACTGCAAAACGGAAAATGGGCTAAGCGAAGTCAGTAGAAATTGGTTATCACCTTGGTTTTGAAATCCAGAAAACAGGGTATAAGATTGGAAAGTTGGAACTGAAAGAGGAGAAATAACAGTAGTTCAACAGAAATAGAATAGAAAAGAAAAAAATAGAAAATTAGAAATAATCAGATATTATCATGAGAGATTAAGAAAAATATTCAGTCACATGGTTGTCAAGAGCAACAGCTTCAATTCATATAACAAATGTTTAAACCGTAGAGGATTACATCTTGTTTTATAAGCTAAAAAAATAAAAGACTATTTTGAACTAGGGCCCTTCTAGTCCTAGAATCCCGAAAATAGAAACCAACTATGACTCTGAGTTAAAAATCAAAAACTAATATGAACTCTACATCTGGACCAAGTTTTAAATAAAAGAACAGTCATTCCCCCACAAGATTACTTAATACTTCACACAACTAATAAAAGTAAAATCACAAGTTACCCCTTACAGCCTTACTACAATAATCATCTCTGTGCGTAGTGGAGAAAATCCAGGCTGTTCAATCTGGCTCTTAAGATGCTCCTGCATTAATATGTTACTATTTTTTTTAATAAGTAATTGGACATTTAAACCACGCTCATGAAGGATTGACCATTTTATGATTAGAATCCCATCAAACCATTGTTTCAAGGAGTGGTAAAACCCAATAAGGTGGAACACTAGATCAGGATTTATCAAGACAAATTCATCAATGTGGAACACTAGAAGGCTTGAATCAGATGATCCCAGAATTTGTTGAGGAATCCTTATCTTGATCCACATTGCATTGTCTGATCTTATCAGTGGATCATTCGATCTGCCCATTCTGATGCCGATCCTTTAATCCACAGCAAACCCTTGGGGAAGCCATCACTGAGGAACCTCTCCAATCTAAATTGTGTGTTATCAAGTTTGTAATATTATGAATTTTGAAAGGGGTTTCTTCTTCTTCCTTTTTTTGTGTGTGTGTGTGTGTGTGTGTGTGTGTGTGTGTGTGTGTGTGTGTGTGTTCAAATTGATAGAGTCTGTTCACGTAACAGAAGTAGATTAATATCACATTATATAGGGCCAACACAACAAACACAAATTTGTACCTTGCTTTTTTGACCTCATTATATAACACATTTTTTTTAATTTTTATTTTAGTGAGTAAATTCATGCCATTTCACTTGTATATTCGAAACATGTGCGAGATAATGGCAATTCTTGACAATAACATAATGATAGGTCACTTTCAAATTTTTTTTGTGAAAAGCCCCTTTTGCTCCTGATTAAATAAAACTTGTGGGAATTATTGTCAAATAATTTGTAACCTTATTTTTTTTTTACCATCCTACTATAACAGTATAACACATTTTTTTTATTAAGGGTAAAATCTGTCATTTCAATGTTTATTCGAAAAATGTGCTGAGACAATGACAACACTTGACATAATGGTTAGTCACTCTCATATTATTTTGAAAACATTTTTTTTAGCCTGACTTAAAGACATTTTTGGAATACGGTAAGGGGCAATCAAAAGAAGGTCAAATGTTTAAAATACACCTATGGAGGTGTCATTCAGGCACTCCATATATATATATATATATATATATAACAGTGGAAGTAATACTTATCTTTACACATACAAAATAGGTTAGTGCTTTAGGCAGGTTTGAATTTGTTGACGTCTTTCAAGTTTTTTGACTTTTGAAGGCTTACAGATTTTACACAACATTCTTTTCAATTGTTTTAAAATCCTTTTTTTTGGCTTATAAATCATCAACTGTTTTAAAATCCCGTTTTTGTAATAGATCATACTTACTATATATATATATATATATATATATATATATATATATATATATATATATATATATATAAAATGGATGTTTTTGTTGATTCTAAAATTTCCAGCATGGTTACTGCACCAAGGTCCTTAAGCACTTTGAGAGGCAGAAGACGCAGGGCGAGGCATGTGTCTAACTGAAGTGAGGAACATTTTTTATTTGTAAGAAAAAGTATAATAGTGATTATTAAAACATTGGAAGTAACATAAATGAAATAGCTAGTATCAAATAACCTACAGTTCTGTAGAGTATGATGCTAGCATTACAGAACTGTACAAAAATATATGTAATTATGGACTAGTACATTACTGATGTAGAACATAGAGCTTTAATATTTTAAAGCTTTAGTGTCATAATTTAACCAACTTGGAAAAAATATTGAGTTAGTTTTGTGTGCTAAACCAGAACTAGCCTTTTGTTATGGGTGCTTCAATTAATTTCACAACAACAAAGATGTACAAAGATAGACAGGTGCATTTATCTTTTGTTGTAATTGCACGTGGACATGCATTAGAGAAAATATTATACCATGGTTTCAATATGTGAAACCCGTGACACCTTGCCATGTAGGTTGTGAAACTGAAATAATTGGTATTGCTTATGAAATGTCCTTTTTCCAGCACTTGTTTCTGTTGTGAAAATTATTACAGAAATATGAAAGTAACCTTTTCTTTGTATGATGCTGCTCCTTTCCCTTTTCCACTCTATTTTGTTTCAACTTAATTCTGAATACAAAGAAGAAATGTTATAAAGGAAGTATAAGTAAAGAGGCTGAAGAGGGAGTAACATTGGTAGAAACTAAATTAACTCCTGTAGGATTTTTGTTTTCTATTTTCTTTTTGCACTTGTTGTTGGCTTGTTGCTAGCCTTGATAAATGTTCTAGGAACTTTAATTAACTGGTTACATTGAAGCTGATGTAGCATACCTACTCTTTGCATACTCAAGTTTGCTTTATAGAATCTCTTTTGACTTATGGAAGCATCATTTTAACTGCCCTGGGGGGAGGAGAAAAGAAATAAAGCCACATTATCACTTTTTGGTCTCAGGAATGGGTAACAGATATTCCATTTATCATATCTCCAAGAATAACTTTCGAAGTTAGCGTGCGCCTTCTTGGTGGGCTGATGGCCTTGGGGTATACAATAGCAGCCATTTTGAAAAGAAGCAGCCATGTATTCTATGATGATAGGGTTTGTGTAAAGATTGATTGGTTAGAACAACTGAACCGTCACTATGTTCAGGTATGGCGTTGTTTTTATATTCTATAATTAAATCTAATTTACTCTGGTGAAAAGTAGATATTTTTCTCATCCCATTCCAGGCTTTAATAGCTAACCTATGTTCTATTTCTTTCCTAATTCCTATTCACTTGAACATTGCATGAAATATGGTGCTAATTGCTAAATTTAGGTGTAGCTTTGTTAACCTAGAAGGACATCAAGTCATCAACGTTGATGAGCTGTATTCTTATGTTGTTAGTCCAGAATTTAACCAACACTAAGAACGAGAAAAACCATTTTCCTTCCATAATACTTTCTGGGGAATTTATCTTCTCCCTTTTCCACATGCTGCAACATTTAATGGCCTATTTTAACATTGGTAGAATATTGGAATTTACACTTCCTGATTGTCGAATTATATATAAGGACATACTTGTAATTTTGTATTTGTTTTCCCTTTATTTCTTTTCCAGCATTATTCATAAGGGTATATTTGTAATTTGTCTTTTATGACTTCATTATAAATAAGAAGGTTGTGTGGAGAGATTATTATTCTCTCCCATTCTCTGATTCAAAATGGTGTCAGAGCCTCCTTAGACCTACCGCCCTCTCTCCTCTTTTCTCCTTTCTTCTTTTCCTCTAAAATTCTATGGCCAGCCCCATATACCTGCTGCCACCTTCCCTCAGCCCTATAGACCTACCGCCGACACTCTAGAACCCTGCTGCCGCCTGTATCTCTTCTATAACCCTGCCTAGACCTACCACCACCATCTCTCCTCTCCTCTACACTTTGCCGACACCATCTTTCACCTCCCAAAGACTTACCGCCATTACCCTATACCTGCAACTCTGTCCTAAACCTACTTCTTCATCCTCTAACCACCTATAACCTCTACTACCATTACCTTATACCTGATATAACCCCCTAAACCTATCCCAAATCCTATCGCTATCAACCAATCCTCACCCTAACTGCCGACACCATATATCAACACCACAGACCTACCGCTAGCCCCCATATCCCCTTCCTGTACCTATCGCCAGCCTCTACGACTTCCTTATACCTACTGTCCTTTACCGCCTGCACTTGTAGTCTCTTAATTTCATCCTAAACCTTTTTTTTCACCCTCTAAACCTTCTCCTCATCCTCTCTAATTTCTTACCCATGAGCTAAACTTCCCCACAAAGATTTGTTAATACCAGTTGCCTTGTATCCCTTGTTGCTGGGATGTGCTTTGAAGGGATCACTCGAATAGCGAACCTCGATTCTTCTCTGATTGTATGAAGATCGAAACTTGCTGCATATGTGTTTCGTTCCCAGAAGTTTGATACACGACATCTTTGTTAAAGGTATTTTACATTGTTGAGTAAATATTATATTGTTCTGCTTTAGTTTATTAATCAGATTGTTCTTGGGTTGTGATCATCCCCATGGTTGACTCTTATGAAGTTGTTTCCCCTACTATGGAGACCTCCAAAATTGAATTCACTGCTATTGCCCTTAACCCAATTAAGTTGGATGGGACCAACTATTTAATGTGGTCTAAAATGGCACACATGGCAATCTCTGCAAGAAGCCTATTGGGTTATATTAATGGTCAAAAGAAGGCACTCGCCCTTATAGATAGACTTTATGGCAAATGGGCATCTGAGAACTCTATTGTGATGGCATATTTAATTGGCTCTATAGAACCCAAAGTTGGCGGGGAGTATGTCTTGTTACCTGATGCTACTGAAATTTGGAAGGCTGCCAAAGAAACTTATTCACAGGTTGGCAACTATTCCTTGATTTATGTTCTCATTGTGATGATTGGTGCAACTAAGCAACAAGACATTATTGTATCCCAATATTACTCTAAGCTCCACGGCTTATGGCAATAATTCGATTACTATGACACCTTTACTGCTGCTTGTTCTACTGATGCTGCTGCTATGAAACTTGCCAAGGATAAACTACGTGTATATAATTTTTTGGCTGGACTCAATGTTAAGTTTGATCAGAGTCGCGCTCAAATCCTCAGTAGAGAGCCCCTACCCTCTTTAGAACAGGCTTATGCCTTGGTTTAGTCTGAGGATATGCGCCGTACATCTATGATACCTCCACTTCCAACATAAATGTCAGCTCTTCAAACTGCCCAGCCAAGTGGCCCTACCTTCTCCGAACCAGTTCGGTATGAACATTATGGGAAGGAACTACATACTAAAGAAGCTTGCCTTATACCGATCCACTGTGCCCTTAATTTTCTGCTTAACTGTATAGACCGACTTGCACCCTACTGGTCTCTTACTAAGTGGGAGAGGAATAATGTCCCATATATCCTTTTTTTTCAAGACTCTCATATCCTCCATCATTGCAGCTTTGCCAACGTTCAAGGCTGGTTGCCCGTAGATTCACCTAGACATATGGGATAAATTACCAAGAAACTGTTGCCCTAGTAAATAAGATGACAACAGTCCGGGTTCTCTTGGCATGTGCAGTACATCATATCTGGGATCTACAACAACTTGATATGAAGAATGTCTTCCTTCCCGAGGAATTCCTGGAAGAAGTCTATGGATTGTCCACCTGGTTTTACAGATGCAAGCATTGACGGAAAGGTCTGCAAGTTGAAACGCTCTCTCTATGGATTTAAACAGTCCCTTAGAGCATGGTTTGGTAGATTTTATAAAGTTGTGATAGCATTTGGTTATGTGCAGAGTAATGCTGATCATACTTTGTTTATCAAAGCATAACTCAAGTGTCTTCACTGCACTTCTTATATATGTGGATGATATTGTTGTTACTGAAAATAATAATGATGAAATTAGAAAACTGAATTCATTCTTGGGGAAGGAGTTTGAAATCAAGGATCTTGGAAAACTCAGGTACTTTCTTAGGATTGAGGTTATTCATTCTACAAAGGGCATCTTTCTCTCTCAAAGAAAGTATGTCCTTGATCTACTTTCAGAGATAGGATTATTAGGGTGTCGTCCATGTGATACTCCTCTGGATCCTAATACTAAGCTCAAGGAGAAAGAAGAAACATCGACATATAAAGGTAGGTACTAGAGGTTAGTCGGAAGCCTGATCTATCTATCACATACCAAGCCCAATACTGTATTTGCAGTGAGGTTGGTGAGTCAATTTATGCAAGATCCCTATATATTACATATGGAGGCAGTCTATAGGATTCTACACTATTTAAAGGCTACTCTAGGGAAAGGGATTCTACTCTCACCACATGATCATCTCAGAGTGGAGGCTTATATTGATGCTGACTGGGCAGGTAGTCCACATAGGAAATCAATTTCAGGATATTGTACTTTTGTAGGTGGAAATTTGGTCATTTGGCGCAGCAAGAAGCAGAACGTAGTGTGGCCCGTTCCAGTGCAGAAGCAGAATTTCGAGCAATGGCTTAGGGAATATGTGAACTATTGTGGTTGAGGGGTATACTCCGACTTTTGAAAGTTAAGTATCCTCAATCTAGGACTCTGTTTTGTGACAATAAAGCAACCATCAACATTGCTTATGACCTAGTTTAGCATGATAGGATTAAGCATGTTAAGGTAAACCGTCACTTCATTAAAGAGAAGTTAGAAAATGGTCAAATTTAAATTCCATTTGTCAGATCAGAGGATCAGTTGGCAGACATTTTCCCTAAAGTTTTACTTGGGAAACCATTTCACATGATATTTTTCAAGTTGGGTATGCATGATATATATGCACCAACTTGAGGGGGGAGTGTCGAATTATATATAAGGACATACTTGTAATTTTTTATTTGTTTTATTTGTTTTCCTTTTATTTCTTTTCCAGCATTATTCGTAAGGGTATATTTGTAATTTGTCTTTTATGACTTCATTATAAATAAGAAGGTTGTGTGAAGAGATTATTATTCTCTCCCATTCTCTAATTCAACACTGATAATTTGGTTTGACCTTGGGATTTGGGGTCCAGCATGATAGTTTTATACTCCATTTTCGGAGTAGAAGCATAGTAGAGTGGGGGTGGGGGGAAGGGAGAAACTATTCGTGGATAAAGTGTAGAGATAGAAGCACGATGGTAATTGTGGTGGTTAAATGGAATGTTATTGAAAGGGAGGAATTCTAGAGGTAGTTTGGTTCTCCAATTAAAAGTTGTTTGCTAGTAAGATCATAGTGTTTTTTGGAAAAGGGAGAAGCAAAGTGTCTAAATCCCTTTCTGCATACCCAAGACACTACAAGTAAGTCAGACCCATGATTATATTCATTGCAAATGGATGGAATCGATGGATTTAAGGTATGAACTACATATTGTGCTCTTTGGATGGTTGGATGTGATGTGGTAATGGTGTAGAGAACATGTCCATTCATTTATTAGTCAAGTGGCAATAGGGTCTATGTGGTATGTAACAGTATCACAAAGAACCGACCAGGAACTCACAAACCAGAAAATTGAGAGAAGAAAAGAAGAAGAAGAGATGTCGATTTCAGCTATGTGCTGGAACCGAAACTGTAACCTTCTCCTCTCTATAGCTTGTATTAATATAGAGAAATAAGAAAATCTATTACAAATAAGTCTCTAAAAATAAGAAGAGAAAGTCTTTAAAAATAAGAAGAGACTAAATAGGAAACCAAATAAACTAACTAAGAAGTAAATAACATAATTTAAGGAAAGAGAAGGAGACATATATCGTAACTCCCTCCCTCAAGCTGGAGTGTACAGATCACCCAATCCAAGCTTGTAACAGATCAAATGATACGCTGGTTCAAACAAGGGCGTGGTGAGTATATCAGCAAGCTGATTTGAAGATGAAACAAAATGAGTGACAACGAGCTTCTTCGTAACAACATTACGGACAAAATAGCAATCCACTTTTATGTGCTTGGTACGTTCATGGAACACTGGATTGCTTGCAATATAGATTGCAACTTGATTGTCACACATTAAAGCCATAGGGCGAGGGATAGAGAATCTCAACTCTTGCAAAAGATTTTTTAACTATAGTAATTCAACTGTAGTTTGTGTTATAGCATGGTATTTAGATTCAGCACTTTATTTAGAGATAGTGGTCAGCTTTTTACTTCTCCAGGTGACAAGATTACCACCAACAAATGTATAGTAACCAGTAGTAAAACGCCTATCACCATCTGCCCCAACCCAATCGACATCACAGAATCCAACAACATCAAAATGACGATGGTGGGAATAAATAAGACCGGTGCCAGGAGACTTCTTGAGATAGTGTAATATACGACAGATAGCTTCCCAATGGACCACCTTAGGAGCTTGCATAAATTGGCTGACCATCTCAACTGTAAAGGAAATATCAGGCCGAGTAACAGTAAGATATATTAGCTTTTTAACCAGATGTCTATACTGATGAACATCAGAAAATTCAGTACTATCACAAGTTTCAAATTTCTGATGAGGATCCATTGGAGTTTCAGCTGGTTTAGCACCAAGTAGTCCTGTTTCGGCAAGGTGGTTAAGTACATATTTATGTTAGGATAGACTCATGGTTTTAAGTATCGATACGATAATTCCCGTATCCATCGATACGTATCCGTATCGACAGTGGTCGATACGATACTCTTCGATACGTATCTCTTTTCTTAAAACAAAAAGTGTATCTACATGTATCGACTGTATGGAACCGATACGGCTTGATACAGTCGATACACTCGATACGTATCGTTACACTTATGTTCTATTCTCACAAAAAATAAGATACACTATCGATACGGACCGATACACCTCGATACGGTCGATACGCACTTATACAGCTTGATACAACTTATTTTTTTTCCACTTTTCTGGTCTTCTTCCTTGCTGAAAACCTACAGTTCATGGGAACCGAAGGTTGTAGCTCATTAAATGTCATCTACTATGTCTTTAATCCTTGGAAATACTTCACGATTTCTTATTTTAGTTTTTTATGCTTAAAAATTATGTTTTGCACGTTCCCTAATCATTCACGTGTATATCTTGCCCCGTAATCTAGCGTATCTAGCATATCCACCGTATCCACGATATGATACGTCTCTTAAAATTGCCCAACCGATATGATACTGATACACGATACTTTATTCCTTGGATAGACTAATGCTTGTACGGCTCCGAACAACTTCAATACCGAGGAAGTAATGAAGAAGTCTAAATCTTTCATTTAAAAATGTTTGTTTAGATTAGCTTAATTTCTGTAATCCCAGACTTGTCATTCCCAGTAACAGTAATATCATCAACATAGACTGCTATTATGGTAACATTAAACCGATAAGGCCGTAAAAATATAGAATGATCTGAATAGCAGGTAGTAAAACCAAAACTAGTAATAATCATGCTGAATTTATCAAACCAAGCACGAGGAGACTGCTTGAGTTCATAGATAGCCTTGAGTAATCTGCAAACTTTGGTAGAATCCCCTCCTTGAGCAACATAACTAGGAGGTTGGTCCATATATACTTTCTCCTGAAGATCCCCATACAAAAAGGCATTCTTAACATCCATCTGATAAAGGGGCCAATCAAAATATACAGCCATAGAAATGATAACTCTAAGTTGAGGCGAGCCACAGGAGAAAAGGTCTCAAAAAAGTCAACTCCATAGGTCTGAGTGAACCCTTTGGCTACAAGATGGGCTTTGAGGCTTTCAAAAGAGCCATCAGAATTATTCTTCACAGAATATACCCACCGACAATGGACCACAGATTGACCAGGTAGAATATCAACAAGAGTCCAAGTTTGACGAGATGTCAGAGCATTAATTTCAGTATCCATAGCCGCTTTCCACCCTGGATGGGACAAGGCTTAGGAAAAGGTAGTAGAAACAAAAGTAGCAGATAAAAAGTAAACAAGATTCCGATGACAAGTAGGAAGATGGTCAGTAGTAACGACATTCTCAATAGGAAAAGTAAGTATGGAATACCTATTAGGCTGAGTGCGGGTACAAGTACCTTTTCGGAGAGCAATAGTGAGGTCAGGTGTGACCTCAACACCAGCGCTAGATGAAGTAGCAGGCGGAGCATGAGACACAGTAGTGTTTGGAGCCATCGGCATGAGACGCTGGTAGACCTGTAGTGGTGGTGTAGGTGATGGTAGTGATGATGATGATGGATGTGGTTCATATTCATCAGAGTGGATGAGGGGTATTGGTAGAGCTGGTGAAGAAGAAACCTCATGCACCGTAACCGGATGGTATGGTTTGTCTTCAAAGAAGGTAACATCAAGCCTCACAAAGTGATGTTTATTAATAGGATCAAAACATCTGTACCCTTTCTGAGTACGAGAATAACCAAGGAAAATACATTTGACCGAACGAGGT
Organism: Protea cynaroides; assembly: GCA_028583415.1. Classification (NCBI taxonomy): domain Eukaryota; kingdom Viridiplantae; phylum Streptophyta; class Magnoliopsida; order Proteales; family Proteaceae; genus Protea; species Protea cynaroides. The sequence goes on from CM053273.1 coordinate 19,858,513, forward strand.
GAGAGTTTATCTAATTTGGGATGCAGTATGTGGACAAAGCAAGTGCTACCAAAAACCCGTGGAGAGACATAAAATAAGGGGGTATTTGGAGAAAGAAGATTAAATGGAATTTTATTATTAAGAGCAGAGGAAGGCATCTTATTAATAAGGTAACAGGCAGTCAAAATAGCATCACACCAATAATATTTAGGAACATTCATATGAAACATGAGTGATCTAGCAATATCGAGAAGATGTCTATTTTTACGTTCTGCAACCCCATTTTGTTGGGGAGTGTAAGCACAACTAGTATGATGGAGCATCTCATGAGCAAAACAAAAATCAGGAACAACTGATTGAACATACTCAAGAGCATTATCAGTATGCAAAACTTTGATGGAAACACCAAATTGAGTAAATAGTTCTTTATAAAACCCCGTAAGAATATTAAAAAACTTAGAATGATCCTTAATTAAATAAAGCCATGTCATTTTGGAATAATCATCCACAAATGTTACAAAATAAGTAAAACCAAGTCTATTAGGGATTTGACAAGGACCCCAAATATCATAATGTACTAAGGAAAACGGAGAAGTACATCGAGGCGTAAAACTAGTAGGAAAAGAAGAACGGTGATGTTTCCCTAATTCACAAGCCTCGCACTGTAAAGTAGATAGAGACTTCCAACTAGGGATTAGAGCCTTCATCTTGGAGAGAGACATGTGACCAAGCTAGTGGTGCCATTGAAGAGGAGTAATGGTGGAGGTAGTATCAGCGGTGGTGAGGGGTTCACTCTGCTCCAAGTAGTATAGGCTAGCATGCTTACGTCCGCCACCAATTGTCGCCCTGGTCTTGAGATCTTGAAAGACACAATAAGAATGAAATAATGTAGCAACACATTGAAGGGATTTGGTAAGTTAACTGATAGACATAAGAATAAGAGGTAAATTAGGAACATGTAGTACAGAAGATAAGGACAATGATGGGGTAATAGACATTTGCCCATGCTGGAAGGTTGTAGTAGAGGAACCATCAGAAAGATAAATAGTCACAGGCTTGGGGGTGTCAGTAATAGAGGAAAAGGCAGAAGACTTACCAATCATATGACAGGTAGCACTAGAATCAATAATCCAAGGTATAGGGGAGGATGTAGAAAATAGGGCAAATGTACCTGTATGGGCTAGGGTGGCAGCGGAAGATGGACCAACAACTTCAAGTTGTTGAACTCTTCTCAGTAGAGCCTCATAGTGAGCAGAGGATGGTGCGAAGGGCTGTGGTGGAGGTGCCTAGGCAGGTGTCGAGGTCTCCTCAGTAGTAACAAAATTGACTAGTGTATCTGCCCATTCTGGACGACCAAACTTCTCCCAACAAGCGTCAATATTATGATTGGTCTTATGACAATGAGTGCAATATCTATTTGATTTATCATAGTTTGTCCTACCTGCACCACGACCTCGAGTGGAACCACGGCCTCTAGAGGAGGAGCCTCGGCTATAGCCAGCAAATAAGGCGGAAATATCTTTGTCAAAAAAGTCTCTCTGAGGTACTATTCGTTGAAGACGAAAGAAGGTTTCACTCAGGGTAGGAATGGAGGCACCTACAAGAATCTGACTTTTGACGGCCTGATAATCAGATGAAAGACCAGCCAATAACTTAGCAACATAAAACTCAGACTGTTGAGCCTTCATCTTGGTTATATCAATAGTGAGAGGTTGTACATCCTGTATTTCCTCAATAATGCCTTTGAATCCACCATAGTATTCAGTCAAGGATTTATCACCCATCGAATAGGTGAACATCTTCTCGTAGAGATCATAGATATGAGAGACATTTTTCTCTTGCCCATGTCTCTTGCAGGTCCGACCAGATAGCCTTAGCAGTATTATGAAAAATAACAGTTGGCAAAATAGAGGGATCTATACTGTTCCATAACCATGTTTGGACAGTGGAATTATCACGCAGCCAGGTATTATAAGCTTTCAAAGCATTAGGTTCTTTAGCATCACTGTTAGGAGGATCATCATATAACAATGCCAGTTTATCTTTTGAAAGAATATATGCCTTAATAGCCTGAGCCCAGAAAAGGTGATTGGAAACTCCTTTCCACTTAATAGAGATGATTTGAACCTCAGTCAGTTTGGGATCAGTCATCTTGTACAATGGTTAACAAATTTTAGCAAGCAACTACCACTATATGTATAAAAAAAAAATCTCAGTTCAGCCAACCGAGTGGCCAAAGGAAGGAAGGTTCGAAGGGGGTGATGGTGGAGGTGGCGGAGGTAGTAGGATAGTAATAATAAGTAATCACTATATTAATTTGTTTTTTTTTCTTTCAATTCTCGGTTCAGCCAACCGAGTGGCCAAAGGAATAAGGCTCGAGGGGGAGATGATGGGTGGTGGTAGTAGGGTAGCAATAGGGTGATCGAGATGGTATATATTGCAAGGAAGAAAACTTACTGTAGCATTAGTAAGAAGAACAAGAACCTCTCGATCACCAGTAGTAGTTTAAAAAAAATCACTTACATAGAGAGAGGAGAGAAATCAAGGCCTATCAAAACAATGTTTTGCTGATTGAGGATCAAGAATCTAGTGCTTTGATACCATGTAACAGTATCACAAAGAACCAACCAGCAACTCACAAACCAGAAAATTGAGAGAAGAAGAGAAAGAAGAAGAATGAAGGAGAAGAAGAAGAGATGTTGATTTCAGCTATGTGCTGGAACCGAAACTGTAACCTTCTCCTCTCTACAGCTTGTATTAATAATTTAATATAGAGAAATAAGAAAATCATTACAAGAAAGTCTCTAAAAATAAGAAGAGAAAGTCTTTAAAAATAAGAAGAGACTAAATAGGAAACCAAATAAACTAACTAAGAAGTATACAACATAATTTAAGGAAAGAGAAGGAGGCATATATCGTAACACGGTCTATCTGTGATAAATGCATATATTTGCTAATCACTAGGATTGGACAATAGTGGCTATTTCTTGCTTTCTTTGGGGAAGAGGAAATATGCTGCAAGTAAAGGAAAATTTACGTTACTTTGAGAAGTCACACATTTTGGTCTAAATTTTATTCAGTCTCACCTTTTGGTGTATGGTCTGCAGTTGGTAGATTGTCTCTATGGCCTACCACCTGCTTTTGCCTTGACCTTGGATATCATAATAAAAGATTGATAGATTCCTGTAATCAGTATTTATGACAGCTTTGGTTTTTCACCTTTTTCTTAGAGGACTCATGTTTGGTGTTGCGTAGTTTTTTTTTTTTTTTTTTTGGATAGGTAAAACTCCAACCAGTAAATTCAGATGATTTGATTGTTACGTAGTTGTTCAACCTGTTTCATAGTTCAAAGATTTGTACGTGTTACATAGTTCAAAGATTTGCACTAACTTAGAATTTACTGGTTTTTACAACAAGGTGCAAGGAAGAGACCGTTTATATGTGAAATTTATTTCTGAGCAACTGGGCTTGGAAGGTTCATATGTCCCTCGTACTTACATAGAACAGATTCAGTTGGAAAAGCTTGTAAATGAAGTTATGGTATGACATTTTTTGAAACATCTGTTGGACACTTGAACTGCTATTCTTTCTTCACCTTCTGGTAGTCACTTGATAACTCTGCAGGCATTACCTGATGATTTGAGGACAAAGCTCAGCATAGACGATGATTTGGTTTTGAGCCCAAAAGAAGCACTTTCTCGAGCCTCTGCAGATAGGGTTGCCATGAGAAATAAACATCTTAAAAGGTACTCATATGTGATCCCCCCATGTAGTAGTTCCAGTGCCTCGTCAAAGATAGATGTTGGCTTGATAAAGCTTTTTTGGGTCTGAAGGACCATCCCGGGTTGTTCATATGTGTGATCAATTTGTTGGAGAATTCACAATTTTATCTTTCCTGTTTGGAACTTTTGATTAGTCAATTGACCAGTTAATCCAGAAACCCAGAGTTACCCGTCTCCCCTGGAGATTTCAGCTAGTGATTTTTTTTTTAATAATATTTCTTGATTACATAGATCGTGTTTTCCTAAATTTTTGTATGAATCTAGCTGCCTGAAAAGTTGAAACTAATGTTGTATCCATTATGTATTTGGGCAGTGGATTGTCACACTCATATTCAACACAAGGGGACAAGAATCTATCAAAATTGACGAGGCTTGCTGTCAGCGGAAGATTTGATGGAAGAAACCAGGAGTCGTCTGCAATGCTGGCGAACCAGGTTAGTTCCTGTATGTGTGAAGAAACTAATTCTTATGGCTATGATATATGGCTATGATACTGGTAAATTGATCCAATGCTCTGGAAAATGCTCTCTTGGTTTCTGCTCATCAGATTTTATTTGAATTGTTTTAGGGAGTCATTACTCAACTCTCAGAACAAATTTCCACTCTGAATGAGAGGATGGATGAATTTACATCTCGGATTGAAGAGCTTAATTCCAAGTTAACCATGAGGAAAGTTTCTGCTAGCCAGCAAAACTTGGCTCTGCAAGCAGAAGCCTGCAATGGCTCTGGGCCCACTTCACTCTTTATCTCTGGGTTGGGCAATGGTTCGTTGACTGGATCCCTACTACCCAACTCCTCATCTTCATCTCAGCTTGCTAAAGATTCTCCACTAATGGAAGAGGTACCATGGAAATCCCATTTCTTTTAAATTTTTCTCTTTTTTCCCTTCTTGATTTAACGTCCATATGTTGTGGAGGTAACGTTGCGTACATTATGGCCCTCCCCAGACCCTGTAGTAGCAGGAGCCTTGTGTGCTGGGACACCCTTTTTTTAGGAGTGATAGTCTATCATTGTTTGGTGGGGACATATGTAAATTTGGTAAAGATCTGTCTGGCTGAAACATGGGTTGTGACTTTCTAGTGTCAGATATGTGCTCTTACTATAATTTCCACATGGCTGGAACAAGGGTTATGACTGTTTACTGTCAAATATGTGCTCTTACTATAATTGCCATGGCACCTAGGCAAATCAGATGCCATACCAAAGTGGTGGCTGGGCACCTAGGCACTCACTTAGGCGACATCTTATTGAGCATAGTTGCTAAGGAGGCAAGGTGAGCCTAGACTGTGGCCAGGCGCCTTGTTGCCTAGGCGGTTGTTTTATATAAAGGGGGGAATTTTTACGAAAAATTCTAAACTTTTGTCCTACTAGTTTTTTTTTAGGGGGACTGTGTAAAATAATGAATTCTTTCCCCTTTTTGAATATGAGAGGCCTGATGTGTAAAATAAAAAGTACCAACTTTTTCACTTAAAATATAGAAGAAATAGAGGTCATTCAGAAGTAGCAATTGCAGCTTCTATTCCTCTCCTCAATGACAGCGATGACGAAGACCACGTCAATGGTTTGGAAGACTGAACAAGAAAATGAGAACAGGGAAGTTCCTTCTCAAGCTGCTGCTGCTTCTCCTCCTTTTCTTGCATCAGTGGTCACAATTGCAGTAGTGTCTGTGCTACAGTGTCAGCGAGAGCTGTGACTTCTACTACTACAGCCTTCTTCTTCTTACACCTCTGCAGTTGCTGTGGTTGTGGCAACGGCAACGACTATTGGGTTGGTTATGCTGCTTCTTCCGGCTTCCCTTCTTGTTCCCTATTTTCCTCTATTTGCTACACTTTTCTCCCCATCCTCCCTTCGTTTCCTTCCTATTCCCCCCTTTTCCTCATTTTTCCCTTTCTTTTCCCCCTATTTCTGTCTGGGCACCTTGAACAATATTGATGCAGTACAGGTGTACTATAGAAGAAATAAACAAGCCAAGCGGAGCCATCCAGCCAAGCCAAGCCAAGCTAGCCCAGCCTAGCCGGCTGGTCTGTGAAGCCATGGACAGCTGTCGGCTGGCTGTCCATGAGAAGGGTCCTTCCTATTAGTTGATTACTAATTTACTATGTTTAGATACTTGCTATATTAGTAGTTACTAAATTAGTACTAGCTATAGTTAGTTGTTTCCTAAGTTAATTATTGCTAGTATTAGATACTTGCCTAATTATAAGTTACTATTTTCAGTTTTGATAAGTTCCTATTTTTCAGTTTAGAAAGTTTCTATTAGGCAATTAGATTCTTCTTCTTTTGTAAAGTTCTTGTATAAGATTGGATTTTCCTTTCCTTGCTAAATTGTCAAGGAAGGATTGACTAGTCTTCTTTCCTAATTGTAATTCAAGACAACTCTATAAATATAAGAGAAGGAGAGGAGGAATCAGTTTTGGAAAAAAAAGAAGACTTGTGCAATTTCGGTTGCAGCTGAGTCTCCTTGGCTGTGAGACTCAGCCACAACTCCATCCTTCCCCCTATTGCTGCCGACCTCACCCCCTCCCCTCTTTTAATTCTCTATCGTCATTACTCTCTGCCCCCGTTCTTCCATAGCTCTCTCTCTCTCATATCGGCTTACTGCTGGTTCCCTCTTCCCTCACTGTTTCTGTAATTACCTCATTTTTGCTGCTACAATTGTAAAGAGGAGTATTGAGGATCGTGGATCAATCCTCCAAAAACTATCAAAGGACATGAAAATTACCACTGGTCTCAGCCATTCACAAACATCGAAACTGTCTTGCAGTTCCTGTGCAGAATCAGAGTACCCCTGCAACTTCCAAAATTCTTATCTCTTCAACCATTGGGTGGATCGTTCGTAAATTTGGACATTGTTACAAGGGCATCCCAAGCTACAAGCCGTCAAAATCTCTCAGACAACCAACGGTCGGATTGCCAGGAAAGATAAGTTTTTCCCTGCTGATTTCCTGGTTTTCTATTTAATATTATCATTGGGACTGGTGTAAAGATCCTATAGCGAGGTTCAGGGTATAAATTGATTGTAAACACCTAACCTTTGCATCAAATATGGTGAAACCTAGACAGCTATGGCTCTTACAAACTGAAATGGCAATATAGTTTGCCAGGTAAATATTTAATATAACTTTCATGTTTGTCTAATACATTACACACTGCAAATTTGTTAAGTATCTATAGTGCTGGTATTATCAGTTTATCTAATGCACTATTTGAGAGATGGAATTTTGATGAGAAAAGTACTGATTTTACAATCAACTGAGAAAATAGACAGGTGCTACCAGATGACATTGGAAAGTTACCCATAGAACTCCCTTCCAACCTAATAGAAAAGAGAACGTGGAAAAAGAGGGAAAAAGCAAATCTGATTTTGAATATCTCAGAAGGATGAAGAAAAGTGCACAAGATACTGACTTCTGTGTGTGATATTTGTTCACTGAAAACATGATAAAAAAATATACCGCTGAATGAAGAAACATGTAGCATTATCTGAAGAGCAGTTACAAGTATATCCAATACTGGGTCTGAAGGACTGGCTTTTTATGTCTATAGTCTATACAGGATCCATGCTTTTTATTTTTGGATGTGGCATCTTTCTGATGGTCATATGTTCATGGATCCATACTTCTCAGGTTGGTGACTGACCTATTGGGCCCTGCCTGAGAGTCATCAGTTGAGCTCTACCTTCTTTTTGAATGGATGGTTCAGAAATCATTAGTTTTAATTGGCCAAATCCCATCAGGAAAGAGCCGCATATCATGGTGCAGTGCATGAATGGACTTCATGCAACATATTTGCCGAGTAGCCATATTATATGCCCTTTGTAGCTTGGCCTTGAATTAGACCATCAGTGGCTTCCTTCCATATTCGATGCTGGTATGGTCTCCAGCTTGTCATTGCACCGAGCAGGGATCAAGTCCTGCTTTCACCCTTCCCCACCCCAAATGGATGTATTCATTATCAATACAAATTGTTGTCAATAGAGTTTGTTAATTAATAATAACTGATCCCAGTTTAGCATTTATGTTGAAAAGAGTTGCTAAAGTCATGTACTTGCTGAGGTTTTTTCATGCTTTTCCTTGGAACTTCTGATTCTCTGATGCTCCTTTATGAACAGATCTTGATTATTTCACGAGGACAACGCCAAATTGTGCATCAATTAGACAATCTCAGAAGTTCTCTTCATGAGAACTTGGGAGAAAGTTATCATCAAGGAAAAACAGACAGCAAAAGCAGATTGGTCAATGTTGAATTTGTTGCGGTTCCTCTGATTTCAGCGTTGGTAATTGGGGGTTTGGGTATATTTTTATTCAGATTCCTATCCCGAAATTAAGATCACCAAATATTGGTTCGTTTTTAGGATTTTATGTACACCATACATTTCTCCCGCATTTTGTCCAGTGCACGGCATGTTTTTGGCTGTCTACTCTTCTGCTCGGGAAGACAATTGATCATGTTAACTGATCAATCATTAGAGTTTCTGGAAGCAGCCTATAGCTGTCAATATTCTCTTGAGGTTTGAAAAGAAGGGTAGTTGCAAGCTTGTAAATTGTGTTTTTGTTATCTCAAAATATAAAAGAAAGTAGTTTCAACTTCTATAAGAAGAGTTGCAAATGTTGCTAGTGGATGGTAGTTGGTTGAATTTACTTAACCTGATTGATGTGGCACTCTTGGGTGGATGAACCATCTAGGACAGGAAATTCATGTTCTGTCTTTAAACTAAGGATAAAATCTTAGAGATTTACAGTTGGATTGCCGTTTTTCTCACTAACTAGAATCATTGGATGCGGTAATGCACCTTTAATGCTTTTGCATGTTAGCCCAGCCAGCTGGGGTATGTAGGGTGAAGCTTTGTAATGCAAATGGAATTTCAGAAGAAAAAGATTGGAAAATTGGGATAAAAGATATCTATTATCTAGGAAACCACTAAGAAAAAAGGGGAGAAAGAAGCCCTTAAAACAGCAAGGGAGAAAAGGAACTCAAAGAGAAGAAGTGAATAGAGACGTGGGAGAGGAGAGAGAGATCTTTCCCAGAGAAGAGAGAGAAGCTGTGAGCTTTCACTTTTTTTTCTTTATTTTTTCAATTCATCATTCCATCATACTTCATTAATATAACTGTCTTTAAATAAACTTACAATCTTAATTGGACTGAAACTCTAAAAAAAAAACACAATTAGAACTCAAATATGATTTTTACATAAGAGTCTTAATTAAACTCAACTACTAATTAGAAAATCAACTCAAATACTAATACTCACCTACGTCTAAGGGATGAAGGACCCACAATTAATACAAACTAATAAAATAAATAAAATAAAAACCTAATCACGTTTAAAGGTAGGGATCTACATCTAAAATAAATAAATAAAAACAATAAAAGGGACGTGAGTAACAATAAAGAATCTAACAAAACTCTAAGACTTACAATCAAATCTAATTAAAAATTTCAAATTAAAAAGATTACAAATATATCTCAATTAAAATAGAATCCTCTAGAGATTTCAATCCAACGGATCTCAGCCTGCATCAATTCTCATTCACTTAAAAAATTTCATCCTCGAATTATATAGAGACGACGAAATAATCTTGTAGGAGACATTCAGCGGCAGACAATAGCAAAATTTCAATAACACACAAACGGTAGGGATGTAGTCTGTAGGTCATGGGAGCCATCCTTCAATGCATGAGGATGAAATCACATATTCCGTGATCGCATGATCACGAACAAGATCTGGTGTACCGAAGACGTCCTTCTCTTTTGTTGGTTGCAGAATGTCGTCTTGAACCATGATCTCAACTTGTACCACATTTGTAGCCTCGTTCTTGATATGTTCAATGTAGCCTTCTACGATAGGAACTTCAATGGTGGAGTCTGTTTTATTATCAAGGGTTGCTAGAAACTCCTGACGAAGAGTGTCTGGGATACCCAAAAGACTGTTGATTTGACTTTGTCCAACATTTAAGGCATTTATGGTTTCAGGCAATATTTCAAATTGCTCATATGTCATAAGGGTGTTAGGTGGATACGACATTCTAACCTTGGCTCTGATATCAATTAATGCGAATGGAATTTCAGAAGAGAAAGATTGGAAAATTGGGATAGAAGATATCTATTATCTAGGAAACCCCCAAGAGAGAAGGCAAGAAAGAAGCTATTAAAACAGCAAGGGAGAAAGGGAACTCAAAGAGAGGAAGTGAATAGAGACGTGGGAGAGGAGAAAGAGAGATCGTACCCAGAGAAAAGAAAGAAGCCGTGAGCTTTCACTTTTTTTCTTTTCTTTTTTTTCAATTCATCATTCCATCATAATTCATTAATAAAATTGTCTTTAAATAAATTTACAATCCTAATTAGGCTGAAACTTCAAAAAAAAAAAACACAATTAGAACTCAAATATGACTTCAATTTAAGAGTTCTAATTAAACTCAACTATTAATTAGAAAATCAACTCAAATACTAATACTCACCTACGTCTAAGGGATGAGAGACCTACAACTAATACAAACTAATAAAATAAATAAAACAAAAACCTAATCACGTCTAAAGGGAGGGACCCACATCTAAAATAAATAAATAAAAACAATAAAAGGGATGTGAGTAACAATAAGGAACCTAACAAAACTCTAAGACTTACAATCAAATCTAATTAAAATTTTCAAATTAAAAAGATTACAAATATATCCCAATTAAAATAGAATCCTCTAAAGATTCCAATCCAGCAGATCTCAACCTGCATCACTTTGTGTTTTTGCGATACGTTTAGTTTTTTGGATGTACTGACTTAGTATGCAGGGGTGAACTTGAAAAGAAATCCAAAGAAAGATTTAGTCGTTTGGATGACAAATAGTGAAAAGTTTTAGACACCAAATTTCTAAGCCTTGCATCTTGGGTGCACTCTCTCAATCAAGCATAGTATTACAGAGACCACACCCAAATCCTTGGATCCTTGACCACGGAACTTCAATTCTTATTGACATGGAATTAAAAATTTTATGAGTGACACAAATCAAAGAAAAAGGTTATGTGGAGAAAATTACTGTAGAAACTAGGAACCTTGTGTTTTTGTGTTGCTGGTAACTTCGTCAGAATGCAAGAGGCTGCATAGAAGCCGAATACTTCTGGATAAATATTAGAATGGTTGGACAGATGGTGGGATGTTGAAACGAATGGAGGTAATCTTTAGGGTTGTGGTATCAGAGCAGGTCTCCCCCTATTGTTCACATAAAGCTCCCTTGTGCACTTACGTGCATCCTCCATGTGTTCCGATCTCTGACCATGGGGTGTGGGACCCACCTTTGGAGGATAACATGTAAGTGTAGAGGAACTGGACTCATAGTTGATAGTCATAGTTGTTGCCTTCTTAAAAAAATTAAAAAAAAAAAAAAAAAAAAAAAGGAAGAAGAGTGGAGGATTGCTGCCAGGCTACATGGGCCAATAAAAGCTCACGTGGGAGCATTCAATAAGGATGTGATTTTTCTTTTAACTTGGGTCATTTCCCCTTTCTCCCACCTTGCGTTTTTCTGTGACTCAAATCAAAGAAAAAGGTTCTGTGTCAGATCAAAGAAAAAAGTTATGCAGAGAAAATTCCTATAGAAACTAGGAACCTTGTGCTTTTGTGTTGCTGGTAACTTCGTCAAAATGCAAGAGGCTGCATAGAAGCCGAATACTTCTGGATAAACATCAAAATAGTTGGACAAATGGTGGGGATGATAGAGCAAATGGAGGTAATCTTTAGGGTTGTGGTATTAGAGCAGATCTCCCCTTATTGTTCACATAAAGCTCCCCTGTGCACTTGTGTGCATCCTCCATGTGTTTTGATCTCCGACCATGGGGTGTGGGACCCACCTCTGGAGGATAACATGTAAGTGCAGAGGAATTGGACTCATAGTTGATAGTCATAGTTGTTGCCTTAAAAAAAATAAAAAACAAAAAAAAAAAGTGGAGGATTGCTGTCAGGCTATATGGGCCAATAAAAACTCACGTGGGAGCATCCAATAAGGATGTGATTTTTCTTTTAACTTGGGTCATTTCCCCTTTCTCCCACCCCCTTTGAGAAGAAGTTATCAATAATAGATTATTTAGAGAAATAGGTAAAAGAAATTTCCACTCAGAATCCTCTCTTTTTCTTCCAATTGGATTGTTTGCATCTAAGAAAGCCTTATGATGGGATACTACCATGTTAGGTCTGGAATAACTGAATTGAACTCATGAATTTACCTGGATCAGTTTATGGCCCAAGAAATGATTTTTCTCCTCGAAACCCATGTCCTACCGAGACAAAATTTGTAACTTATTATCCTCTTTAAGATATGTTGTTTCTAGTTTTTCTTTCTATTTATATATATGGAAGATTATGTTTGTAGGTGGATTTTCAAGTCCATTGTCAACATTGAATTTACAGAATTGGCTATAACAGAGTTTCTATTATTCGTATTAACAATTATTCTGGGAGGAATGTTGTTATGTGGTGCTGATGATTCAAACCTCGTGTGGAGCTAATAGTTTTTTTTCTATCTCATGGAAAACCCTTTTTGCTCCGCTTAGCCCCTTATGTAATTGTCACAATCGTCCCCAGAAATTGATAAAACTTCAAAATGTCATTTTTCTTTTGACCCAATCTTTTTTTTTTCTCCTTATCATTTAGGAAAGATGATCAATTATTCGGTATAATTGATGCATGAAAGGAAAGATTAGGCTGAGTTTAATTGCAATTCAATTAAGGGAGCAAAATCCAAATATCCATTTTCTTCTCTCTCTCTCTCTCTCACACACACACACACAGCTTGACAGTAGATTAAGTAGTTCCCAATAAATGAGATGGGGACTAAAACTGTCTTCATGCATGCATGATCATTCGAAGAATTATTAAAAAAAAAAAAAAAAAAAAAGAAGTGGTAATTAAAATTAAGCAAACACACGCAAATCCATACCGTCTTGTGCCATTCATTGACCAACAAGAACATGCACATACATACATAAATACCCAAGAGAAGGATCAACTGCAAATGCATGCTGCCTTCAATCTACCCCCCTATGGAAGCATTTGTTTTGTTTAAGTTATCACACTTAGTTTATTTATATAGTTCCACATACTTCTAAGCTATGAGAATTAGGGGACCAGTTACAACAAAGCCTAGGTTCCCAAGTATGCCTCCAGTTAGGGATTGGACCACATTGAGCACCACAAGAGGTATCCTAAGGTTTCCCGATGACAGATGAATACGTAAGTAACAGGTCGCCCGGGTCGAAGAGTAAAGCATCAGCCAGATTAAAGAGGGAGTGTACGTGCCGGAGAAATCGGTTGTCACCGTCCACAACAACATGTCGGTTGAACCATTTCCGCAACTTAGCTCGACCAGAACCAGTGGGAGCACCCTCAAACTTCCCCCATTAGCTAAACTGTGTTAGGACTAAAGGCCACTCCAACTATGTTAAAAGAACATGATTTGACCATTTATTAATATACACAACAATTGATTTTGAATACACGAGAAGTGTATGTTAATATATCATCTAAGACCATGACTTCACCTTTTATTAAATGGTCCGATCTGGTTTCAGCCTTTTTCAGCTGAGGCTATCATGAGTTTAACCTGTGTAGTCTAGTTAATACTCATGTTAAGGCTATATTGAATGGTTAAATCCATAATCTCTGGAGTCTTTTTTTGGTAACCCAGTCATCAGCCTTTCCAACTGATGGAATGGTTGAATCAATGCAAGGCTATTGGATTTCAGGTGCTTAAGAGCGATACAAGAAATTGGAGGATTAATGATCCTGGTCTTTTTGGATACAAGGGATCAACTAAAAATATTTTAATAAAACTTTGCCAAATTTTATATTTTGTTAACCATCTATAGGCATTATCATGCATCTATATATGTTAAATAGTACTTGATTTTTAGCTTTTAAAAATTATTTTGTTTTTGTGTTTCATGAATATTTGTATAAATATATGCCATATAAAATTAACTCAACTTTCAGTTCCTATCTTATCAAATCCAAATACCATTTACATAGAAATTGCTAATTTAATGGAATCCATAGAGTTGTCACTAGAATTTGTGCTTGGGTCTTCTGCTATGGATTTAACTTGTAAACGACAAAACAAAGTAGAGGAGGTCAGGTTTTTTTGTACTGAGGCCACCCTGATGCTTAAGTCAGGAAACTAGGCTACAAATAAGGTCGGACATTTTAGGAAGGCCAACCAGAGGAATAGTGTAAGCAGGGTGGGAAATGTTATGACAGTAATAAGACCGAGCTTAGTTGGCCGCGTTATGATGTGTCAGTGCGAAGTTAGCCAAAACTCATAAAATATTCAACTGATTTTACTTTGGTTGTTGCACCTATTTATAGGGTCTCGAGGTGCTAACGTCATTGGCCGCTTTGGAGTACAATGCGGTATTCACGAAGGACTGTTTGCCCCTGTGTTGACCGAGTATTGACAGTTATGCCCCTAAGGACTGTTCTTTGGTGGAAAATCTCTGTTGTCTGACTGCATCCACATGGCGTTTCTTTACTAGTTGTTGATATTTATACCTAACACACCACCATGTTCAAGGTGGAAGACAACTTTTAATCTCAATATCTATCCATAAATCCCTTATAGTCAACTGACTGGAATTTTCATTTTTAAAACCATATCTTAGAGTTCATCAAGTACCTTCTTCTTGCTTATCGCATGGCTATAACGAAATTTGCGGTCACCTTGATTTTCGCCACATTTAAGGTCCACCACAGTTTTACTCCAAAATTTTAGTCACAGCTGAGTTTTACAACTTTATGTGAAAGAAAAGCCAGGCTCCAGATACCTTTCTTGATCTCAATTCCCTCAGGTTGTCCACCACCTCCACTAAATGCAATGAAGTTAGAGGTAGAGTGTCTGAAGTGTAGAACTTTAGATTATTACTCATTTCTGGTTTTTTGGTTTCATGCTTACAAGGAATGCAATTGAACTGCCAAAAATGGTGGATTAAAATCATAATAAAAGTAGTTTCAATGATATGTCTAAATTGTTGTTGCAAGGGGGCTGTGTTTGAACTCTGTTGCATTTACTCTCTTTTTTTATTAATTAAAGTTTCAAAATAAAAAATATGTTTTCTTTTAGTTTTCTTGATATGGGCTAGTGAGGTGAAGTTAGAATCCAATATGCTTTGGATGGGTTGGTTTTAATTTGACTTCTATTGGGTCGATAACAGTTTAACCCATTTGATCTGGATATGTTGGTTTAGTAACAATTCAATCCGTTTGACCCGGATCCTTTAGTGAAGTGTCTTTACAAGAGACACATCCTTTGTTTGTCAAGGCATGTTAATTTGGCAAAGCACATCCTTTCCTTGGGATGTCTTTTACAGACATATTGGTTTCGAGAGACACACCCTTCCCTCGGGGTGCCTTGAAAACATATATTCTCCTCTATATATAAAGGAGAGAAAAACCTTAAATGGATACAATGATAAGAACTAATCTAACTCGGTTCTCTCTCTCTCTTTCTCTTTGTAAGCATATACCGTGTGCATTCCCCTTTGTTTTTCGAAACACCGTCTTTGCTGAAATTGCATTACTGCCTTGCATTTGACCTAAACACAACTCTGACGTACTCTAAGGGACGCATCAAACAAGTGCATGTTTGCTGCCAGAAGCCAAGGCTGCTTTATTTAAAGCCAGATTTGCGTCATAACCCAGTTGCACTTATGGAGGCAAATATTGACTTTAGGATAGTGTCGATTTTGGTACGACCCAACCTGTATCGTCATCATCTTAAGTGACTCTCCCAACTGTCTTTTTTAACAGATCATTGGAAGCATTAAACAGATAAGTGGTTCTCATTTAAAGTTATTCTTCACCATATACAACAATCTCTGAGATCGATCTCTTATTTTTCATAGTAATATTTAGCTCTTCAGTTTCTTTCAGTTTTGGGTGAGCAAGATCATCTTTATGTAAAGGATTGATGAAGAGAGAACTTCGAAAAATAATTTAGAATATCAGGGTCAGGTCATAGTATAAAAGATAGTTTGCTTGATATGAAGGAAAGCTTTGAAAAATAGGAGACAGCTCTCCTTTGAAATGAACCAGAAATGGCCAAGATCAATCAATATCAACCATAGCAATGTCTTTGAAAGTTGAAAGTAACCTCTGTAATATACTGTATGCTTTTGCATATAATGCCAACAAGAAATCCTCGGATAGGAAATTCGAATCCCAATGGGGACAACAACATTGTACATGAGAATAGAAACATGTCCTTTTATAACTTTGCTTGAAAATTTTCAGGTAACAAACAAAACCCACGAGACTAGCATTACTTTTTACAGACCTCAATGACTCTTTGGACATCCCCACAAAGATTTTTCACTCAACTGGGAGAACAAGGACAGAAACACTCAAATCTATATAATGTCAGTTCCTCTAATCAGAATATATACAATCAAAAATTAATATCACAACCCTTAGGACCTTTGATATACGACTACTATACAACAATTTCTTTGAATGGAAGTTGGATTGTTTTCGAAATCCATAGCCGTGTTTCTATACCTTTTCATATTTTTTTAAAAAAATTATTACTTTTTAAGAAGTAATTCACCTTGGTCCTGAGAGCTCCATTGCTTGGACAAGTACTGAAGAGTCGTCGGTGAGATCAGAATACCGCTCCGATGAGGAGAATTCATGTGGTCTGCATTTGGTTGCTTCAACTCTCTGAGAAGCTTCCCATCTCTCCGCAAGCCCATCACCTTCAAGCATTCGAACCACTTCAGACATCTTAGGTCTATGTCCTGGAAGGTACTGGGTGCTCAAAAGGGCTACTTGAACGATCTCCTCAAGTTCAATTCTGTCATAGTTGTCCTTCAGATCCTTGTCAACAAGTATATCAAGCTTCTTCTCTTGGTGAATTTTCTTGACCTGCAATCATGACCAAGAATGATACCAGGAAGTTATGGAGATGCCTCTGAAAATTAACTAGAATGACATGCATTCTGACTATAATTGTGCTTACCCAGTCAAGCATAGCTCCTTTCTGATTTGCTGCCTTGCCAAATTCTAGAGCTCTCTGACCTGTGATTAATTCAAGTAGGAGGATCCCAAATCCAAAGACATCTGTCTTCTCTGAGGACTGGCCTGTAGAGAGATATTCAGGAGCAATGTGACCCACAGTGCCCCTCACAGCTGTTGTCACATGTGAATCTCTGTGATCTAAAAGTTTTGCCAACCCAAAGTCTCCTACAACTGCCTCATAGTAATCATCAAGCAATATGTTGGCAGCTTTCACATCCCTATGAATTATCTTAGGGTCACATTGCTCATGAAGATACAATAGGCCCCTTGCGGCTCCCAGTGCTATTCTCTTCCTAGTACCCCAATCCAAGGCTGGTTTTGCTGTAAGAGGAAACAAATTAAGGACTGACTGATCCTAATAAAATAAAATTAGAAATTATAACAGATGAACGATCTTAAATGTCGATATTCTTCTATTACCTTTAAGCCGGGAAGCAACACTTCCATTGGACATCCAAGGATAAACAAGAAGTTTCTCTGTTGTTGTCATACAAAAACCACAGAGCCTTAGGAGGTTCCGGTGCACTGCTAAGCTGATCATCTCAACTTCAGTCTGAAATTGGATTTCCCCTCCAATTGCATTTGCATCTTTGAGCCTCTTTACAGCTACAACAGTCCCATCTTGTAGAGACCCCTTGTAGACATTACCAAAACCCCCCTTACCAAGAATGTTTTTGCTGCTAAAGTTGTCTGTTGCATTTTGAAGTTCCCTGAATTGGAATCTCTTCAAGTTTCCAAGGCAAATTTCTTCATGATGTTGGTCTGAAATTTTGGAAGAAAGGGTGTTAGAAGGATGAACAGGCTAGTTTACAACTATTGTTCAAATTTTAATCATGCTCAGGTTGTCAAACTCTTATCAATTTACTAACCATTGACATCTAAGAATATCTGCTGATTATGTCTTCGCCTCCACCAAAGAAGAAGTCCAAATCCAAGGATGACAAGGCAGATGCAGCCCAGGCTCAACCCAAAAGCAAGTGCCACCTTTTGACTTTTCGGTCTCCCAGAAGATTGAGCACCTTGAGAAACATAAGAATTAGATTTGAAGATCAACACAAGAACGAATAAACAGAACCGTAGAATCACCAAGACACAGGAAGGACAATGAAATGGAACTTAGCTATATGCTTGGAACTAAAGAAAAACAGCACCAGAGGAAACCTTTGTTTACAAATAGAAAGGAGAGTTGAATGATAGAAAAATCTAGGGAGACCACATCATAGCACCCCCCACCCCCTCGGGTACTACATCATAGCATTTCTGGACTTCGAGTAAATCATGGGGGGAAAAGTAAAATAAAAGCAAAAGTCTAAAAGAAACAAAGTAACAGAACCTTAAGAACAAAAGAGATGAAGATGCAATGAGTGTTGATTGGGGGGTTGCAAGTTTAAATAGAAATGGTGGGAATAAATTTAAAAATAAAAAAAAATAAAAAAATCAAGATGCCAGCAATTTAAAATTCCCTACTTTGTGAACCACTTGAACCAAAGGTAATGGCGATTGGCGTTGTTCCATAGCAGTCTTTCTCTAAGCCTGTCGCACAGATTAGAGGGTTTCCCAAGATGCTGTATCCAAGAAAGAAATAATACAGAATCAAAACAAGTTTAGATCCAGAAAGTAACAGAACAGAATGAAAAAGAAAAAAAAGAAAAAACTAAGAATAAATCATTTTGAGTTACTTACTTGAATGTTCTTGCAGGAAACCTTGGCACTGGACCACTAAGATTATTATAAGACAAGTCCCTGTAACAAAAAATAATAATAAAAAAAAATTCGGGAACAAATTCCATTAGAAATGGAGGAGGAGAGATGAAGATGCAATGAATCAAGGCATTACAGAAAGGCAAGCTGAGTCATGTCAGCCAAAGACATAGGTAATGCTCCAGAAAGACTGTTATTGTTAAGCCTCCTGGTCCAATTCAAAAAGCTCATGATCAGATTAACAAAAAAATATATATATATCAAAAAATGCAGTTTTTGATAAAATAGAAACCAAAAAGTACAAAATTAACTCACTAATTTTCCTACTTACAAGTATTGAAGCTTTTTCAAGCGGCTTAATGAAGATGGAAGTACACCAGTGAAGATATTATTTGAAAGATCAAGTGTCTGAAGTTGCAAGAGCCTTCCAATCTCTGCTGGGATTGGTCCTGATATGTTATTGTTCTGTAAGAGCCTGCAGAATAACCCACAATTTAAAACATGCATAAACAGATTCAATTCCTGTACAAGAACTTCAAAAATTAACCCACAATTTAAAACATGCATAAACAGATTCAATTCCTGTACAAGAACTTCAAAAATCCTTCACTGTAATTGTTTTTTTTGTCTCTGTCTGTGTTTTCATTCTTACACTTTCTGGAGATTAGTCAAGTTCCCTATACTTGGAGAAAGAGTCCCAGATAAGTTCTGACTTGGAGTTCCTCTGCAACAAGACCATAAAACAAGTTCAATAATTCTTCTGCATCTACTTTCTCTATAATGGAAACTCTCTTCCTGATTCTCCTAATACATCCTAAAAATTTTATATAAAAAAAATAAAGTAAATAGAGCTCTTCAAATGTAATTATCATATTTTGTCTTATAGCATTCATAAGCAAAGCTTGTTTTCTGCAATAGTACTTACAGTGCAATGACCAGATTTTCAGAGGAACAAGTGACCATAGTCCAGCTACAAGGGTCGACAGAATCTCCATCCCAATCATCTAGAACACCATGAGGGTCCTCCAATGAAGCTTTTATACCCATCAAAGCTTGAACTACAATGGAACAAAAAAAAATGTAGAAGCCTCATCAAAAGACCCTTCATATCCCATTTTTCTGAATATATTAGAAGATGAGGATGCTGGAGTCCGAAACCAGGTGTAAGAATTAAAATTACCTTCAAAGTTGACACCTTTGGGAGAGAGCAAAGAACTTGCAGGAGTCCAAAAACAGAACAAAACCACAAAATAGATAACAGAATTTCTTCTACTTGGTTCCATTGAATTAGAGCTCTCAAAACCAGAGAGCCAGATGCCAGAAACTTCTAGTAGGAGTTTGATGGAGTTAACATACCGAATTCTTCAATGGGTCTCTTTCATTTAAGGTGATGTTTACATGACAATAATAGTGCTCCTCATGCTTCCTATGCCAGAAAATCCACTCACATCTGATGTCAGAGACGCAAGAAAGAGAACCAAAGGTTTGGTATTTGGTAGGAAGGAAAGTGAGAGAAGTAACATGCTAACACTGGTTTAGTTCAGTAAAGGAAAGAATATATAAAAGCTAAGAAAATATAAAAAAAAATAAAAAATAAAAAAAAACAATCACAGAAAAATCCCGGTGTGTCCATCATGCATTTGCATAGAAAAAAGTGGGTGGTATTTTTCTCTACTACTACTACCATGGATTTAAAATCCAAAGCAAGGGTAAGGAGGATTAACAAATTTCAAAATCCCCAAAAAAAATAAATGAAAATTCTTTGGTGGGTCAGTGAGTAATCAATCTATTAGACTGGAGATGGGTGCCCACAGTTCTAACAGAGGAGAGAGAACACATAACAGTCAAGAAATTAGAATAGAAAAAGAAGAAAAGACCGGAGAAAGAGGGGGGAAGATAGAGAAAGTAGGATTTGATTTGGTCTGGTTTGGTATAGGTTTGCTTCACCAGCTGTGGGGAATCCAACATTCCCTGAGTTTTGCCATTCATTAAAGACCCAAATACCATCTTTTTTATGAATTAAAAAAAAATCTGGGGATCTCGAGGGATGAGCTCGAGATTCGTGATGTAATAGCTTCTCGTGATGTCTTTGTTCTGGAAATTATTATTTTTCTTTCCCCACTTTTTCCTCTTATGGGGTTGGGTTGCTCTGCTTTGCTTTATTGATTCCAGATGCACCATAACCACACTCACACGGTCTGCATAGTCAGCAGACAGTCTATCTCCATTCATAAATCAAAAGACGAAACTTTAAAAAGCAAAAGCTGCCACCTTCTCTCTCCTCTCTCTCTCTCTCTCTCTCTCTCTCTCTCTTTAAATTATTAAGAAAACCATTCAGCACTTGCAGTGGTAGTCTAAGTACACACCCTTCATTGATCATTCTTTTCTCCATCCACACACACCTCAGGGCCTGCTATTCAGGCTAAGATCCTCAATGTGATTCCTTACTTCCTTTGCTGTGATTATCTAAAGAACCATTAATAATTAGTACTGTATAATACACAGAGAATAATACCAGTATAATAATATTTTAGCCTAGTATAGTGACATATGGTACATATCCATCACGTGTTACAAAGAATATGGAGTAGGCCATGTAATGCATGGTTTTATATATTGGGATCGGGTCGATTGATTCATATTGATATCTATATCGGTAGTTTTTTTTTTTAATACCTTCTAATATATTATCGGCCATGTGTCACTATGTCGTTAGTGTCATACTAATCTGATATTGATTTTGTATCAATTTTCAAAGTGAATAATACCTCTTTCAATATCGTGAACTAAAACCATGTATACAGGTTTGGTGATTTTCTGCAGCTAGAAGCTTGGAATTGGGACCATCTTACTGACCATTTAAGCTGTTTTTGGTATGTATTCTAGGTCAAAAATACATTTGAACTGTATTTTGTATGCATTATGGTTTTGGATCATGGAATGCGTTAGATAATGCGAACTCATTCTAAAATGCTCTCGTTAGCCCATTCTGCATTCTGAACCCAACATAGCATTGTGCTGTTTATTAACCCATTTTAATTCTACTTTAAGAATGCATTCTTTATTTTGAGAATGTATTTTTAAGAATATATTTCAAGAATAAATACCAAATGCAACCCCAATCAAAACTAGGATATGCTCTATAGCAATTAGGTTCCAGGAGTGCCTTAGCCTGATACTGCTTGAAGTAATAAAAGAAATATTAAGTGAACCATGGTTTCAAGTGTATGGGATTGACCGTGGCTCATTCCAATCTGATTTCAAGTTGGATTGGTCTAAATTGAGCAGAATCGGTCCCCATAAACCTTAAATTCGGCTTTTAACCAATACGAGAATAGGATTTGACATTTGTTAACCAACGATAGAAATACAAGAATATGGGTCCATTCGTATGCCCATTCTAGATGCGTTAGAGATACGTAAGAAGATATGTGGTTGCTGGTTTGACCCAACAGATATTGATTCATTGGACAGGCGGCTGCAGAGAATTAATTTCTTATTTCTTATCCTCTTTTACTCTCCTAATGTAATTGGAACAACATCCTCTCTTGTGGATTTCCTTTCTCCTTATTTAGAATATGACTGATTCTCTCAATTAGAATAGAAGTACTTTTCTTTATCCTTTTAATCATGAGAATTCTCGTTATATTGACACATGAAACTCCTAATTACTTTGTAATTAGACCCCTTATCTTATGGAGTTCTAAACCTATCAATTTACCTTTTTTATTTTGTCTATTAATAGTGACCATTAAGAGGAGATGTCGAATACACATCGATTTTTCCCATCTTCTCTTATTTTCTATTTTGTTACAACATCTAACCCGAATCTATCAATTCAGCAGATTTGTGCCCAAATCTTTAAACCATGAAAGGAACCACTTTCAAAAGCAGTGCCCATGGATCAACCTCTAGCTTGGAACCTAGGGCAGCCAAAAGAAACTTAGGATTCCTTAAGTTGCCTTGATTCCAAAATAGGGGTTTGAAAAGGAATGGGGGTGGGGTCATTTATAATTGATTTTAATGGTCCATTTTTTAGAGAGACCACTACCAATAACATTGCTTCCACTGTTGGCGTAGTAGAACAGTGACATTAGATATTTAATCATAGATATGGTTTGTTTTCTTCTCAACCTTTCTCTTTGGCTATATGTCATCAACTTTCTGCTTTTTTCCTTATCCCTTCTTCCTTACTTGATTATTTAGATTGATTACCTTTTATTTTCTTTTCTGTTCCTTTACTATTCATCAGCTAAACAGATTCATTTTCTTTTTTATAGGTTGGAAAGGATGATTAAAAAAGACAAAATAGTAGTTAGCACTGGCCAAAAAAATAATTGAAGACATGGATATAACCAAATATCACATGATGTAGAGAGCATTTCCATAGATTTCCTAGATCATCAGAAATTCACTCGATCAATGTGTAAACACTGATTCATTGAAATTTTTTTTACAGTCCTAGTTACAGGGGCCGTAACCCTAATTCTGAAATAGTATTGTGACATCAATAGACAAAAGTCAATTGAGTTATGCACGTTTAAGGGGTGTTATGGATAACACACTAACTTTTGTGAACAGTGAGATTTTATTTTCTTTCACAGTTTGTTATTTTCGTATTTTAATTTATTTTTCAATTTTCGTTTCTTGTAATTCATTCTCCGAATGAATTGGGTCTCTTAGAAGACAGTTGGATTTAATAACAAAGTTTTTATCATTTTTCTTCTTTATGAATTCGAGAATTTTTTACTTTGTAAATTTGAGGATTTGTTAGTGTTAGGAAGATATCTAGCTCCATACTTTTGATTGCGTCACCTAAACCCTAAAAAGAAAGAATCATGTAATACGACATTGGTATGAAACCAGATTAGGTTAGCCAAATAGGGAATCAATATGATTCAAGCTAGATTGATCAAAGCTTTAATGTGCCCACACAATTAAGGTCTCTCATCCAATAGATTATTCATAACCCATGATCCCATGATCTGCAAATCACTGTATCAAGAAGATTAGACATGAAACGTGTGAGGGGGAAGTTGGAGCCAAAAGCTAGTCAAGAGTCAAGACAAGTGGGTGAGGGGAATTGACCAAGATCCTAATGATCAATACATGCACTACTCATAATCAAATGAGTAGGAAATAATTCTTTGTTTTACCATTGTGTGTTTGAATGGAGGGAAAAAGCTACAACTTCTAATTGACAATTTAGAAGAGACCCACATGGTTTGTCCTGTGGCAGTCCACTTGGAAAAGAAGATATCATAAAGCATCCAAACTAGTTGACACCACTTGGGCCCCACCCTGTCCCTTCCACCTCACAAAGCAGCTCCAACCTGGAATTTCTCTCCCACCCCACCTAATGTTCTATACTTTGGTAGCTTGCAGAGAGAAATTGTCATGTAACCACCTCCACTGCCTTCAATTTCTTATATGTCAATTTTTTGTCTTGTCTTGTCTTGCATTCCCCCCCCCTTCCCAACCCCAGAAAAACAACCCTCTATTATTCTTCTTTCTTCTCTTATAATATTCCATGGTTGGATAAAAAAATAAATCGATAGTCGAAAATTCAAATTCCATTCATATATATTTTTTTTTAGGGGTATTCGTATTCAATTAAGAGTATTTGGATCCAAATTTGAATAATTTGGAGAATGAGGAAACAAGAATCATGCAACTAATACAACTAAGAGACATAGATTGAGAAGAATCATATCTAATATGGAAGAAAGATCTGGGTTATGGATGTCAGAAGTGTAAACGGATAGTCAAAAATCCGAACTCGATTTGCATCCGTATTCGTTTCAAGTTATCCAACTTCCGAACAGAGGGTATCCGAATCCCGTCACATATGAATCCGTATCCATATCCAATCCATTTATATTTTTGTAACCAAAATCAGTAACCCTTTAAAGTGCTTGCAGAGAGATTCAGAAAGTGTAAAAACAAGTTTTTTGGCGTGTGGATAAAATCTCACATTGCAATTGAATCAGCGAAGCATCAATTTAGAAATGTTTCCAAGTGGCAAAGATAATATCTATGGGTAAGAGTAGCAGTAGGCTTTGTTTGGTTGCAAGGGGAATTGAAAGGAAGGAAAGTGAAATTTTTTAACTTTAAAAAGAAACTTTTATAATAATTACAAAATATGCTATAAAACTATATAACTAATTCCAAATCATTCTATATTTAGTTACTTAGCTTACACTTTAGTTCGTATCCAACTCCCTTGCATTGAAAAAAGAAAATAAATTTTACATTTTACAATTATCAATACTAAATATGTAAAGAATTTTAGGTAGTTTATATAATTATGTTATGTTACAGTTATAAAAGTTTCTTTTTAAAGTTAAAAATTTTAATTTCTCTTCCCTTCAATTCCTCTTGCAACCAAACAAAACCGTAATCTAAACATCAGATTTTTCTCTTAATTTGCCTTGAAGTCTGTGTCAGGAATCTTTTTGAATGCGAAATTCGAATATATTCCCCTTTTATGAACAGCACTTCAAAAGTTAGATAGCTCAAAGACTACCATTTCATGAAGATATCTGTGGTCTTTCTCAAATGTTTTGTGGCTCTAAATAGCCTCAAATTTTATTAAGCAATAAAAGGTGATTAATTTGTATTGTTTTCTCATGCCATTGTCTTATCTTTGGGCTATTGGAAAGATGCTGACTGGTGGGCATAGTTGGATGAAACTCAATATAGAAAATGATTATCTTAATGTGTAATGGGTTTTTCAATTAATCGTCTCAAAGTGTAAAACGATATGTGAACCTGTTAACGCCAAACCAATTATGAGAGAGGTTTTTGTTGTTATCTATTTCAGAGTTGGTCTATACTTTCAATTTATATATTGGTAGCAGCCACCCATTAATCGTAAACCCTAACCTATTTTTAGATAAAAGAGCAGACCAGACCAACATAACACCAGAAGATTCATCTTTCACAAATGCTATGGATCCAATATGATTTTCATTCTTATTTAAAAACCCAAAAAAAAAATAATAGTAATTCATATGTATAGTACAAAAACATTGTATTTTGTCACAATGGAACATGTGTGTCCCACCTCTTGCTTTGTGATGGATGATGTTGAAGGCATTGAAAGGACCCCAAACACTTTGATCACTTTATCACAGTACCCTTTCCACATCAATAATTTGGTCATGGGAAGCAACCATGTTAGTAGATCCTTTTATTGTTCTTTAGTCATTTCTCCTTTTCTTATCTTTAAAGGAGAATCCATGGCTTCAAATGAAGGTTACCCAGTAAAGTAGTCATTTTCATATAACTAATTTTGATACTTAAAAATATATTTTTCCTTAAACATCTTAAGAAACCATTAACAAAAGTTAGTGGACTACAACTTCAGAAAATCTTCATCAGCACTAAATCTACTGTTCAATTAGAAACAGTATTAGTAGTATAACAGAGTGAATCAACAACTCTAATGACTCGTAATTTTCGTTAAATATGGCCGACACCCTTACATCGTGGGACATCGTTGTCAAATATCGTTGTGTCATCTTACATCAATGCCAATAACCCAATTTATATCAGCTGATTTAACTTATGTTTTTATTTAAATTGGTTCTTCAAACCAGATCCAAAGGAGGATAAAAAGTGATTCACTTTAATATAAAATCATGAATCTATAGATAGAGACTAAAAATCAAATTATAGTTGTGTTAGGTCTTAGTGGTAGTCGTAGTGGTAGTGATGGTGGTGGCCTTATGTAGCTGGCTTGGTCCCCCTCTCTCTCTCCTCCCTCCCTCTCCTATTTAACTTCAAATTCCTTGAAATTGACTTAACAAGAAAGAAGATAAGGAGTAGCTTCTAAGGGTCACAAGCTGCTAAAAATAATTGTCAGAATAGTGAAACATGCAGTATCAGTTGTCCTATATTTCCATTTCTTTGTTACTTACATTCTAATTGCTGAATACCATTACAGATCTAAAAGAATGATCTATACTGCAAATTATTGTAACTGAAGACAAATCTCTTCAAAGGCTTTGTCTCCACTATTAACTCCCCCTTACTGAAAAGTCTTATTCATTTGCTGTGAATGACAGCCTATTGATAACCGTGTAACAGTAAGAATGGACTTGAATTTATAGAGGCCAAGAAGCTACAGAAGGGATTGTTTCTGCAAAAAAACAAACACTACAGAATTCTTGTTCTTCAAACATAGGACAATAACATAGGACAACAATAAGAATCTCTGACATTGTAACCAAGTAGCTCACATCATGTACCCACCACCATAATTTCCATTATCTACCCACAGGGTTCATGATGGTTTAACCCAAAATGCATATTTTAAAAACTTTTTTTTTTTTTTATCATTTTGGTACAAATCTCCACTCTTCAGCACCCTTGGGTAGATTCCCTAATTCATTCAAAGACCATGGTTGGTGAACTCTCATTTTCAAAGTCCTTGTTAAGAGGTTATACATGACCTAAATTACATGTGGCTAAGGTGTATTTTCAAATATGAAGAGTTGCATGCATGAATCAACCCTGATGGAATGCATCCCCTTGAAAGCATATTATCAAATATGAAACCTACAAAGTTACAAACGCTCTCTGGCTCCAAGCTACTCCAGAGAGGGGATCTAGTAGATCAGTTGCATCATTCATGCAAGGACTCAATCCTTTGGTATTGATGAGATCAGCACCGTTGATCAGGGAATGCTCAATCCTTCTCCACTGGTGACTAGAGAGCAACGGTCCAAACATCCTGAGTGATGATCTAGAGTCTAGACAATGATATGGCAGGTAATTTTCAGCCCAGCAATAGCTGGCCCAACCATCCATTCAGTGCTCCATGACAGCAGACAAGGATCCACATCCTCTCCTCCAAGAGAATCTGGAGGAGAAGTGGCGCCCCATACAGATGGACGACACCTTAATCAGACCCCTCCATCTGAGCCGACACCCACTGTCAGCTCAACTTGTCGGCTCGGAGTCGACTCGGATGGAGAGGTCGGATTAATCCGACCCTAGGGCCCGTTTGATAACACTCCAGCTCCTTCTTAGCTCCGAAACTAATCCGGAGTAGAATGGCGATTGATAAACACGGTTCAAGTTTTGACTCCAATGGAGTGAACCACTCCAAAAATGTCTCTAGGAGCTAAAAAACTGGAGCTAAAAAAACTTACTTCTCTTGCTCCGGAGCTATTACCACTACCTACTGCCATCACCACCTCCATAGCACTACCATCATCACCACCACCCTCCACCGCCACCATCCCCACCACCCCCACCACCACCACCACCATCCATGGGAGCTGGAGTGTTATCAAACAGGACCTAGGTGTCATCCATTTGTATGGAGCGCCACCTCTCCTCTAGATTCTCTTGGAGGAGAGAATTTGAATCCCAACAGACAATGGTGATTGGTTTGAAAATGAAAGTTGGAGTGGGGATTATTTTCCCGGATCCGCATCCTCTCCTCCTCCCAACGGTTCTGGGAGGATAGCGGCAACCTCATCTGGATGGCCGACACATGACTCTTGGTGAATCTGAGACCCACGTTCAAACCGACACCCAACCGACAAGCCAAGCCGACAGGAAGCGTCGACTCAAACGTGGGTCTCGGATTCACCTGAGAACCATGTATCGGCCATCCGAATGAGATTGCTGTGTCCTCCCAGAACCACTGGGAGGAGACGATGTGAATCCTTATTTTCCCATCCTCACATGAAAAACACTTGGCCCCATTGACAATCTCGATTATGGAGTGGGATAAGAGATTCTCCCCACACGGGCAGCATGGAAAATCCTGGCCATTTAAAATAAAGTTAAATTGGGAGGAGAAAAATGGTGTTCACCCTACCCCTGTTTGGATGCCTGTGCGTGTGCTCCACTGGCCCCGTGCTGGCGCAGAGGCCATGCAGCCAGACAGGGATTCCCATCCCAGATAGAGGATATGGGTAAAGGGTGACTCCAGCAAGAATTATTTGCAACCCATGCTACTGATATGAACTGGGGAAAAGGAACAAAAGCTATCATTTACTTTGCATGGTCCACTTGCTGCTTTTTCTCCTAAAGCAGGTCTTGCATAAAAGCCTGTCTTGATTTGGCTACTCAATACACAATGTTAAAAGCCTAGAACTCCAGCAAATTGCTTCCCCAAAGGAATGAATAAAGAAGGTGCCCAGCTTCTTGTCCCCCTATCTACCCCAAATCCTAAAAAACCGGATTTAAATGTATACAGCACAAAGCAAGAGAAATAGAACCCAGGTAGAAAACCCTTAAGTTCAGCTCAATCCTCAGAAGAGAGTGGTTGCGAGTTCAGTAAATTCAGATGCAACTTGGTCATAATCTGCCTTCAGTTTCTCTTGTTCCTCTTGGCCCAGCTCTCCTTTGGTGGGCTTCGTTAGTATTAAAACACAGCAAGTAGGCCTCTTGGTGGCTCCAGCAACGGCAAGATCCTGAGAAGTCAAAAAAAATAATTTAACTAATAACAACAGTAGCGCCAGATACCCATTCAAAGAGTGGAAGAAAAGTCTCCAGCAGTATACATAAACTACACATAGACACACAACTGGCATTGGTGGAGGATATCACATACTAACATGAAGCAGGACATACAGGAAACAAGCGAAACCAAAACAAGAAATGCAAAACAAAATCCACACTCAATTAATCAAAAGGCACATGAATCAGATAAGGAGACATGCTATTAAGCCATTAGGCAATGCAAGGGCATTATGATATATAATAGATAAAAGCAAAATAATATAAAACAATGGCCAAAAGTTTTATGTACGACCATGCATGTGCACGGTGGTACACCATACATGAAGCCTTGGATTGTCATATATGCATCCCTCCTGTAATACCATATCCCCCCTTCCCTGTCTGTTGAATGGTCAGACCCGAAAAGTGACCATGTATGAATCCGTTCCCCTAAAACAATATACAAGAAGTATGTCTACCAATGTAACATAGCTAAAAAAATTACAATGCTAGATTTTAGTACCTACTATCAGTCGACTAGAAATGCCCATTTGTTTATACTATATCCTGGTCATAAGCACAACCTGCGATGGAGCAATTCCTATGAAACAATGGTTGCCAGGCCACCACTCAGATAACCCAAACTATGTGCAAACCAAATTATATGACAGTCAAAACTAAACTAAGATTAAAACCTTCATCGTATCAATATAAAGTTTACTGGTCAGGAGAAAAAGATGTGCAGTAAAGCCTGTTTCACTGGTATAATAATAATATCAATGATGTAAATCACAGTAACTGATTGAACAGTCAGATTAATGGAAAGCTAGTTGAACACAACAACAGGGGCAGCTGTAAGAGCATGGATGACAACACCTTCAAATGTTCAATAACAGCTGGAAGAATAATAATAAAAAACAGTTGTTCTTAGCACAAAAGGTGAGGAACATAGGGATGGGAGCATCAAAGAGAATTGAAACTTACTTCCTTGGAGGGAACATATGCATATGGGATATCAGCCTCTTCACATAAGATTGGAAGATGAGTAATAACATCAATAGGAGAAATGTTTCCAGCTATAATGCATAAACTGCAACCACAAGATAGAGAGAAATAAAGATCCAACATTTAACATAGTGGAATAAATTCAAGGTGCTCAGGACAAGAACATAATATGTGTGTGTGTGTGTGTGTGTGTGTGTGAGAGAGAGAGAGAGAGAGAGAGAGAGAGAGGGAGAGAATATGTGCACGTGTATTTGCACGCATTGCCTCACCAGTCTTTAAAGTTAAGCTACTTCAATGCATTACTCAGTCTATACAGAAACAACATAATTCAAAAACAACGACAAAAAGAACAACAACTCACAATTAGTTAGGCTGTGTTTGGTACCATTTTTGTTTTTATTTTTCTGACAAGTTTTCGTTTTTGCAGGAGTTTGGTATGATTTTTGGGTGTTATTTATGAAAAGGAAAAACAAAAAGAAGCCCAAATTCAAAAAGAGGTTGAGACCTCTTTTTGAGTTTTGGTCAAAAATCAGTTTTGGCTGTTTTTGCTCAACTTTAAGTTGCACGTGGATTATAGGTTGAAAATTTGGGGGTAAAAACATAAATGACTTTATAATCAAGATTTCTCCCACATTTTGTGTTCATCTCCCAAGCATTTCTCACGAATACCACTCATCGGCCTCCGCAAGACCCTCGTCTTCTACAAGGGCAGAGCTCCTCGTGGTTTCAAGACAGATTGGGTCATGAACGAGTATCGCATGCCTGATCCCTCCTCGTCTTCCTCTTCCCCTTCCTCTTCCCTACTCAAGGTATACTACTAATTAATCCTGTCAAATCTGCTTCGCTTTTTTCCGTTGCAGAAAAGAGATCCCTTCCCCCTGCTTTCAAAAGCAATTTGGACCAAAACCTTCCTAGGAATTCAAAGTAATTTTGTTGAATTGTTTTTTCTTAGCAGGACAGAGTACTGTGCAAAATCTATAGAAAGGCAACTTCCTTGAAAGTTCTGGAGCCGAGGGCGGCCATGGAAGAAGAGGCCAAAACACAACCACCATCTGTGGCTTCTTCATGTACGAGGATGGATGCGGAGGTTTCAATGTCGGAGCAACAGGAGGGTCTCGCTACACCAACCTCAGGACAGAAAATTCTATTGAAGACAGAAGAAGATGAGGTAGAAGAAGAAGAAGAAGAAGTGATGCATAACAATGATCTTGAAAAGAAGAATAACACGGAAAAAGCGGAATCAAAATTCCGGCCACAAATCTGTTGATTAAAAATTTCAGCAAACGTTCTCCAAGCTGCAATTTCAGAACTCATTCATTAAAAATTTCCAGACCCAAATCCTCTGTGGTTTCTTTAGAGACAGAGATACAGAGAAAGCAATCATCCCATAACATGATCCCTGAAGCTATGGAGAGTTTCAGAAATGGCCAAAGCCCAACAGTCACTTGGGAAGAGAAGCCGGTACATGTGAGACCATTCTCCAGAAATCATATAGACAAAAAGTCCAAGAAAAGTTAACCAGCATGAGAAATCAAGAATAATTGCAGTTCCAAGTTCCAACCATGCCAACCCTTAGACTATAAACGAAGAACCAACTAACAAACACATGAACAAATTGGGTGAATGGAGAATGAGAGTGAGAGAGGATGGATATATTAAATTTATAAAAATTCTTCTTAGCTACCGTCATACCAAATCTATTTCTCATTCTGCAATCTATTTTTTATTGTAGTTACCAAACAACTTTTTATTTTTGATCAAAAATGGTTTCCAAAAATACTTTTTGAAAAAATATCAAAAATCAAAAATCAAAAATGATACCAAACACAGCCTTAGCAAGTACTAATATTTTTTAAAAGAAATTTTATTGAAAAGAATAAAGGAATACAAAGCTAAGACAGCCCCAACCTATGAAGGTTGGGAACCCTCAACAGGAACTACATAATAAGACTTCGTCTCAAGCACAAAGTATCACTATAACTCCAGCCCCAGTCTCAGTCATCAGCTATTAAATTAATGGCATTATATTAGTCAAGGAAAAACAGCAGATTCATGAACAATCACTGCTATGAAATCAATTGTGGCAAATAATTATGTATTGGCATTCAAGTTCCTCAATATTCTTTGGGGCATTGAGAAGGATTGAAGCTGGCATTCAGACATGTAACAAAGTTTTCAAATAATTGTTATTGATAAACACAAGAAAAATTGCAAATCCTGTTAGAGAAGATATGTTAGATCCCAATCCGGAAACCTGGTGATGTATGGACTTTGCATAAAAAGCAAAAATAACAAGCAAAGTAGAATCTTTGCCACAAGCAAGACAACGAACCCGAACTGATCAACTAATCAACTACCAATGTACTATCCAATTAGCATTGTTTATTCAATCCGTACTTTGTAAGGTTAGAGATCAAGGGCCGTCAGATGCCCTTGAAGTGTGAACTATGAAACATTCACCAATTAATGTTTCAACAAATGCTAAATTAACAAGGACACAGAATTCACATAGGGCTGCCCATGTGATATTATTATCCATTGATGCATATTCTAGCTGATTATACATTGTTTAATCGCATATATTAATATTACAAAATGCATGGTAAATAATAATAAATTAAATGAATTACACTGGGTGGCAACAGATGAACAGTTGTCAATGTCAAAGCAAAGGTGAATTGCAAGATCATAGATTCTGACCCATGGTTTTTCTTGAATAAACTCATGAGACACTGGGTAGTTGGATATGGATTTACTGCATCAAAATGTATACGCATAGAGAAAGCTGAAGCTCAAGATCATGAGAAGCTATCCCAAAACATTGTGCTCTGCTTGGGAACTACACCTCAAGTTACAGCCCTTTCGCAAATGATACAAAATAAGAAAATGTCAAATTCTTTTAAAGAATTCATGAATTCTCTATATCAACTTGTAAACAATCTTAAAACACAAACTGCCAGAGTTCTTGTCAGCACATATAAGAAATTAAGGGAATCACTAATGACTGATTTTTCTAGTGATATAAGCAAGGTTCAAAATCTCAATGGAACATTTCCCGGTTTTCTACCTGCTCGAGACAAAATTACATGCAACTTAGAGAAACAGCAGTTTCCAGTTGAAATATCGGTATCTCTGCAATATATCAATCTACTGTAACTGTTTCAGCGAAAAGTTACTACCATATATTATAAATAGCAAGTAACTATCAAAATGGGTTGAAATTTTGACCCATTTTGATCCTTTTTCGTCCCTTTCGGTCATCCTGCATGTGGGAAGAAAAATAAGTGATCTTTTTGGCCAGATTTTTGCCACCTCTCATTGACACACAGCTGGAATACATTGTTGGGGGTTGCCAAGCCACTCCTACAACATTGGTGAAGATTTGGCCAGATTCAATAGTTCAGGGAATAATTTTTTGCAAAAAATAGAATAAATGGCCAGTGGTTGGTGATGGAGTTTTTATATGTCAGAGTCAGACACTGGAGCCTGATCTACGACCTCACAGTATATGATTAATTTTATTTTTATATTTTTTGAAAAATAGATTTTCCTTCAACAAAAAATTGAAAAAAAAAGGGGTTTAGCGGAATCAATCCTCCATTCTATTCAGTCCACTTTGTACAAACTACTCATGTTCCACCACTAAGTATGTATTGTTGGGACTTGAGTGTTTGTCACTTAGTCATGTGCATCTCTATGAGTACATGTATTACATGTACTGTATACTTTTTAATAATTAATCAATATTATGTTTCTTTACTCCTACTACATATTTTATTTGTTTTAAATATCTTCTGTGCCTTCTAGTACTAAACCAATATGTAGAATAGGCAATATTGCACAAGGAATACAGCAGGTTCGGCATACACTGCCAACCCAGGGCGCAATTTTACGTGAGTTTTCTGGCAATATAAAGATTCAAATATTTTTATAGAGGCTAAAATAAGCTTTCCATGAAATTTCAGACCTTAATATGGCCGCTTGCCCCCTGAAATGACCAGCTGAAATTAACAGCTGAAAAATGCATCATTGCAGCAGAAATCTCCGTTTTGGTAGCCACCGAAAAGCAACTGAAACTGAGATTTTAAACCTTGATATCTAGTAACTCTTGACCACTGCATGCCAAATTCATTTATCCAAAGGTAAGAAGACCTGTAGAAATTTTTATTTTTAGTAAAAATTTTCTACTACTATGTCAAATTATTTAGCCATAATATTTGCTAACAGACCACACCACCTCTTCAGAACAACCAAGCTAAAAGCATAAACAGTGTGCCTACATGGAAAGTGGAAAATGATCCCAGCCATGTGTTTTATTTTTGTTTCGTATTTCCAGGTTAGGGGTTCAGGTAGCACCCTGTCATGGTAGTCATGCCCTGCAGCAACCATTTTCACATAGTGGTTTCCATTTAGTTACTTATAAAAATAAAGGGCTTTGATGTTGAGGCTCTTGTTATTGTAACCATATTCTTGGGCATGAAGAGAATACCACAAAATCAACATACAAGCTAATGTTCCTTTTTATCTTTCAGTTTCTCAATAAGCTTCACACCAGCATTATCCCATGGGGATTGATTCAGCTAACTTCTATGTATCCTTGGATGATACTTCTTTTAGTCATTAATATTAAGCTGATGTTATGAAACCATGAATGACCTTCTTGAACATAGTCACAAACAATAGATCCTATCTACATTTGTATCATTTACGGAAAGTGACATCCACAAAGAGTGTCCATTAAGTTGAACTTTTGAGTTTTCAAGAACCACCAATAGAGGGAGAGATAGAGAGGATGTCGTCAACAAAAAAAAAATTGGTTTTTTTGGGAGGAGAAGGTGCTAACCCTTTGTTACCGCGACGGATACTCTTAACCACCTCCTTCACTCCTCTTTTCAAGCATTTGTGTTCAGAAGCTGCAGAGAACAAAAAAACTGAAGTTAGGTAACTAACAAAGGAAGCAAGCAAACCCATTGACCATTAACCCAGAATTTAATGCAAGACTAACAAAGACAAGAACTTTGTGGAGTAAAACAATAAGCAGTTAAGGAAAAGCATATATTAGGGGAAAGGGCAGATGAGAAAAAAACACCAGTTGTGGAAATTGTATGTGAGAGATATAGAAATAAAGACAAATCCTGAAGTGTTAAACAGAGGAACACATCAACCCATTAAAGATTATGAAGGGAAATGTAAACGAAAAGAAACCAAAAGAAAATAAATAAATCAAATAGCAAAGGAAAACACTAGGTTAAATAATACCTCTTCTGACGAGCTTGAGAGCTCTCTTGCAGAGCTTCTTCCCCGCCAGCGGTTTCGCAATGGGTGCTAGAGCCTGCATCCTCTTCCTCTCCTTCTGCGATTTCTCCGTTTCGCTGTCGCTTCCCTCTCTCTCTCTCTCTCTCTCTAGAGTGGTGGATAGGCGGCACGGGAAGTACGGAAGAAAACTCAACGAAGCAGAAAATAGAGAGAAGGGTTTATAGACTACCAAGTGAGAGGGAAGGGTTTAAAGACTCCCAACCAAGTGTAGAGAATAGTGCAGGTCTCCAGACTCTTCACGTATGTGTACTCTCCACGGGAGTCTATCACCGCTCATAGATGAGCCCTCAT
Organism: Protea cynaroides; assembly: GCA_028583415.1. NCBI lineage: Eukaryota > Viridiplantae > Streptophyta > Magnoliopsida > Proteales > Proteaceae > Protea > Protea cynaroides. Next base: position 19,894,096 of record CM053273.1, read on the forward strand.
CTGTTTTGGACCGTCCGATTCGTATAACCAAAAATCCATTGTTTTTACTTCTGAGTTTTCACGAATTCACTTCCGTCCCTGTTTCTTCGCTGAGGAACCCTAGCGGGCAGTGGCCAACGGCTATCTTGATTCCCAGTTCTGCCACTCTGACACTCCACAGTCGACACTCCGTCTGAGCAGTGAGACTTTTGGGCGGCGAACGGTTTCTTCTCTCTCTATCAATGGGTATGAGGGTGCACCTTCCTCTCTTCTCTTCTGTTTGTGTTTCTATTTTTCTCCTGTTGAATGAAGAAAGCAATTTACAACATTCGGATGCGTCTTTTCTTCCTTTCTTTGTATTGCTGGGCAAATTTTTGTCCAATAATGTTCGCATTGCTTTGTGCTTTCAGATAAACAAACTGTTAGAGAAGCGAAAGCTCGCAAAAGAGAGCGTATTAAATTAAAGAAGAGGAAGATGTCTGATTATGAAAATCTCGTGGAATCACCTGTTCAAGAACAGATACGTTCTGACGATGAACCAGAAGTGAAGTTTTTGAAAGGTACATTGATCTTTTATTTCATTTACTTTTTTATGTAAGCAAACCTGAATATCTCTGTGGGAAATGGGAATTTTGTAACTCAAACAGCTCCATACCTCTACTTGCCTTTGATGTTCCCAGTTGTTTATTCCTATTGTTTTATCATATTTCTGCTGTATGAATTTACCCCCCCCCAAACAAAAATAAAATAAAAAACCTCATACCAAGTATTGGCGTCAGCTACCCAACTCATTTCCAGCTTTGTGTTTGTCCTTTGAGCACTTCAATGTTGCACCATCGACTCCATTTTCGTTCTCATTTGGACACTCTTTGGTATTTGTTATCCATACCATCGATGACCGTTGCTCATCATCTCCACCATTGGTACCACTCCTAATTGCTCTATAATGCGCCTTCTAATTCTGTCATTACTAGAATGGAATGATTGAACACGATTTGTGTAGCAGCCACTTTTCATTGGGATCACGAGTATTGAGTTTTACTGCCCTACTAACCTAATCACTCATCCATTTTGACATTCTCATGCATTTCAAACGGTTAAAAGCCAACAACTGATTTATTTTGCCTACTTTCTCATTTATATTCTTTTACTGATAACAGTAGCTATATCCCATCTGATGATGGTTGTGAATCTTTAAGTGTGGTAGACCATGCAACCAATTAAAAGAAGGCTGCAAAATATTTTGAAACAAAATGTAATATGACTGGTCTGAAAATTGGATATGGTTAAAGCTGTTTGCGTCTTTATTGATTTCTAATAATGAAGAAATAATTTAAATGGGAGATTAAATGAGATTTTTAATACTAAGGTTTGCTTTAAAGTCTTTCTGAAATTTGCATGAAAATGAAGGTGGTTCTTATCAGGTGTGTTTTTCTGTTTCCAGGGGATGCGCCAAATAAAGTGGAAAGAGAGAAGAAAAAAGACAAATTGAGGAAGAAGAAGAGAAAGAAGGAGAAAGGAAGTAAAACTGATGCTGGCGAAAATTTTGAAGATGAGAACAACTCTGCAAAACCAAAATGTGTGTTAGCATGACTCATACAGTTGGGCGTTCTTTTCCACCTTCATGCACTAAATTTTTTGTTTAATTTAATTGAACAATCATGATATTAGCATTCCTTTTCGCTTTGAAGATAAACCAAATGGATAATTTATTGAAGTCACCAAATTTTAGTTATCAAAATCTTCATGATTTCTTGTTGTAGTACATAATTATTTATTTCATTAAGGGATGAAAGTGCACATAATTGTACTATTGAACTGATACAGTCTATTGTATTTTCATGTATTTATGCACATCAAAAAGAAATTTATTGAGATTTGTTTATTTTAATCATCTTACACCACTGACCAGTTTCAAGACTGTTGACCACAATATTCTAGGTAAGTTGTCGAGTCAACTTGCTGACTGTACAGTAGTGTTGTCAAGTTTACTTGTTTATTTTTAGTGAAATTTTGGATCTTTTTTTTTTTAATATTTAGCAGCTGATGCTCATGAATTTGGATTTAGTTATCCTATGATAACTCTGGACTTGTAAAATGTTTCTTTTTCTTTAGTATTCTATGAGTCTGGTCACTTGAATACATTAGTTTTACTGTCTATTTCTTGTAGTTCTTCCTGAGTCTGAATCTTGGATTCTAATTATTTAAAACACCAGGATATTAATGGGGATTGCATGCTGAAAAAAAATAAAAAATAATTATGTTACTGATACTGTCCAAATTCTTGCTATATTGGTTGTGGGAAATATCAAGTTTATGACCCAATCTTTTTGTATCACCTTCTGTCATCTGGTTACCTAGATTGTTTTAAGAACAGTTATTGTGAGCATTTTTCTTTTTTTTCTTTAGTCATCATCTTGCTTTTCTTAACCAGGAGACCATTATAGGAATGAGGAAAAGATTTATGTGCAAGTTACTCTTTCCCTTTATTGTTCAGCATCGTGGAAGCAAATTATGTTTCCATTTTTTTTTTCAGGTATTGTGGAGGGGCACTCTAGTTGTGCAACAGATTTGTCTAAAACTGAAACTCTAAACGAGAGAGGAATCAACACCACAGCACCTGAGGAAGCTCATATTGGAATTAATAGCAAAACTCGTAAGCCTGATGATGACTTCTTTTTTTAATCACCTAGAGAAAAATATTAAAAAAAAATAATTGCAACTGAATATCTTGGTTGGTGTTGTTTTTAGCTGGTAGATCCAAGAAAGCTGCAAAAGATAAAAAGAAGGATCGACTTTCATCTAAGAAAAGTAATAAGTTAAAGGAAAAGGCAGACGCTATTGACCCAGATGAAGTTTATTTCATTTCTTCAGATGATGAGGACTGCTCAAAAGGAATGAAAAGTATGAACTTAATTCTAGATGGCTCCTTATATTGTTTTGCTTCCCCAGGGCAAAAAGGGCTAGAGGCATTTACAGTCTACTAACAACATTTGCCATAAAATAAAATAAATTTATATTTCTTTAAGTGCACAGATCATTTAAATATATCAATATTTACTCTTTCTTTCGTTATCTATCCTATGCTTAAGGAGAATGAGTTTTTTTAACCAATACTTATTAGTTTTCTGCAGAATGCTTACCTGGATTTCATTTTTGGATTTATGAAATTCATTTTTTCCCATTTGTGTTAATCAATTTTTGTGAAAGCTTGTAATGTATCATGATATGTCACTTGGGATCTGTTGAAAGCACTGAATATGGACTGAATGCTGGGATGGTTTTGAATGACCCACTAGGCCTATAGTTATAATATCAAAGAAGTAAGTAAAATACTACAATGCTCCCCACCCCCTCCCATGACCGACTATATTAATTAAGAGTCGGTTCCATGGGGAAAAGCTTAAATTGTCCTTGTGGCTTACATATTTCAACACTCCCCTCAAGTTGGCATAATAGATGTCACATATGTGCAACTTGTCCAAATTAGGATGAAAAGGTTTCCCACCCAAACCCTTAGTGAAAAATCAGCTAACTGGTCTTCTAACTTCACGAAGGACATGCATATCAATCCACTATCTAGTTTCTCCTTGATGAAATGTCTGTCGATCTCCACATGCTTAGTACAATCACGATCATGTTGCATTGGGTTATGGGCAATGCTAATTGTAGCTTTCTTATCACATTACAACATCATTGGAAGACGAATTGGAACTCTAGGCCTTATAGTAAATTTCTTAACCTAAGTAACTCACAAATTCCTTGATACATAGAATGAAATTCTACTTTAGCATTGGACCTTGCCACAATATGTTGCTTCTTCTTATACCACATGACAAGATTACCACCAACAAAAGTACCATAGCCAGAATCAAACTTCCGATCAGGAGACACCCCAATCAGCATTTGTGTATGCCTCAATCCGCAAATGATCATGAGGAGATAAAAGAATCCCTTTTTCAGGAGCTGACTTCAAGTAACGAAGAATATGAAGAACAATTTTCATATGAGTGAAGTAGGGATCATGCATAAACTGACTTACCAAACTCACAACAAAGGCAATGTTCGACCATGTGTGTGAAAGGTATATCAACTTTCCCACGAGTCACTGGTAACGACCCTTATTAACTAGTTCACCATCTTTATCCTTGAGTCGAGTATTAATTTCCAAAGGAGTGTCACAAGGATGGCAACCCAATAAACCAGTCTCAGATAAAAGTTCAAGGGCATACTTTATTTGAAAGAGGAAGATGCCCTTTGAAGATCAAGCAACTTCAATCCTTTATTTCAAACTTAGGACAAAGGAAGCTCTTGAGGTGAGAGTTTTCGTCACTATCATTTCCAGGGACTACTATATCATCAACATAGACTATGTATCATAAGAACGACTTTGTCACTAGATCACTAAGAAACATGGTATGGTCAGCATTGCTTTGCCTGCACCCTGTTAAATCATAGCCTTGTAAAACCTGCCAAACTGCGCTCAAAGAGATTACTTTAACCTACAAAGTGCACGTTTGAATTTGCTGACTTTGCCATGAGTTATATCAAAAGAAAATCCTAGAGGAATGTCCTTATATACTTTTTCGTCAAGTTCTCCATATAGAAACACATTCTTGATGTCAAGTTGTTGGAGATCCCACCCTAGATTAACAACACATTATATGGAACTCGAACAATATTTAGTTTGGCAATTGGAGCAAATGACTCATGGTAGTCAATTCCATACATCTAGGTAAAGCCTTTATCCACACGCCTTGCTTTGTATCTGTCCGCCATTCGATCATTTTTCTATTTAACCACAAGTACCCGTTTACAGCCAATCAATCGCTTTCCTTAAGGAAGAACAACAAGATCCCATGTATCATTCTCTGTTCTTAACAAACCTTTAGTTCATGACCCCTTTTTTTTACCAAGAGGAACTGAATGACAGAGACGATCTTTGACGCGCAAACCGAGTGAGTTTCCACCGATCCAGATGTGCAAAATATTTAGAAGAGGGTACGGGTACGGTGCTATCCCTGTACTTTGTTGCACATGGCCTAATGTACGGTTCAGTTGCCCCCCTTTTCTCACTCTTTTAGTGATTTGTCAAGTTTCATCTTTTATGCTACCGAAAGACGGAAAGGGGAACCGACTCGTTCTAGAGCTTTCATCTCTTCTATCATAGTTACTTTCCATTTAGGATCTGCAAAAGCCTCGGTCACTTCTATAGGTACTAACAAAGGAAAAGGAATATACGAAAGCACAATTGGTACTAGAAAGAGAATCGTAAGAGACAACATAAGATATGAGATGTTGATTACAATTTCTAATACCTTTACGGACAGCAATAGGTAACTCAGGAGGAGGAAATCTTACCAAATGGGGTAGGAGGTTCTGGCTCAAAGGATGGCGATGGGGATGATCAAAGTTGTAGTAGTGGTAGTGGTCTCAATTTGTGTTTTCTTTCGAGTCCTCCAAAAAACTTGAAGAGTTGACTCATCCTGCGGCTCTGCTTGAACTGAAACTGGTGTTTGTGGCTTTGCTTGTGACTCCGTCGAAACCGGTACTGGTGTTTGTTGCTCCCTAGAGTTGGAATCGTTGGATATATTCAGATAGAGTCGGAACAAAAAGAATCTCAAGAATAGACACATCTTCACTATTCACAGAATCCCTTTGAAGAGGTGGCGATGAGTAGTAAGGAAGGGTTTCATGAAAGATGATGTCCATGGTCACCAAGGTGCATCACATGGGAGGATGGTAGCACTGGTATCCTTTCTGAGTAGCGGAGTAACCCAAAAAAAATACAACGGAGGCCACACGGTTTAAGCTTTCCTAGAGAACAATGATCGTGAGCATAAGACCTACAACCAAAGATCTTGGGAGGAACGACGAAGGAGCTAGAACCCATCAGAACATCAAATAGTGACCATAGTTGTCAAGATGTCGCCTAGGCGATGCTTGGTGGTGCCTTGGAAAATAGGTCGCCTAAGCGGGGCACCTTGGTCGCCTTGGGCGTCAGTCAAGCCTCCAGTGCTTTGGTTCGCCTTGGCTCCTCCACAACTATGATTGTCACCACCATGCATCTTTCACATCCAATCATCTTCTGATGCAGCAGCGGGCCGACAAGCTAAGATGGGCATGGATTAGAATATTTGTAATATTTGTAATCTTTTATTTTTGGGAATTTTAGATTAGAAGATTAGGTAATATTTTATTAAGCTAGATTATGGTTTCCATTTTTAATTAGGATTTTATTTACTTACTAGTTTGATTTCATTTAGTTTAGGAAAGCTTTTCTTTTAAAAGTCTATGTAATAGCAGTAGTATTTCTCAGAGAAGAAGAATGAAAGAATGATTTGAAAATTGAAATTTGTGTGGTTGCCTGCAGGCAGAAGAAAGAAGTGAAGCATACTCTCACTCTCTCTCTCCCTCTCCCTCTCCCTCTCCCTCTCCCTCTTCCCTTCATCTCTACAAACCAGAACAGCCACTCTTCTTGTTCTGTTCCTTTCTTCTTCCCTTCCTACTTCTTCTTTCTTCCTAACCCTCCCTTGTTTTGGCAGTAAACCCAGCCCCATTAGAAAGCCATCGAACTCCTTCATCCCTCATCCTCTCAACCTGAAACCTTGGGTAAACCCTCAACTCCTATGGGCGACCCAAAATCTTGAGTTTCAAACCCAACCCATCATCCTACTGTGAGTTGCAAACCAAGTTTCAGATCTGGTTGCTTACTGCCAGATCCAGGTTCAGATCTTCAAGACCCTTCATGCTTTGCTGTTTCAGGTCAATAAAGGTTGGAAACAGTAGTCCTAGTCCATAACTTTCATTTGAAATTTGAGGCCGATTGGATCCCTATCGGCTGAGCTCTCTCAAGTAAGAGCAATCTTATTTCTGCCTCCCTCTGTTTCAGATCAGGAGCTTGAAGAAGACAACCCTTCCCATGTTATTTGATCTTTTTGGTTTTATTCCTTCACTTTCCTAAAAAGCCCTTAGGTTCTTGGTTATTTCAATTTTGCCCCTCCTTTTAATACCTCCCAATGCTGTCCCCATCTCCTTTAATCTTAATTCCAATTTCATCCTAAAGGATCATAAGATTTGTTTGGTTTTTCAAGTTATTGAATAGTTCTGAATAATTACAAATCTGCCATTATTGGTTGAATTTTGAGCTTATTTATAGTTCTGCCACTGTTTATTGAACCAAGCTTTCATATTATTTGGGTGGGTTTACAGCGGATCTAATTAGGGTTTTCTCAACCCGGATCCCGCATCATCTTCCCTGTCACCAGATCCTAAAAAATACAATAGGTTGGAAAAACAAATGTGACTTTATAGTTTAAATCCATAGTAAGGCTACTAATGGAAAGTAGATTTGTAGTAAAGTTAAGGATATGTAAAACAAAAGATAAAGTAAGAAAAGGGGAATAGCAAATAGAACTCTTTTTAGGGACAGATGAGAGACCCATCAACCACTTGGACTTTGTTTTTCCCCGAGGAAGGAAAGTACTAGTGGTGGAGTCAATGATCCAAGGGCTGGAGACCGCCAATGTACAATGACCACCAAAAGGAATATCTAAATAGGCAAAATTGGAACCTGAAAGAGCATTGAGAAAAGCAGATGCATTGAAGCAGTTCTGGAGAAGCCGGCGAAAGCCTGGATTAATGCGGACGGAATTATTGAAGGGAAAAGAATGGAACACTGAAAGATGGAAAAGGGAAAATATTGCGGAAAGAATTTATGCTTAAAGGGGAGATCGAGAAAACCACCAAAAGGGAAGGGAAGAGAAAGGGAAGAAAGGGGAACCTTGCCGTGAGGTTAAGGAGAAGGGGGGAAAAGAATTATGTCAAAACAGAGAGGGGGGAAGGGAGTACCGTACTTGAGAGAGAGGGAGAACTGAGAGAGATGAGAAGAGAGGAAGCCGTGAGAGATGGAGCGGGACAGAGAGCAAATCTTTGTCTTTTCTTCAATAATAATCATCTGCCTTCAGTTACTAAAATTCTTCCATATGGGACTCTAAAAGACTAATTAAAAATGCCTACAATGTAGGCATTACAATCCCAATCCAACTAATAATCAAAACTGAAATAAAATAACCAATTCGTGACTGAATATAACATGTTCCACTCCTAAGGGGGTGGGGTCCACTTCTAATATAAAATAAAAGTAACAATCCACATCTAAAGGGGAGGGGGCCCACATCTATAGTAATTAAAAAAAAAAGAAAAACAAAACAAAACAAAACAATACAACACCTCCTCTAATAGGAAATAAAATTCTAAAAAAATCTAAGACTAAATCAATAAAAATAAAATTACAAAGAGTTCCCAATTAAGATTAAATCCTAAGAAGATTTCAATCCAACCCTTGTGGATCCCGTGCTGCATGTTGGAGTTTGTCAGGAGAGAGACCGATGTCAAAACTGGTAGCAGTGGCAATCGTCTCACTGTTGTTGGCCTTTTTATTGGAGCGACCATGACCATGCTTGGCCTCAAAGTCGGCTGGTTTACCATGAAGTTTCCAACAAGTAGCCTTCCTGTGCCAAGGTTTGCCACAATGTTCACACTTAATTACCTCTTTGGTACTCTCCTCGGTGCATAGAGGTCCATCAATAGCAGGGATGGAATAGGAGACTGTCTGTAAAGCTGAACAATCTGTAGTAGAAGAATGAAGCATGGCAAAATGGTAGCTCTCCTCAGTATGTACCAAAGCATAGGATTGCTCCAAAGTGGGTAGAGGAGATTTGCTGAGAACCTAAACACAAATCTGATCATATTCAATGTTCAATCCAGCCAAAAATCGTAGACTCAAATCTTATCCACATGTTTCTTGTAGGATGAAATATCAGTTGCACTGGTAGGCTAGTAATCAGCATAATGATTGAGTTCTGGCCATAGACTTCAAAGTTCAGCATTGTACTGAGAAACAGACATCTCTTTCTAAGTGGGTTCATGAAGTTTCTTTCGTAATTCATACACCTAGGCATCATTCAGTAACTGACCGTAAGTTTCCTTGGTAGCCATCCTAATCTGAGTGGCAGAGTCCAACAGAAGATAACCTCTGGCAATATTTAGAAACGTGGAGTTGAGGAGAAAGGACAAAACCAAAGAATCATTAGAGATCCATCTATCATGAGTATTACCAGCAATAGAAGGTTTCTCAGTTGTACCAGTAAGATGACTTGTGAAGCTACGACCAGCAATGGTTAGAATGAGATAGGTAGATCGAGACCAAATTAGGTAATTAGTACATCGAACTTGATAGATGTAGGAGCAAATGGTTGCTACTAATGATGATTTTTCCCATCAGAACCGGAAGAGGTAGTAGTAACCCCCGACATTGTAGTGAATCAAGCGGATATGGTGAGATCGATATGACAAGGTTTTGCTGAAAAACTGAGAAAAAATTCTGGAGCGATAGCGTTGAGAAGAAATCAAAAATTGCAAAAAACCTAGATCGATGTCGCTGAGAAGACATCAGTGTTGTTCCTTTAATGTTGAATAAATTATGTCTAAGGAATGTGCAGATTGATGAATTAGGCTGGATCAATATCAGAATCAGACTGAAAATCTTGTTGCCGGATTTAGATCGATTCTGACCAGGAATGGCCAACATTGATATTGTATGGTTTTGAGAGAGACCAAAAATCGCAGAGATCTGATTTCAAATCTAGGAAGTAACAGATGCTGCCAGTAATTTCGAACTTGGATCGTTAATATGAGAAGACTCGGCCTTCAATAGGAATGAATAACTAATTCTTTGAACAGAAGGAATCTAATTCTACAACAACTGTCAATCTTCAAAGGAGCAAATCATGCTTTAATCGAGGTAAAGTAGAGGGCAGCAACTAGATCCATAAGAGATCGCCTCATTAGTGCTGCCCTTTTGGAGAAGGAGAAAACCGAGAGAGAAGGTGTGCGGTAGGAGAGAGGGAGAAAAAAAGATTCAAAGGCAAGGGAACATGTCCGGGAAAAGAGAGAGATCAGAACGAGAGCTTTGATACCATGTTGAAAGCACTGAATGCTTGGATGGTCTTGATGACCAGCCAGGCCTATATTTATAATATCAAAAAAGGAAGTAAAAAATACTACAATTCCCCCCCCCCCCTCTCAATGACCGACTCTATTAATTAATTAAGAGTCAGTTCCATGGGGAAAGGCCTAAATTGCCCTTGCATATTCCAACAGGATCATCATTTCCCATTGTGTTAATCAATTTCTATGAAAGCTTGTAATGAGTCATGATATTTCACTTGGGATCATTTTATGATTGGGTACACAATTAATGCTTCTCAGCTTGCCTTCCTTTCTCCTTAAAAATGTAATTAAAGAATCAGGTGGAGGATCAGTTACTCAGTTGGAGTGCTTACTGAACCTCATCCAACCATATGACTTATGCTTTTCACCCTTTGTTTAAAGTTCAATAAAAATCTATTGTGTGGTGATGATAGTCTATATGTTATATGCTTATTAGTGGATTAAAAAACTCTCTTTTTTTAAGTAAAGAAAGCCCTTTTTCTTTTGAAAAATCAAATACCAAAAAAAAAAAAAATAAGAAGAAGATAGTCTATATATAGTAACTTAATGATTGGCATAATAACCTATATCACATAAAAGGTCACTGATCTAGTTTTTAATTACATAGTATTTGCAAAAAATAATAATAATAATAATAATATTAATAATAATCAAATAAAAAATAGAAAACAAAAGGGAAAGAAGATTTAACTTATAAAATTGATCTTCCAGTTCCTTTGCTTGCCATGGTTATCTGAGAAGCTTCTTTGACTACAGAGTGGATAATGGAATACCATCAAAGCAGACCAGGATTGAAGATACTGCAAGAAAGAATTGATGAGTTCATAACTGCCCATGAGGAACAGGAGGAAGAGGTATATTTCCTTCTTTCATTCATTTCGTATGACTTGTACATGCAATTTTTGTTCGTTTTTTGTACATAAGGTGTCATCCTTCTGATAATAAAATGTGTGAATCTATCATGTGTTCCTTGGGACATGGTTACCTTTTTTTTTTTTTTTTTGGGTCCATATTCATAGTTTTATACATTTATGTGTATAAACAACCGTACAATTTATATGCTCTTACTTCTTGCATTTGGCATTCAGTTCATAAATTTCTAAACTGATCATAACAGTGCCCTCACTTTGGTTTTCATCCAATTTATTGTGAAACACAGGCAAGAAAAGAGAGAGAAGCTCAAGCTGCAGAAGGAGGATGGACTGTTGTGGTACATCATAAAGGTAGGAAAAAGACAACAGATTCGGAAAGTGGGATCACTGTTGGCTCTGTTGCCCAGGCTGCTGTTGTAGATAAAATGAGCAAAAAGAAAACCAAAGACGTTGGGATAGACTTCTACAGATTTCAGAGAAGAGAAGCTCAGAGAAATGGTAAACTATCATCAATTGATTTATTTTATACTTTTTGAAATTGAACTGGTATCTCTTGTGCTAAAGTAGAAACTGAAAGTTTTTTAGATGTTAATAAAGTAGAAACTGAAAGTTAACTAGAATAATTCAATAAAGTTGAAACTCATCTTAGTTATGACTTAGTTGAAAGACTCCTTCCCATCCTGATCGATCTTCTCGTCTTTGTGGTGTTTCATTTTAAATATCTCATCTTTCCTTGTCTTTTCATTTACCTTTGGTCCTTTAATTAACTTGCATCAAACCCTTTTGGCATGGATGCTTGAATTCACTATTTTTATCTTGTGGAATGGAATGACAGAACAGGATTCATGTAGTTGACTCCATTTGAAGTTGGATTAAGGCATGGTTGATTTGAGTGGAGATGTAAAATGTAAATCTTAGATCAATAAGTCATTTTTTTTTTTTTTTTTTTTGGGGGGGGGGGGGGGGGGGGAAGTATAGATCACTAAGTCGTTGATTGTCTTGAATCAAACAAATTATAGAAGACAAGTTTGGCACAAGCTTGTTGCCTCTTGGGAAAAGACCTTTGACACAGTTGGAGATCTTAATAGATTTGTTAGGGATCCGAATTCCTCTATTCATGTTTAGGTGCTTAAAGAGATATTTGAATGACCATACAAAACTTATTACTGGTATTCTCCATTATATTTTAGTTGTGCTTCCGCATTTTGTGGGTATCTGCTCAACTGCTTATTGACAGTTGTGTCAATTGTAATCTACAAGCACCAAACCATACAGCAGAAGGTTTAATTTTACCGTTAGGTGCAGGGATGTGCTATGGCAACTAGAATAGGATATTTTAGTAGATCTGGCAGATGGCTAGAAACAGTTGCAATAAGGGATTTCTCTAGGTGATACTGTACTCCTTGTCTTTGTAGTCTCCTGCAAGGCCTTTGGGATGTGGTTGCAGCTCATGGCCATGGACTTGGAAGTATTCATAGCTGAAAAAAAAAATTGATGGACCTAGACCTAAATATATTCCCTTGGATTTCTTGACTAAAGGAGACATGTTCCATTGACAGAATTTTACGGGGATGATGAAATTATTGTGACTAGTGAGTCCATTTGAAAGTGGGCTCCCACCTGAAATATTGGGTTTACCTGTTAACATGCAAATAGACACTGATTCCTTAGCTACGTTACACATGTGAAAGTTTGTTTCCGGACAACCAAAGACATCCTTTGTTATTTTTTTATGTTTACATTGCAAAAAGAACAATTGGATTTTTTATTTTTTATTTTTTATTTTTTAATTCTTGTTTTTAGCTAGTTTCAATGTTGATGCACTAATGTAATAATTTGTAGTTTTATGATTTTATTAATCTATATAGACACATTTGTGTTTATGATTATTGTGTTCTAAATGTAGAGTGTGTGAGATACCAAAGTAGTAGAGGATAGATATCTAACAATATGCATAGATCCTCAATATTTTAGGCGTCCACCAATCTTTGACTAACTTATGTCCAATCTTGTCTATCCTATAACCAGTCAAGAACTAGCTTTGACTATGATAGCATCAGAGAATGAATCAACGATAGAAGTTTAACCTATAATCACAGCTATGCAACTATTATTGCGATCTTATTGGCTTTCCAAAAAGATTCATATTGCACAGATATGTGAATTCCTAGATGAAGCTACTCATTTCTTTAGTGCATTTTACTCTCTCTTGGTAGTGCGCAGTTTCAGTTAATTGCTCATTTCGTAAATGCAGTCTTGTATAACTTCATTATTGCTTCTCATATTTAAATATCTGTTGTTAAATGAATGATATGTGGTTTTTTCTGATTTATCTAAATAAAAATACCATGTATACTTGAACTCCTTCCTTGCGCAGAGATTATGATGTTGCAGAGCAAATTTGAGCAAGATAGAAAGCGGATACAACAATTGAGAGCTGCAAGGAAGTTCCGGCCCTACTGAATTATGCTTACCCATCACTGAGGATTTTACATCAGAAGTACCGCATTTGGATGTTCAATCTTTAATGTTACATTGTAAAAGCTGATGAGAATGTTTCCCATCAAAAAGGTGAGATGTTGTTGGAAAGAATGGAAGGAAATGATAATGCAAACTAGAATTTCAAAAGAGAATTGTTATTTTTGCATGATTTAAGGTGAGCATGTTAACTTCCCCCCCCCCACAAAACACAAAAATCCAAAAAATTTAAATTATGTTCTTCAAATTTTGTAGTGCTTGATTTTATCTTCTATATGTGATCTGTGCTACTGCTTCCTTGGCACTTCTTTCGATATGAAATTCCTTCAAACAAAAAGGTGTTTTTGTTCATGCTTGTTTCATGTTGTGAACTGACTACCATATTCAAGGAGAAGAGTGGGCAGAGAAGTTCATTCACTCTTTATTTTACATCAATATGTACGTGATTTTCCCAGATTCTGGTCCGGTTCCTTTCTTTTTCTTTGCCCGGGGGGGGGGGAGGTGGGAACAGAACTAATATGCATAAGCCAATGCAAATATCAGATTTGCTGCATAGGGCTACAACAGAACTAATATGCATAAGCCAATGCAATACTCCCTAAGATCATTGAGAACATTGACTTGCTCTTCAAACATTTCGTGAATTGCATTCCATCTAAAATAAAAGTTCAGGGCTATATCATGAAGCAGCAATCTGAATAATGAAGCATTGTGAACATTTAAATGCCTTGCTGACTTTCAGTATTTCGTTTCCAGCCTTGTTTCATGTAAAAGAACTCTAATTTAGGACTGAATTGAATGACCACACAGTCCCAAGGAGCAGGACCTTATTCAAAGATCAACACCAGAATTCCAGATTTAATGCAATAATATGAATCTGCACTACTGGACAGAATATGGGAGAATAGGGAATCCTTTGAACAGCAAGTCAGAAGGACCTGAAACTGGAATTGAGTTTCTCTTCAAGGGAATGGAAAACTCGACAGAAGTGGGGGATTGATCCAACAGCTGATAGATCTAGAACTTGCAGAAATTGGAGGATTAAGTTTTATGGGAATTCTCAGAAACAATACCTGACCTGTGATGGTGGAGATTGAAGAATTAATCGATCACTCAACAAAACACAATCAGATCTAATCTGATCTGATGTGGACCCAACTAGAAACTTAACAACTTGAAACAAACCACAACTTAAATTGACCCAAAACCAAACTGACCTAAACTGAACCAAATTGAACCAAAACAAAAGAAAACAAGCAGCAAACTAATATCGAGGCTAATTAGTAATTAGCCTTCTTCCCCCCTTCTTCCTCGATTCTGCATCAAACTCTTTATGGTATGATATGATAATATGAAAAGATCTGACTGAATTTGTAATACTAACATTTTAGCTTATATATCAATCTACATTTTCAATATCTTTGAAGGCAGTTGGCTTCTTAACAACGCATTTAGAAGCATCATCCTCGTTTTTTTAATGTCATTCCGGACTTCACCATAGTGGACCAGGCGGTGTTTTACAATTTAGCTTCTTTGAGTGAAACCTGATTGGTTGATCTTTTCTTCACATATAATCCCATCTCTCTCATATTCAAGTGCAAAGAATTCATAATTCATATTATAACTACTCTCCTCCGTCGCTTAGCAGAGAGATCTCTATCACTGTCACAGTTAAGATTACATTCTATTCTCACAAAAAAAATAGATTCCATTCTAATCATTTTCTCCTTCACTTGAGAATGACCTTCCATATCTGCAGCACTTCCATTATTTTCAGATTCCACTCCATAAGAAACCCCTATTTGCTGGCTAATATTGTTGGCATTAACTAAATACCCAATCGTCTACAACTATGGGCTCCACCAAAAGAAACCTCTATTTGTGGGTCAATATCGACGGCATTAACTATTACCCAATCTTCTACAGTTATGGGCTCCTCATTAACCAAATTATTCGGAGGTCGTTCAGCCTGTGAATTGGATCCTGCATAACATCAACCCTTTAAGCCTCTGATAAAGGAGTCTGAACCACTTTCAGAGAAATCATCACTAGTCGACTAGGAAGCCACTTGAGATTTTCCCCTCTTGCACCACAGGTTCTTGAAAACAGAAGTTTTTTACAACCTTAGTTGACTTTGGTCTTTCACTGCTTGAATATAAAATCGGATGCTGGAGACTTGGTCACTTTGAACAATACGACATCAGCTGAAGAGGGAAGAATAACAACCTGTTTGAAGTACGTATGATGCCTCAAAACTTGGTGGAAAAGAGAAGAGAGAAGAAGCCCTTGTATTTGAACTTGAATTTTCATGCCCATGTGCACCTTCTCTTTACTTAGGATTTCTGATTTGATCCAAACCTTTTCCTTATTTGCTTTCCTGACTACTGATCTGGGAACAACGGGTGGACAAGTACTTCCACATGTGAATTCATATCACGTGTATTGACAGCATTTTTCAGAGTTGCAGTTCTTATATCTGGAGAGGAATCTCAACACTTACCTCCACAGAGTACAAGATCGTGAATACAAGATCAGTTGACAGTACTAATCAGTTATGGAGGATTGCCGTGGAACACTTTGGGATAGTGTTTGCTACAGGTACCCATTGGTGGAAGGAAAGACTAGTGGCATAAATGCCCAAACAGGGTTATGTTGCAGTATTTTTAGATCTCTTCCAACCACAAGAAAAAACATATATAGTTTTTTGAAGAGAAAAGGATTTGAGAAAAGAAATAATTTTACTCCAATAAGTTTCAATCGTGGATTTTATTACTTCCCAAGAAAATACAATAGATAACCTGTCACAGACAATGGCTTTGTGCCAAACACCAAAAAACCTATTTCTTCATGGATATGAAGCTTCAGCATAGTGGATCCATCTGCTGACCGGGGGAAGGCACATATCAATTTCACTGGGGAGAAGAGGAAAGAGTTCTCAATCTTCTGAAACCTGAGTATTTAGAGATTGAAGGATTTTCCAGCATCAGCTGCAAGAAAGAATTCTAAGAGAGGAAAAGACCACCATCCTTCAGATGCAGAACCCTTTAGTAAGACTATGTAATGGTTCCCTCCCTCTTTAAATAAAATCTTCCCCACCTGTTTGGTTGACACTCCAAAAGAATCATTCTGCCCAAAGATGTCATTGTTGATGTTAGGTACCAATCTGGGTATGTCTTCTGCAAACTTCCTGATCCAGGCTAAAGAATCTTAAGAAAAGCTTCCTTGTCAGCAATTTGAAGGTGGAATCTGCTTCCAACCAATTTTTTTTTTTTAACATGAAAAATGTTTTCCGATCCATTCTTTCTTCTTCCTGCTTTTCAAGGGAGGACTTTCTTGACTGCCCACGATGGTATTTTTAGTCCAGATCTTGTGTATTGAAGTGGACTTACAAAACTAAAACATGAAATCACATCATAAGCCCAACTGGAAGAGTAAGAATCAAGCCACCTAAGTTCATACAGTCAAAAGCAGTAGATGCTCTGGCCTTTTTGTTTTTTGTTTTGTTTGCTATAAATCATTAGGTGTCTGCTGGTTACAGAATGTAAACAAATCAGTCCTTTCTCAATAAACTGTTGTACGTTCTTCTGCATTAAGGTCATAAACTTCAACTTGTTTGCAGTCTTTCTTTTTAATTAGCAAAATTATAGTTGTGGAAGTATTCATGGGAATTTGGTTAATAGAGGCTGGATGGATGAGGTTCCTACCATATAAGAAATGTAGAAATGTGGCTTGCAAAGTTGCACGTCCCAATAACTGCTAGTTGTGAGTCAGGTGACTCATGTAAGGTGATTTGGGCTGCAGCATTCATGCTACTACCAAAATGCTTGTTACAAAGATTCAAATGCAGATTTTATTTATTGGATTTGGTTATTTCCCTTCCTTGTTTGCTAGTTTGAGCAGATGTCTCTCTTATAGTGTTAAGATATATATAATGCAGTATCTTGCTCTGGAAAACATGAGGAGCTGAGAGATGGCCGTTTTCGGGTTGCATTGTTTAAATCTTCAAATGCAGAAGAACAGTCATTTAAATCTATCTTCTCCACACAGCACTCTCCCCACCCCCATCCAAAGAGGTAAAAACAGGTCAAAGGAAGGTCACGTTCATTTTTACCCACAGCAAATACGGAATATTCCCCCAACAGCTAGGGCGCCCTTGGGCTCTGTAAAGCTGATGTACTACTACTGTTGCTTCTTCGGTCTATGGAAACTATTTGTTTGGTCCCGGGTTTTCCTAACAACCCAGAATCACCTCGGTTCTTCCGAGGGATCATCTTCCCATCTTCTTCGACTGAAACCATATTTGCAATTACTACCCACTTTTCCTTCTTTCTTTTTGTGATAAATCATATCAATGGATGCAACCTGTGTACGGCTAATCTGACATTGGGGCCTTGATTGGCCCATCATCGAAGAAGAAAACCACCTCTATTTTACTGGGTGCTTTGGTTAATTGGGTTGATTAAGTAGACAGGGTAGGAAGCGCAGTTGAATGCGTGTGATTAGATGAATGGCATTTATGGAATTGACAGGAGAACGCTTGCCCAATTCTCTTTAACATTCATGTAGCAGCAACCCTCCCTATGACCAATTCTCTCTCTCTCGCTCGCTCTCTCGTTTAGGGTAGACTTTTAAAAGTAGTTGAGAAACAGCGAAGCATGGCAGGTGAATGCCTCTCTCCACAGCTGGGAGTTTTCTCCAGAAACCAAACTCTTGCAGTAAACCAGTATCTAACTTCATCGCAACAACTTGATACATTATTAACCATTAACAAACCAAATACGAAGTTGAGGGATCTATTTGAGCTATCTATCTATCAAACAGCCTTCCATTTATTTCTACTCAAAAAGCATGAACAAAACAAAGCTCTTAAAACGCATGACTGCATGAACAAAACGAAACAGATCTCTTAAAAGGATCTCGGTGCTGCACCTAGGATAAATGAATGATAAATGCATTTTCAACTTTTTCCACCGAGAATGGGACTCAGCTGGACTTTTCAAAGCGAATCATATCCTCCGGAGAAGGAAGGGTCTGGTCAAGGATACTTAAAAATCGATGTAAACAAGTAGTTTAAAATGCAAACTTCATTCACATCCAAGGGTATCCAATTACAATCACTTCCGAATCCCTATTCAATCCATTTACATCCCCTGCGAGTTCCATCCTGCATTTTTTTCCCTGCAAAGAAGATTCATCCTGCCCTTCTACAATTTTCTCGTTATCCTTAAATCTCATACAGATCATGTAGTCCAATTCATAAACTTATGACAGATTTCGTCTTTTAACTTCGATTGCTATTTAGGTCTTAATGATTAAAATTAAAAAGGAAGGAATCAGAAAACTGAAACTCATACTAAATCATTATCATTTATTATATCACAAGTCCCTATCTCAGACACCAGAATTGTACTAAACCACGTTAAAGATAAATGCATTTCCTACTACTCCCCAAATGGATCACTACCTTAATTTCTAACAATCAATAGTAAAAATGACTACAAGACTTGAAGTCCAGTAACATCCTGATCATCTTTATCCTCCCAGCAGCACTTCAGGTTCCGGTCATCTTTGTCCTCCTCCCAACAGCACTTCAGAATTGACCTGGGAGACCCCAAACTGTTCTCAACAAAACTCTGGTAAAAAAAGCATCCACCCATTCCAAGAGACTGACAGCTCTTCTCATCACCATCATACCCCAGGAGATCCAGTGGGCAATCCCATTCAAGCCCCTTGCTCAAGACATCAGCATGTATGGCCACAGAAAACTCCCTTGGTTGGAAACATGCTAGCACCCTGCCCACCAGTTGTTCCAAATTCACAGCATTCAAGTCATAACCCACTGTTTCAAAGCTCGCATAACTGAAACCATCTTCTGGGGTGACATGAATTGTTGAGATTGCAGCACCTTCAATTGAATTCATGGAGTAGCCACAAGGGTCAAACTCAAAATCCGAGATCTCAGAATGTGGAAGAATGTTCCTTATACCAGATATCTTAGTCATCTCAGCCGCTGAGCTTGCTTGAGTCTTGTAGAAAACGGATGCCAACTTGTTGTCCAAGCCAGTCATGCACATCTCAAGAGTATATACTACATTTTTGTGGTCCTCCATTTCTGCACAAGCTGAGTATACATGCCACTTTTGTGACTTGGCAAGACTGCCTATCACATAAGCTCTGCCGCCTGAACCAAGCTTCCCAAAATAACCATCAAGAATTGCAACCTCCTCTGAAAAGTTCCGATGAGGAAATGGCTGAGCTCCTGGAAATGTGAAGCTTCCACGAGTATACCTTACAGCTCTTACAGACAGAGAAAGGGAGCCAGCTAACTCAAGGATTGGTGGAATAGCAAGCAGCAGTCTTGTGGTGCCACAGGTTTTGATGATAATCTTGTAAGAGTAAACAAAAAGGCTGGACTCAGAGAGGATGTATGAATCAACATCTGCATTTGACAGTGATGCAACTATGGTGCATTCAGCTGGTGCAAGGATATCATCCAGTTGAGCTTTGGTCAGAGATCGAAGACCCTTCCCACCAGGATCAGCAAAGATTCCAGGCTCAAAGAAAGATATCTCAAGCCTCTTCTCATAGCCTTCAAATCCAATTCCAGAAACCGAGAAGGCCATTTCTACTTAGGAGAAGTAAACAAGGTTGCAGCAGAGAAAACAGGAAGAGTACAAATGGGGAGCAGGAACAAAATAAATAATGGCTACTTAATGTCAGGTGGTTATAGTGAGGCTCGTTGGCAATCAGGATGGCTTGCGCACGCACTGCACACATGGAAAACGTCATAAAATTAGCATTTGCTAAACGTTTGAAGATTAACATATGAAGTTGGATTACAGTAATGGGTAATCCTGATTGTACATTTGTAGCCTATGAGCTCTTAAGTAACAAAAAATTGTTAAATGAGCTTTTCCGTGGACTTAAAACATAATACAAACTTACGTTGGAGTAGGCGGCTGATCTGAACTTCTTGATTCCACCGTGAGGTCGAACGTCTTCAATGCTGTAGCCTAGAGGAGCTTCATAAAATAAGGAATTACTACTAGACTTCTTCTTCCCACCTTCGGTCTCCATCAGATCATTCAATTATCCCTGAACAAAAAAAAAAATAGAAATTAGAACCAAAGCATGGATGATCCACTACAAGTCCAGAACAATAAAATAGAAATGGAGGAGCTAGGGCATTCAAAATGAGAATTTAACATTCACGTGAAAAAAGGAAAAAAAAAACAAAAAAAAAAAAAGACAACATGAAATTTCATACAACACAAACATCCAATAACAAATCTTAAAGAACGAGGCTAGATAACCGAAACAACAAAGTAACCAAAAAAAAAAAAGAATTTAACATGAATTTATAAGTTCGAAAATCAACAACATTTTCCTCTAGAAAGGTTAAAAAATGGATCTAAAAAATAAATACATTAATTGAATTATTATTTAACATTCACTTGAAAAAGAAAACAACATAAAATTCCATTCCTACACAAACATCCAATAACAAATCTTAAAGAACGAGGCTAGATCACCGAAAAACAACAAACCAAAAAAAAAATTAGCATCTAATTTGTAAGTAAATCAACAAAATTTTCCTCTGGAAAGGTTAAAATAAAATGGATCTAAAAAATAAATAAATTAATTGAATTACTATTTAACATTCACATGAAAAAGAAAACAACATGAAATTCCATTCCAACACAAACATCCACTAACAAATCTTAAAGAACGAGGCTAGATAACCCAAAGACAACAAACTATCCAAAAAAATAAAAATTAACATCTAATTTGGAGGTTTGAAAATCAACAAAATTTCCCTCTGGAAAGGTTTAAAAAAAATGAATCTAAAAAATAAATAAATTAAATGAATTATGGAAAGCAAAGGTAACAACGATAACAAGATCAAGAAACAGAATAACCATTCAACCTAAAAATAGAATTCCATTCATGACCTAATCTGAAAAGTGATTCTCAAAAAATAAGCAGCGGTAACAACAAAGCGATATAAAATCTGATCAAAACGAAATATTTCACAACCAAACACGATGATAATTAAAAAGAAAAACTTACAGAAACAAATCTTGCAATGGAAACGAAGATCAATACGAACTCCTTCTTCTTAATCTCCACACAGAACAATACACGGAAATCTGAATGAAAACCACAAAGCAAACTCACGGAACTTGGATCAAAAAAACGCTGCCACAAACCCTAAAACCAGAAACTCATACGATCTCCGTAGGCACAAGGGAATGAACCGAACTCTTCTCGTTTTCTTTGAACGGCATGTGTTTATATAGAAAGATGAGAAAGTCTACTCAAAAACCACCATTGGTTTTTAACATAATTACAGTCGTGTACCACGGAACCTTCGGGGAAGCTGTTGTTTGTAATTTAAAAGGACTAAAATACCCCAATTCTTGTGGCAAAGAAAGTAAAGAGGAAATAAGGATAGGGTTATTTTGGTCATTGTAGTAAATCCTGAAAGGTAGTGGCTGAGAGGTGTTTTCGAAGATGAGCCAGAAAACGAAAGCATATTCCAAACGTGTCAGCCACGCAATCTCAAGATGCGTGACATAACGTGCGGTTGTTGTTGAGAGTTAATGATAAGATAAAGGGTAGAACAGAGGAATAAGCTACACGTAAGTGAAGTGTGAGCTGTATTTATTCTTCCCTTTTTACCCTTTTTACCCTTTTCCTCCTCGACCGTTCAAATTTGTCTCAACCTTTGTTTTGGACTTTTCCTTTTGTTCAATGACGTGGAATCGAATATTGAATCGGCCTGTCGAGGATTCACGTTTTTGGGAGGGGGGGAGGGGATGAATGATCGACACGTGGGACTTCGATGAATTCAAGCCAACTCTCATAAGTTTTGGAGGAGTGGGGACGTTTCCTTTGGATGGCCGACACGTGAGATTCAGCCTCATGTGTCGGCCATCCAAAGGGGGCGTCCGCCCTCCTTTCGAAGCTCTGGGAAGAGAGGATGTAGATCTGCTTGTCTACGAATCTAAATCCTTTCTTCTCGGGGGTTTAGAAAGAGGGTGACTTTCACTATTCAATGTCCTACACGTGGGTGTCTATTGGATCCGAGCCCTCCATCTAAATCAATAAGGTGAACAGACAGGGGGTGTCGGCTTATGCATCAGCTCGGATCCAGCGACACCCACGTGTAGGGCATCGGCTGGTAGGAGTCGCCTCTCCTCCCAAACCCCTGGGAGGAAAGGAATTGAACACTCTGTCGACGGATCGGATTCTTGATCTAATCCATAAATATATTCTGCTGCCTAATCAATGCCATATAAATTGAAACTTGATACGCAAGTAAAGGACTTTTGGTTTAACAGAAAAAATCTTCCCCACCTAGTTATGTTAATCGAATATCTCGGACGGATTAGGATGCTCAACACACATACCAATGCATTTCAATTGGTCTGATGTTTGGCTAGCAACCTAGCATGCTGGACAATAAGATTGCCACATGGCAAAACTAAGTGTCTATCCAAAGATTCATTTTGGATATGCTTGTTTAAAAAAAGAAATCCTTTATCCATTAATATATTCAATGTATTAGAGAATCCTCCCTACAACACAAGTGGAGGGGAAATCTTCTACAATGCCCAAATAAGTAATACAAGATTTAATATTTTCAATAGGCCCACGTGGAGAAGAGGAGAAAAATATGTGAGAGAGTTAATTGAGAGATTATGGGAAAGAATCCCCACAATGGCATAATCGGGATCATTTTCCTATAATATATTGCTCATGCCAAATATATCCACCTTTTTCCTTGTGAAAAAAATACATTTTATTTAAATAAAAGTACATGCCAAACTTGAGAATGAATCCTCTAATCTTATTTGTCATAGAGGCTTTGTTTCTATTTAAAAGAAGTAGAAAATGAAACTTTATTTAGAAAATAATATTTTTCTTTGTTTGAAATAAATAAAAATTAAAAAATTAAAAAATTGAAATATTTTACATAAAAAAAATTAATATAAAATATTATTGAACAAATAAATTTCAATATGAAACAAATGGGACCATAAGAAAGATGGAGGGTAAGCAAACAAATTATATATTTAGGTTTCTTTAAATAGCAACTTGGGATTTCTTTTTTATAGTTTTTTAATAGTCCACTAGAAGATGTTTGTTAAAGTTTAAATTAGTGAAGCAATTTAAAGTATCGAAGGTCAATATCATTTGTGATGGTAGGCTTTTGTCCCTCCTCGAAGGAAGCAGTATTGTAGTTTTTAAAAAAATAACTAAATAAAGGGAAAAAGACAGTTACTTTTCTTATAACTTATTGTATTGATAGTTGACCCCCAATGGTTTCGAAAAAGACAGTTACCTCCTCTAAACAAACTATTAAAATCCAAATAACCTCAATTTTTAACAGTGTTAAAGTTAATTATTTTATGGACAACTCTATCCTCAACGTTTTATCCCTACTTTAAATCATATTACTGTAAAAGACATAATCCTTTTATACCCAACTAAAATAATCTTAATCTCATCTTCTTCTCATTCTCCCTCACGTTCTTTCCTATTGGGGCGGAGACGATATGTTGGACTCAGATGTAAGCGGAGGTATTTCAGGCAACTAGTGAGGCAAAACTCCTTCATTAAGCATCGATTTTGATTTCCAAGAGTAAGAAGATCGTTGTAGTAAAGGTTCGCACAAATCTTTCTTACAAACTGCACTCCCAGTCTCCCTTGTTTTTGTATTCGATTAAGCATTGATTTTAATCGAAAAGGGAGAAGTTTGTTTCAACTATCAGAGGGAGAAGTTTTCGACTAAGGAAGAAAAAACCTTTCTTGTGCATTTTGTCTCTGGAACCATGCCAGGGCCTTTAAACACCTCTCTGCAAGAATCAAACTATCACACTCCAATTCCGACTGAACCATAAGTGTGAGTGAACCACCACTAAACCAACGGTTCACACTAGGATCTCAATAAAACTATGTCCACTAACACAAACCATTGCACATAACCATAATCATAATATAAATAGATACAGCAGAAGTTTTAATAATAATGAACTGAGTACTTCTATTGATAAATAAATAAATTATCCAATTATTCAAATACCAAAACATAAATAAATATCGTTACACTATTTATAAAATCCAACTAAAATAAATTAAAACCATCCTAGAGGTACACGCAGTAAGGGCACTCGCATGAAGCGTCATGCTCGTCCTCCCCTGCTTGCACTTCTAGGGCAGTAACTCTTTCATATATTGGAGCATCCACGTAGTCCTCCACAATGTAACATGCATCAACATCTAAAAAATAGTGTACACAAGGGTGAGCTCACAACTTAACTCAGTAAGAAAATCAGCCAATACAACAAACAACATGCATGAATAACATTCACATTATGGTCTGGTTTTAAGTTTGTAATGTGTTATAGAAATGATTGGCGGCCACCGCACCTCTATACACGAGTGTGTGAATCCACCCAATGGATCAAACACCACTATTGTCCCACATGCACCCAACATGGAATAGAGATAGAGCTCAAGTGTCCAAATCACACACCGTCAACACTTCCCCTGATGCCCTACCCATACCAACACGTAATGTAAGACCCGTATCGAACTAACCGGTCTTACCACCTTGTACCAGGTCTACCTATCATGGTCGAGCCAAGTTGACCAAGTGCGTGAAGAAATCACAAGACCAGGTATGAGTCTAACCCAAAAACAGTAAATGTGAGGGTAGGGTCGCATGCCTAAACAGGTAGGGTTGACCCCACCTCAACAAAAGTCCAACCCATGACTTTTTAGTCGTAGGGTCGGATGACTAAGAAGTGTAGGGTCGACGGATCCTGCGACCCTACGTTCGACCCTACGATGACAGACAGAAATCGTAAATCAGGAAACTTTCATAATTTTAAGGGGATCTTTCCTAAACTCATTGGGACTTATTATGGAGGGTTTTTCTCTATAAATAAGACGTCCTTAGTCTCTTTCACTCCTTTACAACCCTAATTGAAAGTGAGAGAAAGAGAAAGAGAAGGAAGAAAATAAGAGAAGGAACTTGAAGAAAATACTAAGGAAAAGAAGAAAGTTTAGAGAAACCTCTGAATAAAGGTATGAACCTAATTCCTTACCTGAATAAGAGATCATAAAATAGTTATGAAGAACATAGGGTTAGGAGAAACCCAATTCATCCATCCATGGACAAGTTTCAAGAGATTCCATGGAGGAAGTCATTATGGACTATGAATAGTGTATAACTTGTGGTTTTGAGTCATAGAACAATCTTAGAATGAACCATGAAAGTAAGCCAAATGATCCAAACATGAAAGAATGGACTTTAGAATAAAAAGTCGACTCAGAATACGTGTGGTCGCACGTAAGGTCGAATGATATCCGACCCTACAAGACCACAGGATCGACCACATGCCCTCGGGAAGTTCCAGGGAGGGTGTGGTCGCACGTAGGGTCGAATGGTATCCGACCCCATGTCCGACCCTACACCCTAGGGTCGTAGAAAACTACTACCCTAGGTGCTACCCTACTTGCGACCCTACGATTTTAGTTAGTCTAAATTTATTAGAATTAATTCTAATTAAAATCTATCGACTTGTTAGGCATTTATAGTGATTTAAAAGTGATTCATAAAGTTTGAACGATGATTTACACTCAATCAAAGGTGAGGGAACAAGACCTAAACTAATTGGTTAATAATAAACTGTTTTCGTTTATTGAGTCCAATACCATGTATGATTTTATGATTATATGATTGTAATGTGCATATCACATGTCATCTACTATTCCTGTTATTACTGTTCATGCATATTTAATTTCGTTTATTATAACATGATGATTGTAAGACTCGCACTCCATGAACCCGATCTAAACCTTGATTTCATGTCGTAACAGGTCTTCTGATCATCACCGGGCCAGACGGGACGAGCGGATGACAATCAGGTACGAAATCGGACCAAACAGACCAATTTAAGTATGAATTTCATTCATACCGGTTGATGGTACCGGTCAACCGGTATGGTCTGCGCAGTAGACTATCAAGATCCGAAATTAGATCTCTGCGGGTCCCACTTTTCTAATTTTGAATCCTAAGACTTTCCTAATCCTAAGAGGCTTCCTAAACCTAATTCCTAGCCTATTTAAACCCCTTTAAGCCTCCTATAATCTCTTCCATTGATCATCACAAACCCTAGAGAGGAGAAGGAGATTGGAGAAGGAGAAGGAGCTAGGAAGAAGAAGGAAGAGCCGTCGTTGCCGTTCGACGATGCACACCCTACGCCGTCGAGTAAGTGTTTAAACCCTCCCTCTCACATTATGACTCTAGGATGGTTGGGTTGCTTGGATCAATACCATGCAAAGCAGGTATTGACCTAAACCCTACCTTGCCGTTAAACCCTAATTTAGTCGTTAAACCTTAGATTTGAGTTATAGGATGAAGACTTGAATGGAGTTGAAAACAACTCTAACTCAAAGCTCAGACTTATAATGTGTAGGATAAACCCTAGAATCAATAGGGGATGATCGACGGCAGTCGAAAAACCAAGTGTATGGTCTTTCGGAGACATATCGATCAACCATACCGGTTGCACCCCATGCGATCGGTACTACGACCGGTACATCTCGAGGAGTGGCTTGTGGGGACCGACTGACCATATCGGTCACAGGTTTCCCCACAGTGCTGCGACCAGTATTGTGACCGGTCAGCTCTGTGAGTATATTTTTGTAATCTCGTTGGTTTTCGATCAACGTAAACCCTAAGAAACTATTCTAATTGAACCCTAATATTTTATAGGACTTTGTGATAGCACGTTTAGATCTTGCGACATGAAGCAAGCTATCAAACGAGCGTCAGGTAAGGGAATCGGACCTAAATCCTAATAATCAATAGACAGTAAATCATTGCTAATAACCCTGAATATTTGGTATGATGTTTGTGCATTCTCACATGTCATCTGTTATTTTCAGTTATTATATTTGTTCATGCATATTCCATATGCTAGGATGTGATTGTTAGGCATGTGATTGTTTCGTTAGTGTGTGGAATGGGAAGGGCCTGGGGCCTGGGATCATTCATCACACTAGCACATTTTTATAGTATTATATCTTAGCATGCTTGGTGCGGGTAGGGCATTAGGTGGGAGGTCGTGGCACTGTGGTCTCTGGCCTGGCCACTACGCTCTAGCTCTATCTCTATGTCGTAGGGAGTTATGTTGGGATAGAGTCTACTTGCGTATTGTTCTGTCTTAGTATGCTTGGTGCGGGTAGGGCATCAGGGGGAGGTTGTGGCACTGTGGTCTCTGACCTGGCCACCACGCTCTAGCTCTATCTCTATGCCGTAGGGAGCTGTACTGGGATAGAGCCTACAGTGACGACATATAGGATTGGTTAGTTGTGAGCCCAGTTTGCAAGCCCTAGCCAGTAGGGGCTTATGTATTGGTATGGGTAGAGCATCAGGGGAGGTAGTGGATGCCTTAGCTCTATCTCTATTTCATGATGGGTGCATGTGGGTTGGCAGCGGTGTGATCTACTGTGCGATGCTACACACTCGTGTATAGAGGTGCAGTGGCCGCCAACCCTTTCTATAGCACATTGTAAACTTAAATCAGACCACAACATAAAATGATTGTTACTCATGCATATAATATTGATTCACTGTCTGATTGTCTTACTGAGCTAAGTTGTGAGCTCACCCTTTGTGTATACACTATTTTTAGATGTTGATGCAGGTTACACGGTGGACGACTATATGAACGCTCCGACGTATGGATGTGTTCGTTGCTCCGGGACGCATGGGCAGGAGAGGACGAGCATGACGCTTCATGCGAGTGCCCTTTCTGCGTGTACCTTTGATTTTATTTTGTTTGTTTCAGTTATTTTATTAAAGTGATGCATCTCACATGTCATCCAATATTTTTGTTATTACTGTTCATGCATATTTAATTCTGTTTATTTATAACATGATGATGATGATGGTGCTAGGAATAGGCATGTGAATGTATGTGTGTGGTTAATGTGTTGGATGTGAGTGGAGCATTAGGGGGAGGACGTGGCATGGTGGTCTTCGACCTCGTCACCAGACTCTAGCTCTATTTCTACTCAAGTCTTGATCACTAATATCGTTGTATCGCCATTACCTTAGTATAACTATTACGTCGATAGGGCATCAGGGGAGGTGGTCTCGGACCGTGTGGTCTTTAACTCTTCCGGGGGGCCTTAGCTCTATCTTATGGACATATTAAGGGATGCTAGGGTGAGGCCTTGGATACCTGTTTGGCATTAGGATTGGTTAGTTGCGAATCCAGTTTGCAAGCCCTCGCCAATAAGGGCTTATGTGTTGGTATGGGTAAGACATCAGGAGAAGTGTTGGCAGTGTTTGATTTGGACACTTTAGCTCTATCTCTATTCCATGGTGGGTGCATGTGGGACAACAATGGTGTTTGATCCATTGAACGGATTCACACACTTGTGTATAGAGGTGGACGGCCACCAAATCTTTCTATAGCACATTGCAAACTTAAAAATCAGACAAAAAATATGAATTGATCGAATGCATGCATATGTTTGTTGCATTATTTTGTTTGCTCACTGAGCCGTGATGTGTGCTCATCCTTTCAACATCGAATATTTTTAGTTGATGATGCAGGTCCTACCGTTGAAGAATATATGAATGCACCGACGTATGGACACGTTGCTGCGATGGACGTAGAAGCTGAAGAAGGTGCGCATGATTTATCATGCGAGTGCAACCAATCTGTTTTTGCTTAAGTTTAGTTATTATTTGAACATCGGATATGTAATTGATTATTTATTTTTATGTCTTGTGGTTTGATAATTGGATTAAATACTTATTTATTAGTGTTAGACTCTTAGTTGATTATCTGTAAGACTTTCACTTATTTGTTTATTACCTCTGATTATTAATGTGGAATGTGTGTGTGGTTTTATATGGTGGATATGTTACATGCGAGATCCTGGGTGAACCGTTGATTTATTAACGTTTCATCAAACCATTCTGGTTAGACCTAATTGGGGTGTGACGCAACCCCTTTTGGAGAAGATCATCTTGAGAATCCACTTCGAATCAAGGGGATATGGGAAAACCTTCAATCTTCCGAAATTCCTCAGAGGTAGTAATTACTTCTGCTTATGCTCCACTGAGCTACAATTTTGTTTCACTTCAAGGTCCTTGCAACGATATGATGGAACTGCTTCAAGATTTCAGCGAAAATATTTCGAAGGATGGAATTGCTTCAATGTTCAAGGATTTGCAGCGGTAGAGAGCTTCGAAGACGAAGGCGATTCAAGAGTTTGGAAAACGGAATAACAGTGAGCTCAACTGTGGTGAGCAAGCAGGGAATCGGGGAATCATTCGACTGGCAAATAGTAACCCTATTAAATAGTAAAGGTAAAATGGGTAGTTCATCTCTCTAAAAGGGTAGTTTGGTCTTTAATAAAATATTGGACTCCTATCGTTACCATCTAATGGAATATTCCTAGCGCGTGGAGCTATTTGGATTTTAATAGTTTGTTTAGGAGAGGTAATTGTCTTTTTCGAAACCATTGAGGATCAATTGTCAATAAGGTAAGTTATAGGAGAGGTAACTGTCTTTTTCCCATAAATAAAAATAGGATGGACTAATGTGCTAATGTTGCAAGGATAACTTCAACAAAAATTTTTTTTGTTGTTTTGATATATATTTTCTAATCTCATGGATTTTGGATTTAGAGAATCTGTTGTAGAAGCAAAAGCTAGAGAAATCAAAGAGTGATTATATCAAGCTCCGCATTGGAAGCATAGTCCATAAAGAACTGGTCAAATGTGCTACTGGTAGTGATGGTCGTCGTTGGCTGTGGGAAATCTCACCCTTGCTCTTTGATATCGAGTCCATGAAGATTTTTTTATGAGAAGAAAGTACAAGTGGTTTTCCACCCATAAAGTTCCCAAAAGTGAGGGAGAAGGATCTGGAAAACTAGATCGGAGGACCTGGCACCATCAAAAGGATGTCTTTACAGGCTAAGCTAATGGACATCTTCAAACGAATTTGTTTTGATGTATATTTACTTCACTTCCTGGCAGTCAAGCACGTTAGAGGCTTACCACTGATTTCAAGGATGAAGAACAATATACTTTTTAAGTTATTCTTTTCTTAATTTCCTTTTTACCAAAAAAAAAAAAAAAAACAAAAAAAAAACAATGTAAGGGAGATTATAGAAAATGCAAGAGCATGAGTTTTTTTGTAAGCTATGCATTATATTTTGCATTAAACTTAAGAAAATAACTCCCAAATATAATACATATGCATATTTTGTACTTTATAAATAGATATGTTATTCTAATAATTATGAGAAATAAAAACATCGAATGATATTCATTAGTAGGTCCAAATGTCATCATTTTAAGTGCAATGGAACCCTTGGTGTATTTGAAAATTATATAGTTGCAAATCCTTATCAAATATTCATTTTACTAGAGTACTAAGCCCCCCTCTTCCTCCCCAATGGACCCAAGGATTTTTTTTTTTTGGGGCGGTTGTAAATTAGGATTTTGAATAGGAATTTGAAACCCAATAGTCCTATCAATACTTCAGTTTTCAAGACCGGCTCTTTCAACCACTCAGACATCTATTCTTTCACGCTTCACCCGCCTAGACCAAATTTTTTTTTTTTTTAGGGCTGTAATTTCAAATATTAGAGAACCATCATGCATAACAATTCCATTTTGCATTGTCATCTACCATTTTTTCAAATGAATATTACTATCTATTCCCACGAGAAAAGGAAATCATAACAAAAGGGCAAAACAAAGACCGAAGGTCTTCTATGATTATGGTCACCTCTTTAGTAATGATGAAAATCAAGGGGGAGTATCTCAACTATACTTGTAATTATATATTGCTTTTCACCCCCGTGTAGTCAAAATTGAAATTTAAGAACTAAATATTCGAACTTAGGGTGTTAACCGTGTGGTTTCGGTTTAATGGTATGATTCAGTTCTAGTTCGGTGTGCAATAAGTAAAACCAAAACCAAACAACTTATTAAACGGTTTCAAAATGCTTACCAAAATCGATTGTTAATCAGTTTCGATTTTTCAATTTTTAAACAGCTTTGCCGCAGTGGGAGAGGAAGATAGTTAAAAACAAAGGAGAAGGAAAGTACAAGGAAAGCTTTAAAAAAAAATTAATCATACATGAAAGTGGACTTGCGATTTAAAAGTATGTCATATGGAAAATATTAAAATAAAAAATTATTTATACAAATATAGATCTTTAGCACTAAGGGGTCAAAGTAAAAGTTTAATCGATTTTAATTGTTCCAAATAGTTGGTTTAGATGGTTTCATTTTGTTGGTTTAGATGGTTTCATTTTTAAAACCAGAATCGATCTCACGGTTTCAATTTAGACGATTCGATTTGGTTTAGGTGACAAGAGATGATCTTTTTCCCACACACCCATTGTAATTGTCATGTGATACCTAAGTTTGCACGCATATTTAGTATACTTATTATCCACATCATCATTTATTCATGTCTTAAATTTAAACCAATCTACTTTCTACATATTGTCATGACGCTTTGAGAACTAATTAAAAAAAAAGTGGACACTATTTGGATGATGGGGACTCCACTAATTAAGTGGTCGAGAATATGTGTGAAATGCATAAAGGTCCGCTTAAGAATAACTTGTTTGAAAACTTTATAAAAAAAATACGTGTCTGGCCCGACCTCAACACTTTTATCATATTGACCATTCGATCATCCTCTTTGAATCTGATCTATTTAAATTGTTTGGACGAACTTTACGGGTTTGTTTTCTTAAAGCTATTTATATTCTATATACAAATTTTCTTAATGCAGGCCTTGGCCATAATCCCTCATGGGTGTGTGATCATAGGTGAAATCCAATTCGCCTAGGTTTGAAAGTCGTAAGTTAGGCTCCCTTCACCTCTCGGAAGCGAGAAAGCGAGCAGCAAGCTGAAAAACAAAAGTGTGCGTCGTGGGTATTTTCACTTTTTCGTTACAGAGGCTGACCTTTTGGGGTTGGGGGCTCGGGTTAGCAATGAAATGAAACGAATGGAATGCTCCTCAAATATTCCTTGATATGATCAAATGCCTTTTGACATTGTTGGTTCCATACTTTGGGTTGATCTTTCTTGAGTAATTTGTAGATAAGCTCCGCTCCTGGCTTCGTCGTTTAGTGGTAACGAGTGGAGGTCAAAAGACCCCACGAGCAACAAGCAGTAAGCACTTGGAGGAGTACAGGATTTTCATCGTCTCCTCCCATTGGTTATGGGAGGACGCAGCAGCCTTACGCGGATGGCAGAAAAGTGGCTCTCAGGTGAATCTGATACGCACGTCCGGGCCAACACCCCCTGTTGGCTTGGCTTGACGGTTGGGTGTCGGCTTGGACGTGCATCTCGAATTCACCTGAAAGCCAAGTGTTGGCCATCTGGGTAAGACTGCTGCTGTCCTCCCAGAACCATTGGGAGGAGAGGATGTAGATCTAAGGAGTACAATGGGGGGGGGGGGAGGATTGTTTTCCTTCAAGGCCTAATATGGAAGGTAGGACAAGATAATAGGATTCGTATATGGGAAGACAAGTGGATTCCAAATTATATGGATAATAGAATCCATTCAGCAAGGCCAGCCTAATGAGTTTACTTATGTTTCAAGTCTTATTGGTTCTATAACTCATACATGGAAAGAGGATATTTTGGTGGCTTTGTTCCTGCCCGAAGAAAAGGAGGCTATTAGAAGAATTCGTTTGAGATTTTTTTCACGTGGAAAACTGACTCGTTTGGAAGGAAACTAAGGATGGTAAGTTCAACATTAAATCTGCTTACCATATGTTGTCAAATCTCAAAGAAATTGAGTTATTTTACTTCCCTCTTCTTATTCTCATAGTGATTTATTGAATGCTATCCCTACAATTGTTAGGAGGAAGATTTGGAGGTGTAAAGCACTTATGAAAATCAAAAAATTTCTTTGGCATTGATATGCTTATGGTGTTGCTTCGAGTGCAGGCCTGCATCGTAGAAATAATTCTGTTGATGTGTTGTGCTGTAGGCGTGGAGAGGAAGTTGAAACAATTGATCATATGCTGTCAACATGTTCCTTTGCTTGAGTTGCTTGGTTGGGACTTGAGATCACAAATAACTCTTATGATACCACCTGCGAGTGATCTTACACTCCATCAATGGTTGTTGCAACTAGCTTCGATCAATTTGATCGCCAAGAGTCATGGTTCACAGGTCTTTACTTTTGCAGCCTTCATGTGCTGGACATTATGAAAAGCTCATAATGAGCTATATTTCGATCATAAAGATTGTTCTCTAATTGATGTGATTCATCAAGCTAAAAGAGCTTGTAATGAGTTTTCTATAATTGTTTTTTCCTCCACAAGACTTTTCTCTGTTGGGGCACAGTGGTATTTCTGATCCGATGATATGGATTCCCCCTCCAATAGGAAGTTTGAAGCTCAACATTGATGCAGCCATGCAAGAGAATCAGAAGGGCAGTGGAGTTTGTTTTGTCGTTCAATCTTCAGAAGGCACTCTTCTTCTAGCAGTATCCCAACATCTTATGTAAGACTCGCACTTCGTAAACCCGGTCTAAACCTTGGTTTTGTGTCGTAGGAGGTCTTCCGATCATCACCAGGCCAGACGGGACAAGCGAATGACAAACAGGTACGGAATCGGATCAAAGACGGTCAAATAATCATCATTTTATGTTGACCGATCGATGGTACCGGTCGATCGGTCAGCTCTGCGCAGCTGAGTGCGGAGATCCAGAATTAGATCTATGTGGGTCCCATTTTCCTAAACCTTGATGCCTTAACCTTCCTAATCCTAATAGGGTTACTAAACCCTAATGTTAGTCTATAAATACCCCTTAAACCTCCTCAAATCCTTTCCATTATCTCTCATAAACCTTAGAGAAGATAAGGAGGTTGGAAAGGAGAAGGAGCTAGGAAGAAGAAGGAGGTGACACCATTACCGTTCGACGACGCTCACGTTACGCCAGTCAATGGTAAGTGTTTGAATCAATCTTCTTACCCTATGATAGTTGTATGGGTGGATCAATACCATGCAAGTAGGTATTGATCTAAAACCCAATTAGACCTTAAAACCCTAAGTTGCCGTCAAACCCTAGATTCGAGTTCCGGGATGATATTCATCGAAACGAGACTTGAATGAGTTGGGGATAACTCTAACTCCAAGATTTAGACTTAGAATTGAGAGGAGAAACCCTGAGAATCCAAGAAAATCGATCGACGACAGTCGAAAAACCAAGTGTATGGTCTTCCAGAGACATACCGGTCGACCATACCGGTTGCTAGTTTGCTCACAGAGCTGCAACCGGTATGTTGCGACCGGTCAGTTCTGAAAATGCTGGTTTTGGACTTTGTTGGTTTTCGATCAACATGAAACCTTAAGAAAAATATTCTAATGAAACCCTAATAATATTGTAGGACTTTGTAACTTCCCGTTTGGATCTTGCGACGTGGAGCAAGCTAACAAACGAGCGTCAGGTAAGGGAATCTGACCTAAACCTAATAATTAATGGACAATAAATCTTTGTTAATAACCTGAATATACATATGATGTGTTGTTTGTGCATATTCACATGCCATCCTTTACTTTCAGTTATTATTATTGTTCATGCATTGATAAGATGTGATTGTTAGGCATGTGATTGTTTTCGTTAATGTGTGGAGTGGGGCATGGGCCTGGGATCGCTCCTCACACTAGCACCTTTTATAGTATTCTGTCTTAACATGCTTGGTATGGGTGGGGCATCAGGGGAATGTCGTGGTACGGTGGTCTCCGATGTTGATGCTGGCCTGGCATGGTTACGTGGCATTGTGGTCTCCGAGGTTGACACTGGCTTGTCCACGATGCTTTAGCTCTATCTCCATGCCGTAGGGAGTTATGTTGGGATAGGGTCTACCTGCGTTATGTTTCTATCCTAGTGGGTTAGTTGCGGATAGCGCATCAGGGGAGGTGTGGGAATGCCTTAGCTCTATCTCTATGCCGTAGACGGCTATGCTGGGATAGAGCATACATTGATGACATATAGGATTGGTCAGTTGCGAGTCCAGTTTGCGAGCCCTGGCCAGTAGGGGCTTAGGTACTGGTATGGGTAGAGCATCAGGGGAGGTACGGGGGTATCTTAGCTCTATCTCTATTCCATGATGGGTGCATGTGGACCAATGGGGGTGTGATCCATGAGGTGCCACACACTCGTGTATAGAGGTGCGCGGGCCACCAAACCTTTCTATAGCACATTGCAAACTTAAAATCAGGCCACAGCATAAAATTGATTGTTACCCATGCATAATATTATGAAACTGTCTGATTGTTTTACTGAGCTAAGTTGTGAGCTCACCCTTTGTGTACACATTGTTTTTAGATGTTGATGCAGGATACACGGTGGATGACTATATGAACGCTCCGGTGTATGGTGATGTTGCTGCTCTGGGTGTACAGGCAGGAGATGACGAGCATGACGCTTCGTGCGAGTGCCCTTTCTGCATGTATCTTTGATTTGACTTTTATTTATTTTCATTATTTTCGATTGGATTAAAGTGATGTAATGGTATTATATTTATTGTTTAGATTTGAATAATTGGATACTTATTTAATTTATCAATAGATACTCAGTTCATTCTATTTTAAAGACTTCCGCTGTACTATTTATATTCTGATTGTGGTTATATGTAATGGTTTGTATGGGTGGACACGGCCTATTCGAGATCCTGGTGTGAGCCGTTGGTTCAATGACGGTTCACTCACACCATTCTGGTTGGATCAGAATTGGGATGTGACATCTTACCTCTTCAACCATTGCCATTGGTGAAGCCTTAGCTCTGAGGGTTGGTATTTCAGAGGTTTATAGGGCTAGCTTCTCTCATTTGCTTGTTGAAACCGATTGCCTAGAGGTTGTTAATTTTCTTAATGGTGGTTCTCAAAAAGGAGATGTCTATCTAATGTTCATTATTGAGGATATTAGATTGTTGGTTTTTTTTTTTTTTAGGAGGAGGGAGGGGGAAGTTTTCATCATGTTCCTAGGGAGGCCAATTGTTTGGCACACTCTCTGGCCTGGAGGGCTATCTCCTGTACAGGGATGGTGACATGGCCCAATTTCACTCCGTGGCTCATTGGTCATTGTAAGATTGATGTTACGGCTGCTCCCTGTTTGCTTTATCAACATAATTTTCATTTATTAAAAAAAAAAAAAAAACCCCTCTCTCTCTCTCTCTGCTTTGCCTCTGGAACCTAACACCCCCTATCGCATTCCCCTTTCTCGACTACTTTTCAACCACCTGTAATAATGATTGAGCCAGTGCCAACACCGCATGGTCATGTTGGGAATAGTCCTACATTGCTTAAGTCTTCTGACATGCTAGTTTGAACTTTTGAGATGGAAACTTAATATGATATCAGAGCTCCATATTATTTCATTACAGTCACCCAAAAAGAGGAACAATAGTCACTTTGGAAACTTAACATGGTATCAAAGCACCATATTATTTCATTACGGTCACCCAAAAAGATGAACCATGGTCACTCAAAATTAAACTAGATTACATTTGTCACGTGTACTACCACCCAAAATAAGGATAACACTTGAGGAAAATGTTGGGAATAATCCCACATGGCTTAAGTCTAGAACTTTAAGTGCCTTATATACTCAATAATCCCTCCACTTATTAGTTCGAACTTTTGAGATGAAAATTTTACAAATCATACCATGTGTGCAGAAACAATAGAACACTTGATACCTACGGTGATAGTTGCCATGGTCTGTCCATGACTACATAAGTCGCAAAATCACATATTTTCTTTTATGCAAAAGGGAAATATCCCCCAACCTTTTGGAAGTCACAAGTGAGCTCATGGTCGGGTTTAGATCCTCTGCAGTTATGCAGCTTTATTTGAACGGTTAGATTATATTGATACATGTATAGATGTATTTTCAATGGTCTAGATGCGACTGGAATGACTGTACGGATGCAGAAAGTCCAAGTCCCGCTCACTCCCACCCCTAAAAAAGATTTCAATCAAACGGTGTTCAAATCCAGTCTTATGACACTTGTTTCAGTGCAGCGCAGAGTATCACCTCAATCACTTCCCATCGGGTCTACACCAGTAAATGTGGACCTTCGATCTATACCATCACAAACTCTGTCAGACGGTTTTCCCTTCCCACTGCTATGCTATGTTTGGATGTGAAGGAAAAAGAATAAAAGAAAATTTTGAAATGAGAATCAGATAAAAGTAAGCATTGTTTCAGCAAAATTTTTTCTTTATTTTCCTTTATTTCTTGGCATCCAAACATAGCTAGGTTTTGGTGCTCTCTTCTTTCTCCATTCAGTTGATTTGAGTGGAGTTGCAGAGACTAAGAGAGCGACTCCAAGCAATTTAGCAACCATGCCGACTGTTAGCATTGGAAGGGATCGTCTCTTTGCTGCCTTGGGAAAGACCTACAGTAAGTTTGAGAAGAGAATCCACTGTCATTTTATATTTCGAGTTGCATCACTTCGATTTAACTATTGGGACCAAAGGCTAAGATTTCGATTCCTTAGATGTTTGTTGTCTTTTGTTTTTTGAATGTCAGCTCAAGAGGAGTTCGAAGAACTTTGCTTTGATTTTGGAATCGAGCTTGACGACGTCGTAAGTACTTAGAGCTCCCTTCTATTCTAATGGCCCGCATAGATGAAAAATTGTTTACGAAATTAAATAAGCACATAAAAAACTTGTTGCAGACAACAGAGAAGGCTATTATCAGGAAAGAAAAGCATTTGGACGAAGAGGGAACTGAAGATGAGGAAGTTATCTACAAAATCGAAGTACCCGCGAACAGGTCTAGCCTGGAACTATACTTAATAACTCCTGTTTGATTTTCTTTTTTGGTTATAATTGGGACATTCAAAACTGAATATTGTAGACTGCAACTTCCTCCTTAAATGTATTGTGAAAAATAATGGAAGGAGAGGAATGATCACCCATTTAGTTTTTTTAAGCAGATATGATTTGCTTTGCCTCGAAGGGCTTGCCCAAGCCCTCTGCGTTTTCAATGGGCTCGCTGAGATACCCAATTATAAGTTGGCCAACATTGTGAGTGACTCCATGCTTAAAATGCATGTAAAACCAGAGGTACTCTTCTATAGTTCAATCCTTCTATGATCTGCTTACAATGCTCCATATCGTTTGTTCTTACATTTAAAGACATGCTTATCCACAGACTTCAAAGATTCGTCCCTTCATTGTCTGTGCTGTTTTAAGAGGAGTTACCTTTAATGAAGTGAGATATAACAGCTTTATTGACCTTCAAGATAGGCTTCATCAAAATATTTGCCGGTAAAGCACACAATCTATCCGTCATTACACTCTGTGCTATTCCTCTTTTCTTGGTTTTATTATTTTTATGTGTTTTAATATCGGATTTTGCATATTGTTCATGCCAACATGACTTGAAGTTGAGAGAAATATTGTGATCCAATCCAAGTCTAAATAAACTAAATATTATTGTAGTTTGTTAGTAATCATGACTGGTATTAGATTCAAAATCTGTGATTTTGGTTGTTTTGTCATTGTCTGAGCTTCATTGGATCAGATAAACTTACATATGGGCTATAAGCTTCGCTTGGGGAGGGCAACGAAAGACCAGATCCAACATAGAAAAACCTATCCAAAAGAAAAAAAGATCCAACATACAAAAACACACCTACTTACTACTATATATCTGCATAAAAAAAACTACAATATACCTGTGCATCCTTGCTTTTTTTTTTATGGAGCTCATCTGTCAAAGTGTTTAGTAGATCTAGGATCCCAATGGAATGATAGTTATATTGGCTCTTTGGGATCTAGCAGTATGGATAACGTTTGTGTCTCCGATGCCAATTATGTGCTGAAAAGCCTAATATATGATCACACGTATAGAGGGGCTTATTGCAAACTAAAATAACTGATTCCAGCCCTGTTCTGTTTGAACAGAAGGACCTGAATACGCCAAAATAATGTCTACTTTACAAATCACAA
The DNA here is from genome assembly GCA_028583415.1 of Protea cynaroides. Classification (NCBI taxonomy): domain Eukaryota; kingdom Viridiplantae; phylum Streptophyta; class Magnoliopsida; order Proteales; family Proteaceae; genus Protea; species Protea cynaroides. The sequence continues at coordinate 19,933,480 of CM053273.1, forward strand.
CCCCTCTCATAATGGTTAGCCCCTGTTTCCCAAAGGAGCTGCCGTCACATTTAGCTCAGGGACATGCTCCTGGAGTCCAAGGGTGCATCTTTAAAGGGGAGAAAGGGGTGGATCTGCTTCATTCACTCCATTCCGAATATGAAGTTCAATGAAATACTTTAATATAATCAGGTTGTTACCCAACTCATGCCCAACTCACTCCACTGGCCTTAATAAGGTCAAATACTTCCATGAGAGCTTAAGAAGGTCCCTGGATGCTCAGATTTGATGGTCCTCTCATAGGCTCGAAAAAATCCTAGCAGAATGGAGATTCTTCTTTGAGTCTACCCTCACCAAGATGAGGATTGTCAATCATCAAGCTTGCATTTGTTTAAGGAAATGCCCAAAGAATGCCAGAGGGTGAAGGTTGAGGACATTTGCCAAAACTGCAGATCTGGGTAACAAGGAACTAAATTTTCCTTGTTCGTTGTATCAAATTAACAGGTATTTGGCATTTTCCTTGATTATTTTTTATGCGAGAACCTTGCAATTCAGAAGGGGCATGGATCTTGTAGTCACTTGTATGGGAAGGGAGATGACATTGTGCATTATTATCACTACTGTTTCCCCCTAACTTATCATGCTCAATGATCAAGAGACACTTCTTGAAGAATTTTATATTCGGTTCAAAGAAGAGAGAATAATTTTGGAAATTTCCTATCAAATGAATTTTATCCCAACCATGGTACTCCTGGATTCGTTCTCCAACCTTTTTGACCCATATCAGGTCTCAAAAATTAGGAAGAAGGCTATTTTAACACTCCTCCACTAAGGCTGTGTTTGGTGTCATTTTTGTTTTTGATTTTTGCTTTTTTTTTTAAAAGTATTTTTGAAAACTATTTTTGATAAAAAATAAAAAGCCATTTGGTAACTACAATAAAAAATAGATTGCGAAATGAGAAATAGATTTGGTATGCCTATGTCTAAAAATAATTTTTATAACTTTTATAAATCCATCTATAGCATACCAAGAAATTGGCCCAAACAACGAAGCGACCCACAGGGTAAACCATCGCCTCTCAGGCCTCCCCGACTGATTCTACCATAGATCCGTGCCTCCCTCTAAATTACATCAATTGTTAAAATCTATCAAAAAAATTTATGTAAAAAATATATTAAACATACCATAATAGAGATTTTAAATAAATCATACTGAATGAAAAATTAATACACAAATCTCTCAATAATAACATCATTTTAATAAAACCATACCACATAGTTATACGAAAAATAAAAAACATAAAAAACACAATAGACACATTCGTTCATCATCATTAATAATTCTGTCATCATCATTAATAATTCTTTTAAACTTCCTTAATTTGATCTGCAATTTTCTTTCGATATCCTTCCCATTGTTGTTGTTTTGTAGCGCCTATCATAGTTTCATTGCTCACATTCTCATCATTATCAATGTCACTGTCATTATCTTGACATTCGTCATCAAATTCTCCATTTTCAAAAAGCCAATCTGATGACATTTGCTTTCTAATAAAGTTATGTAAAGTTACAGAAGCGATTACAATCAAGACTTGGGTCTTGAATTTATATGGCTGCATTATCTTTAAAATAGGAAAACGTTTCTTTAAGACACCCAAAGATCTCTCAATAGCAGTTCTTAATGACGAATGTGTAAAATTAAACAACTCCTCTGCCCCTTCAGGTCGCTTACGCTTAAAATCTTGTTGATGATATCGAACATTCTTGAAAGGAGTCATATAACCAGGCGTATGTGTGTATCCAGAGTTAACAAGATAGTATTTCCCTACAAAATTAAGATTAACAATTACAATCTCATTACAGTCAATCAGACCTAAAAAGATGTGTTTAACTTGAACCCTTTCCGTGACTGATCAATCCCAATATCAATTAGCAATTTAACCCTTTCATTAGTCCAAACAAATGAATCTTTGAACTCTTCGCATCAACTCTCATCTCTACTTCATTGACATTTCCTTCATCCATCTGAAATAAATTATGTTTTCAATTAAAACACATAAAACAAATCTATATACTAATTTGTAATAGGAGTAGGTGCATAAATTCCAAGAAGCAGAGTACAAGCAATTGAGCATGCTATTTTAAAACCATTATCAGTATGAGTCCATGAAGTGCCGTAATCTGCAGCCATGGCTCAAGGAGCAAAGTATATACGAATCCTAATGCTAAGAAAAGGAAAACATCTTCTAGCATTAGCTTGTAATCTTCTACAAATCCTAATGCTAAACCATAGTCCTGCCTAGAGAACATCAATTCTATGAATTTTACCAAGGTAGAGAATACCCACTTATTACTACTCACTACAACTCTCAAATAATTCCAATTTTAAAGTAAAAAGAAGAAACTGGAACCAAAAGAGAAAATAATTTACTGATCAAGAGGAAAAGCCAAAGAGAACCAACCCAATAAAATCTCTGACATGAGAATCAGTTTCAATAACAAAGAAGCAGAAAAATAGGAGCTTGAAGAAAAAAAATCAGGAAATCCAAAAAAAAGCCCAACACGAAATAAGGAAAAGAGAAGCCTATTACTACTCACTACAACTCTCAAAGAATTCCAATTTTAAAGTCAAAAGAAGAATCTGGAACCAAAAGAGAGAATATAATTTACTGATCAAGAGGAAAAAGCCAAAGAGAAGGAACCCAATAAAATCTCTGATATGGGAACCAGATTCAATAACAAAGAAGCAGAAAAACAGGAGCTTGAAGAAAAAAAATCAGGAAATCCAAAAAAAAGCCCAATACGAAATAAGGAAAAGAGAAGCCTCAAAAACCTGAACATATCAGTAGGCAATATTTAAGTTAAAAATGAAGGAAGAAAGACCATGCTTTCATTTTGCTATAATTTTCAGACTTTAGTTTTGATTTCAAAGAAAAGGGGGAGAGATTAGCTTATGATTGAAAGTTGCTGTAAGAGAGGAAATTCCTCTCCCATCTCAACTCATACATTGCCACAAGAGTACTTTTAGATATTGTAAACCTGGTCAGCTGGGGCGGCCTAAGAGGCCACCTCAGCAGGCCAAGTTCTTAATTGCCTTGGACCAACTGCTGGACACCCTCTGCAGACCTCCTAAGAAGGTCGGAAAATAAATTCTAGGATTAACTGGAACATTCCCAGCCAGCCCAAACTAATCCTAAATTTTATGTAACGGGTAGGGAACCAAACCTTGAACCTCTTTGCCAAATTCCAATCGCAGCTTGGAAAAGAACTAAAATTCACACTTGAGGTGAGGAACTTGTATTTATTGTGATTTTTAGTTTTGCCTTGTGATGGTCACTTGTGCATTTGATTGACTTGGATTCGAATCCTAATGCTAAACCGATCCTTTGTTATTTTCAGGCTCTAGCTTGTAATCAATCCTTAGAGCCCACACAAGAAAGATCCCATAGAATCGATCCTTAGAACCCACACTACGTGCCCTCCTTTGGGTGCTTTCTTAAAACCCCCATTTTCTTTTCAAGATCCCATAGAAACGTCCCCACACAAGAAAGATGGCAAATATTCGAGAAATCAACATCAGATCCATCTAACTCTCCCTTCTCCTCCCTTTTCACCATCGACTTTAGTTCTTTGTTCCAATCAATTCGACTAAAACCCAAAATAAACAAAAAAAAACTCCAAAACACACACACACACAGAGAGAGAGAGAGAGAGAGAGAGAGAGAGAGAGAGAGAGAGAGAGAGAGAGAGAGAGAGAGAGAGAGAGAGAGAGAGAGAGAAATTTAGCTCTTGAGTGCAGCAGAGAAAAGGAGCTGCTTTAAGATGTGGTTTAGAGCCCTAGACAGGAATTGATGTGGTTTAGAGCCCTACATAGGAATCAATACCCAGAAAAAGTAAGAACCAGAATAATATTTATGTAAACAAAAAACCCTAAGCCATTCCAAAAAAACCCAAAACACGAAACAAAAAAACTCCAAAATGGAGTTTTACCTCTTGGGTGAAGCAGAGAAGAGGAGCTGCTTTGAGATAAGGACTTCAGAGATGCTTTGAGAGTCAGATGAAGATGGGAGATGCTTTGCAGAGAGTTTCTTTCCTTTCTTTCTTCATAAGGATGAGAGCTCAACGACAACGAGTGCCTAGGATTTTATCCGTTATAACATTAGACAGTTTTACCCTCATTTTAGATCCGTTGGAGATGAAAAAAACACGTGCAACTTAAAACTTGCGCAAAAATAGAGTCAAACATATTTTTTGGCAAAAATCAAAAGGAGGTTTCAACCTCTTTTTGAATTTGAGCCTCTTTTTATTTTTTCTGACAAGAAATAGCAATACAAAATGACACCAAACACCTACAAAAATAAAAACTTGTCAGTAAAATAAAAACAAAAATGATACCAAACACAGCCTAAGAAGTGTGTTTGTCTTTACTAGACCAGAGTGCCATCTATTGTCAAGGATTCTGCATTTGGACCTAATGAGTAATGAGTCCAAAGTCCAACATACCAGTCTTTTAGTTTCATTTGGATCTTCCGAAACCATTGGGCAAGAAGATATCCAACTGCTATATGAATTTTTCTTTTGAGGCTTGGGATAGTCTTTCTGAGAAATAATCATCAATATGCTATCGGGGAGCATAATGAATTTTGTCATCAGGGTGTAACAAACTGATGAATTTGTCAATTTTTTTATAATCTTATTCATTCTATCCATTTTTTTTGTTTTGTTTTGTTTATGTTGGATGTTTTGATGCAGCTATATTCTTATTTTTGTATTTTGTAGTTATTTTTGCTGTCCATGCTACTTGTGTTTATGTTGGATGTTTTGATGCAGCTATATAATTGAATATATTTGCCATTTTTGTACCTTTTGCAAAGTTTTGATATTCTCTTCGTGATGATGATATTATGCTTAATTTGTTATAGGCGGAGGACATTAGTTGCCATTGGTACTCATGATTTGGATACAATACAAGGTCCTTTCACATATGAGGTAAATCACTTTGCTGCCATTTTATGATTGGACATATGACTGATTGAACCTGTTTGAATTCAATTAGAGTGATGAAAGATGACTCCATTGTTTAAGGGAGTAAACTTGCCTAAATTTATCTTCTCCATGTTATGTTCTGACATAAAATAAAGAAATATCTGTCCTAAAGATGTCCCATGTTACAGCTCTAATCTTTGATTGTATAGTTGTTCTTATGTCTTGCTGAGGAGCTTATAATCTTTTCCAAATTATGGAGGTTCTTACTACTCCACATTGTCCCAGTGTTTTCCGTGGTTTGGTCATGAAATGATAATCTCTTCACAAATCTGCTTTTTAATATTTTGAGCTCATGAGAGTGGTAAAGATTATTATTGAGGTGTTTATTGTCACGTGATGAAATTGATTCAAAGCTTTCAACGTCATGAATTGGGGGTGGTATGTACAAGGTAAAGTTGAAAAGGTAGAAGTGTGAGATTTAGACTCTATGAGTGAAACCTTTATTGGCTTCATCCTAACATTTTTTTTTCTTCCTTTTTCATGGTGTTGGTGGTACATCCTTAGCAAGCTAGAGGGTCTAGAGATATTGGAAGTTGAAAAGAATTATGACATTATGTAGTTTTCTGTCAATAATTTTTTTTAATTTATTTTTTATAAATCTGAAAGTAATTTAGCGGAAGCACCAATGTATTCGAACACCATCACAATATCGTTAATGTGCATGCTGAAGTCAAGAGGTATACAGGAAAAAATTTGAAGGAACTTTAAAGGCCAAATTGCTGCTGTCACTTATCTATTAAAAAGGATTAAAAAAGATGGTTAATTTATTCAACCAACTTTATAACTTCTGTAAGCATAGCTTCCAAGACACCTAGGCATCTAGGAGCCTAGGTCGTCTAAGTGGCACCTTCGGTATCTGACGACCTTTCTGAAACCTTGGGTTACTGATGCAGATCAAGGTGGTATTGACTCTGTGGTACTGTTGACGTGAACAGTACCACCAATGCTTTCCAGCCTTTGGTGGTGATGGCTGATGAACCCATAAGGGTTCCACAAGACTGCTGCAAGCTATCTTGGACTTGGAGAGGAGAATCTTTTTCCAGCAGTTACACCTTCTAGACAATTTCCTTGGGTGTTGAGCAAGCAAATCACTTGCTATTTTCAGATTTAGAAATTTATGTACTAGTAGTTTCTAATTTCAGTTTGGCTTGTGTCTCAAATTCAGTAGTTACTAAGTTTAAGAGTTTCTATTTTCTTAGTTAGACTGTCTTAATTGGCCATTGACCAAAGGAATCTTAGGAGTTTCTATTTTGCATTGAATAGCTATTAGGACTTATTCTTTTTATTTTCAATTCATAGCTTTATGAAGTTCCTATTCCAATGATTCCACTTCGTTATTTGGTTTGTGTAACAAAATAGAAAGAGGAAGAAGATGGGGAGAACTGAGAGAGAGAGAGAAGTGAATGTGTTTGTTCTTCTCTCCCCCCCCACTGCCTCCTATTTATTAATGATGAAAGCAAGTTGTTACAACCTAGTAAAACTCTAGAAAGTAATCATAATGAAATTTTAATTAGTAATAACTTTAATGACAATAAGATACCTCATGATAAGACTAAACATAATAGGACTCTATCAACGCCACATGGTGGACATCGACTTTGCTATCTTAGCACGTTGGAAAATGTTCCAGCTTGGAATATGCAGACAAACTTACACTCCCCCTCAAGCTCGACTTCCAGTTTAGAACAAGAAGAATATATATGAACCGCAACACCGGTCTTCCATATGTAACTGTCGGAGACACCAGGGTGCATAGAGAGAAATGCTGGTTGCAATACTAAATCACGCACATTAATCAGCATAGGTTTTTACCAAGTAAGACGGTTAGCATTAGTAGCAGTAGATAGCAGTATAGTATAGGTCACTGTGAATCAAGTAGTAATAGCTGTAGATAACAACGCAATATAGGTCACTGCGAACCAAGTCGTAGTAGCAGTAGATAGCAGTGTGATATAGATCATTGCGAACCAAGTAGCAGCTTCAAGTTGTTGGAGACCCTATATTCAGCATCATGTGTAGAGTTGCATCTTGTGCAACTGGTAGTAGTAGTAGTAGTATTCTCTTCCATGAGCAAAGAGGTAGTAGGCTCTAACTGGAGCAAACACAAGCACGAGCAAAGATGCTCTCATTCTCCCCCTCACGTGGAGCAGTCCATTTGGGCTAATGACCAGGGGTTTTCAAACAATGAGGGATGATATCCCAAGTGGTAGAATAGCCAGTATCATATGATCCACCAAACCAAAACATGACCATAGCAGAAAATCCTGATTCGCTTTGCACTTCTAACACTTCGATAAAATTTTGAGGCGACCTGAATGGGAAGCAAATTTGAGGTCTGTGATGGAAGTAGAGGCTTGAGTGACAGGATCAAATCTAATCAGTAACTGGAGCCAGAAACATGTCTGGATCGATTGAAGAACAATATCAGATCTGAAGATTAATGGAAGTACTTACTTGATAATGGATGGACGAATATGAAAGGTTCAGATCTGAAATTAAGGTCAGCAAGGTGAATATCCAGCCATTAATGGAGATGATAGCAGACACATTATCAATCACAGTAGCAGCAGATAAACCAGAAATAAGTATAAAATTCTCAGCAAGAATTCCAATCCGAGATTGAACCAGTTGTGAACTTCAAACCACAGTAATGGACTGAAACCAGATTCAGATCAGGAATAAGAACCAGGGAATCGAACCTCCTCTTTGGCCAGATATATATAGAACTCCTTTAGTAGCATGACTAAAAACAAACAAAAAACTAATAAAAAGATGCAGCAACAGCAGTGGTGGCTGCACGCTAGAACGGAGACCTTTAAGCGACTCTCAAAACGGCACCTGTTCTAATACCATGTAATAAATAGAAAGAGGAAGAAGATGGAGGGAACCGAGAGAGGGAGAGAAGAAGTGAATGTGTGTGTTCTTTTCTCCCCCCCACTGCCACCTATTTATTAATGATAAAAGCAAGTAGTTACAACCTATTAGAACTCTAGAAAGTAATTATAATAAAATTTTTATAACTCTAATGACAATAAGACACCTTATGACTAAACATAATAGGACTCTATCAACACCACATAGTGGATATCGACTTTGCTATCCCAGCAGTTTCTATTCTTGTAAAGGCTGACCAATAGATGGAAGCTCCCATTTATCTATTCGGTTGTAGCCCTTTACCAATCAATAAATTAGTTTGTAATGGAGCTTTGCTCCTTAAATTTGAATGAAGAAATTAGATTGGTTTTTGCCTTGTGCTGTGAGAGACTCTTGATGTGATAGGCCTCCGATAGTGAGAGACTACCAAGGCTTAAGGTGGGATGCCAAAGGTCATATCCCCTACCCTTCCATTCTTCTTTCTTTTAATTGATTTTCCCCATTCTTAATTATATGCAAAGAAAAAAAAAAAAGTGGGAAGAAGAGAGAACTGCCATCAAGAACACTGTTCAAGGTTACTGTTCATGTGGATTTCTTGCCAAGCAATCAAGTTGAAGATCCTCACATCTAGCTGTTAGATGTGGTTGCTATTTTGAGGGGTTAATCACCTATAGGGAACTTAACCGTGGTTAGAATTTCTGCCCCATTAGAAGAGTCGATTGTTGTTACTGCTGATATTCTATTTTCTGGTTCTTATTCTATTAATCCTATTGCTGGAGTCATGCTGGGAACTGATAGTATTGATGAAGAAAATATCCTGCTGTAGGGCTGGTTCCTATTTGCCAAGATTTGGGACTGGTACCCATATTAATTGGTATTAGAACAGCCGGACAGATCCGGTGGTCCCCATGGACTCCCCCTTCGCAGTTGACTTGTTTCATGAAGTTGCCTTGTTGCCGTGATAACTATGCCTTTAAGCTTAAGGCTTTAACCATGCTTTACTCTAATTACTCAAAACAGAAAATAAGTAAAAAAACAACGAAAAAAAGTTCACTTACACTACTTAAAACTACTTAAAACACTAGTTACATGGGTGCAATAGTCTGAACATATAAAGAAATAAAGAGGTCTAACTACCACTAAATTCAGTAGGCTAGAAATAGAGCCATGACTTGCTTTCTAGCCTTCTTATTCAGCAGATTCTGGTCACTCAGACTAAAACAGACTTGAGGGACTGATGGAAGCTTGGTAAAAAGAGGATCCAAAGACCCCAGCCCCAGAGGCCCAGACTTCATTGGGTGATGCAGCTATTGATTTATGTACAGGCATCTTTGCTGCTACTGACAGTCTTTTATGATGAGCAGCTCTTACTACAGATCTTCATAGATCAGATGGTGTGATTTTTATCTTTTGTAGTAATGTCTTTGGGAAAAAAAAATCTACATGCAATATGATAATCATGTTAGGTGTTGCCCGTGCATGTGTTGTCTTGGAAATGATTTTCTTTTGATTGAATGTTGACTTTGAATAATTCTCCTCCTTATTCGGAAGCAACCTATTCATACTATTTCAATGATTGAAAGTAAGCTTTCTGCACTGTTAACGTCAAAATTTTACTTTTTTTTTTCAGGCTTTGCCACCACAAGATATTAACTTTGTGCCACTGAAACAGGTCAATCATTTACTTTGGATTTGTAATTCTCCATATTTTTATACGAGCATCTTGTAAAGTAAGCGATTGAATATGTTGCTTTAAACTGTCAACATTTCCCTTCATTTTGGTTTGTTGGACCTTGGTGCATTGCACTCTGGTAGCATGTTTGTCCATTTCATCCACCAATTTCAATGTTGCATCACTCTTTTAAACGGATAGCACATCCATATTATTTATCTATCAGATATTTCACTTATTCTTGGGGGACCCTGGATTTCCTTATTCCTTTTTGGTTCTTGTTTATTCAACATAAACTAACCACTATGATATGAATAATATTGGCAATGAGTTGGGTTCTTGTCATTTCCAATTCGTATTGTGTTGTATTTGCGTTGACTTGTTCACATCTATCTATGGCTGCTTTGGCCTGCACAGGCATGCGGCTGTGGGTCAGGAGACCTTTGACACAAACGCAGCCTGCTATCAACCATACAACATCACAAGCAACTTGTTTCCTGAAGAGGTTGTTTGGGTTGGCACAAACATGAAATGAATCTCTTGTTTACGGTTAAAAGAGTTAGAATTTATATAAAAAAAATGCAATACATGACTTTGATCTCTTGACCTTAACCATGAAATGCAGGAGTTAGGCCTCCGGGCAACATATAAGTGTCCAAGTACCATAACCAGGTGAAACTCCTGCTTTCACAGAGTCCAGGGAGAGTTGGATTGGAGTTGGTCCTAACTTTCAGCATTTTGTGTTTGCACAAAGTGGGGACTGTCAGACTAAAAACTGTATCTTCTTGCTTTTATCAAGAGCTTTTGCCGTTACACCAACTGAAAGTCCCTAACTTATTAGTGATTAATCATACAAGAGGTTTTTCAGTTTTGCCAAGTTGGACTCTTTCATCTGGTTGGGTTCCAATGCCCATGTCACCATGTAACACTTTCCAGCTCCAGTTTTATCGGCTCATCTGTGGATTAAATATCACTTATGAACTTGAAAGTGATTAGAAAAGTTGAGTGGGTAAATCCCTTCCAAGCCTGATAGCCGCAATTCTGCTGGTCATTTATAACTAGATAATCAATCTTCTCTTCTTGAAGCTGGATCTATAATTTTTTCTTAAGTTAAGTCCATTGATAACTGAAATCTCCTTCCGTCCATACCCTGCTTTATCAGCTTGGAGCTTATGTAAGCTCATAATGTATGTGGTTGCATTCTGGCTTCTTCCTGCCTTACCATCTTTAAGTCGTTCTGTTGAATCTTTGTAGCCTTTCTTTCTCACTTGACAGGATAATGATTGGTTTGATCTATTGTGTGTGTGTGTTTTTTTTTCCTAGGGGAAAAGTTTCAGGGCAGATGAGCTAATGGAATTTTACAAAGTGAGTATTGGGCTACGATTTAATTGCTGATCATCTGTGAGTTGCATTCTGAAAATAAGGATGCACTTATTTATTTTATTCTTGTTTATTTCTTCAATTTATAGTGATGATGCCATTTTCAGTTCCACCACTTTCTGCAGAATTCACCTGCATTGTTCAAAGAGATAGCATTAATGTTTTTCTTGAAATCATTACTTTCAAGTTTCTTGATACATAATTTACTACCGAAAATTTTGCCAGTCAGATCTGAAACTGAAGAAATTCTTGCACATAATTGAGAACTCACCAGTATTCCCAATCATATATGACTCTAACAGGTAACGTGGTATATTAATCTTTATTGACTTTCAGTTATTTGTTGTTTGCACTTTGAGGTGGTTGAAGCCTCTTTGTTTATAAATGTTACATAGAGCAAATTTCCCTTATTTAAAAAAAGAAAATGTCCATTTCACTGTTCTTTTTTTTTGTCTTTGACTTAAATGTTTATTAGGCATATTATGCATGGTGGTTTGAGGAATTTGATGTCATTATTGTTGCTCTTGGTTCTGTCATTGTTTTAATGGTGACAAAAAGTTTGGTTAGCTTAATACAAGCAAACTCTCTTCCTTTCCCTTTCCTTTCCCATTTCTCCTTCCATTTTCAAAGTTCTTACTGGTCTAAGATGATTGGGCTTTCTTTTTGCAGAACTGTGTTATCTTTACCTCCAATAATCAATGGTGCACATTCAGCAATTACATTGAAGACAAAGAATGTTTTTATTGAATGTACAGCGACAGATTTAACAAAGGCCAAGATTGTTTTGAACACAATGGTAGGGAAAAAGAAGTTCACATTGCATTTAGTCAACTTCGTGCCTAAAATTTGTATCATTCTCCTTACTGGAGCAATTTCTTTTCTGCCCTTCTAGGTGACAATGTTTTCTGTGTACTGTGAAAGAAAATTTGAGGTTGAACCTGTTGAAGTGGTGTACTCTGATGGGAAGTCATATGTTTATCCTGATCTATCGCTTTTTAATTTGGAGGTTCCTTTGTCGTACATCACTGGTTCAATAGGCGTTTCTTTGGAGGCAAGCCAGGTATTACAGTTTGAGTCATGTTTTGTTGCTTACCTATGAATTATTTCATGTGTGTGCCAATTCAGGTGATGCCAACCACTGTTTCATAATATAATAATAAATAATGAGTAATGCTCTTCGGAGCTTGGACCATAGTACCTCCCAATCGCTCACCATTGGACTTAGGTTTTATATGCACGTATTAGAATCCAATGGTGGACAGCTGGGGTGCATGATTGGTCACCTAGGACATGCTTAACATTTCTTTGTGTATCTTTTGATTTCCTAATGGAGTTGCAAGTTGGAAATGTAGACCTTAAATGTGAATCCATATCAATTCTATTGAGTCTTACTATGTATTTTATTTCTTATTTATTCTTTTTAGTCACTGGAAAGCAGTATATACCCAACCGTTCCAATGTAAGATGGTTATCTAAAAATTATTGATGTTTTTGGTGTGAAGGGGTGATTTAAGATTTTAATAATAACAGACCCAAGCATATGTGTGTTAATTCAGCTTCACATTTCTCAAAAAATTTACATGGCTGGATACAAAGTAGAATGTCAAAACCTTCCCCCACCCCCAAATGGATTTGTATTTTCATGAAGATGGTGCTCGTGTGTTGCACTTGCGAAGAAACAGTTATCTGGACTCACCGTTCATGGAGTGTGTCAATCATGTCATTATGTTGTTGGTTGTTTAGCTATTTCAGACTGTTTATACCGGGCCTAACTGCTGTTCAAACTGGAAAAGCCACACTATTTTCCAGTTCTGTCTAGAGTGAAAAATCAGTATTGGGGTCTTTTTGGTTCAACCTCCAGTCTGGTTTGAAAAACTATGGTTGAGGTTGTTCTCGAGGGGCAAACAGATTTTCCACGTGTAGCATTTTACTGAACCGAATTCCTCTGTTTTCTGCTTTATTTGTCCAAAAATATTGACATTAAATAGAAAAGTAGAGGAATTGATCTCTGTTTATTGGCTTCTCTTCACTAGGTGTGCATATGACATGCAATTTTGAATGTTTGGTTTCTCTTCTCTTCTAAACCAGATTTATCTAGTCTCAAGTGACCTCTAAATGCCCATTGATTGCAGTTCCGGTGGTCTTAATTGTATTGAATGAAGTGGCAAGCCATAAGTTTTTTATCCCCTTAATTATCATTTTTCTTCCCAATCTTTTGACATGTGTACTCTATTTCCCTTTCTTGTAATTAGTCAAGAATTTATCATTAAAAAAAGAAAATGAATAGAACATAAGAGGCCCACTTACACCTTACAGGGCCAATCCGTTTGCAACAGTTATATCAGACCCAATAGGAAAATCCATGACATCTACAACTGTACAAAATATGATTCCTGTTGCTTCCTCTTATGTTGTATCTCAATCCTTTTATATTCCGTGCAAGAAGAACCCCTGATGCAGACCAAGGAATGCGATCTGCTCATGGTGGACTAAAGAGAGAATAAGCGAAGAAGAAGAGAAAGAGGAGGGGCGTGGGAGTTCCAGGCTTCCAGGACTATGAACAGTACCTGTGAACAGTAACCGGGATTTGTGCTTTAGAAGAAAGAGGAGGGAGAAGGGAGAGAAAAGAGAAGAGAGGAGATCACGGGGAGAGAGATGAGACACCAATCTCAATCTGAAAACAAACTAAATCTTAAATCATTCAATTATCGAGCTTCTGGGGCAGGAGAGGATTACAATCTTTAAATAAAAGAAGCAAGTAGTATAATAAAATAAGACTAAAATTCATAAAAGAGTTCTAAAAGTTCTGGTCCAAATTTCTGCTGTAAATGGTGGCACATACCCCCCTGGAAATTAAATGATCCCTTGTTAAATAATTATTCTTTAAGCTGTCAACTAGAAGAATTTTCTTTGTCCAAATTAACTGCAGAGAAAAATTAGCTTGTGTTTGGCACCAAAGCTTCTGTGAAAGAACGTGCAGGTTGGCACCTCATCCTCTTGTCCTGATCACATGAACTGCCTTGGGTTGATTCGAGAAGACCCATTATTGTTTAAATTGATTTAGCTTCCATTCATTCAGGTATGTAGCTGTGGAGTTTTAAAACACTGGATGGGGTCCGGGTGGTCCAACCAGAACCAGGCATATATTCAGATCTATCTTATTGAACTGTCCAGGTTTTAAAACCACATCAACTGGCCAGTTTGATGGTCGTCTACCTGTCCTGTCCATTCATTAAAAGGGGTATTTAGCAGTTGAAGAAGCTCCAAATTGGGACCCATATAAAATGGATTGCTAATTAGAATTTTTGTTTACTAAAGTTTCCTTAATTTCCCATTTCCCCCCTTAAAATCTAATTTTTTTTTAATATGGCTTGACTAGTCAAAATTGGACAAAATCGAGTTGGCCCCTTTCCAGTTTGATGCTGGATTTAAAACTTCAATATCTCTCTCCAGTACTTTGTGCTTATCCATTAGTTTCTTTAGCCCTTCTGCATTAGCATTTAATATGCCATGTAGTACTACAGGAACTATGTGTCTTCAACTAAGTATTTCTTGGAGTGCTTTCTCTTTGGCTGCACTTGAAATGTGATTTTGTAGCTTAGATATTCTCCCATTCATGTTGAAACAACCCTTGCATTCTTTCAGGTCTGTAGTTTGTTGAACAAGATGCAATTACCTGCTCAAAAATCTATATCAAAAGAGGAATGCAGTATCCTTGTATCTGTTCCTCCAACCAGAAGTGATATTCTCCATGCTTGTGATGTAATGGAGGTATATTGTTTTTGGAGTTTTGTTTTTTTGGACCTTTGGTTACTTCATTATTTGTAATAACTAGGCATATTTTTCTCCAAAGGATGTTGCGATTGCCTACGGGTTCAATAAAATTCCAAAGAGGAAACCTGCATCTTTGAAGTCAGTTGCTTTGAATCAAATTAGCGAGCTTATCAGATTGGAGGTACTGACAATGTAATTATTTATTGATATTTTCTTAGGCTTCTTTTTTGTCTTTTCCAACTATCGACTATGATATATTTGCAGTTTGTACGGTACTGTTAGTTTGCTTTGTAGCAAGGTTGTCACGTCAACAAGGTGTTGGAAGCCTGACGGACGACCAAGGCAGCTTATTTTCTAAGGTACCACCAAGACACATAGACGCCTAGGCGAAGCCTTGACAACCCTGCTTTTTAGACGTAGACCTATGCTTTAACCTCAAGTTGCTTGCAGAATCCTTTGCTTTTTTTAATTACACTTAGCCTTGCTCCAGAAACCTTGAGTATACAAGCATAGGAGTTCCCACTCATGAAAATATTAAAACTGGAAGAAAGAGGGAAACTAATGAAATATGGAAGACCTCATAAAATAAGCTAGCTTCACTCTACAGGTGATAACAAAGTTTCTACCCAAAAGTTGAGAGTGCCAAACTTAGCAACAACCAAAATGACCTTGCTTTAGGATCCAGGTCCGAGTCTTTATTATGATGTCTTATGAAGGTAACAATCTGTAACTGACAAAATTTGCTAAAATTCTGGTAGAATGGAACAAGTTAGCATAGGGCTTATCTGGCAGAGATTTTGGGCATCTTAGTGTAATTCTAGTTTTCTGATAATTTTTCTCTAGGAATAAGCATGTATTGACAGCTAGGTGCAAAATGAGCAAAAGATTTGCAAGAAGTACAGATTGGAGGCTTCTAATTGTCCACCCTTTGAGCCATTAGCGTTCCATCATGTTTCTCATACAACACCTCATCTGGGACCTCCGAATCAGTTGTGACTAAAAGAGAACCTTGTGAATGTTGATATCCTTTCACTATGATCTTGACTGCTGTTGTTGAGGTTGGCCCTTTCAGGGTTTGTAATTTGCTTCTTAAACAATTGGCGGAATTCTTTCATCTTTTGTTCAATTCACTAGTTGAGAAACAAGCCTGTCGTACAAAATTCTGGATATGACAAATGTTGTGTACTTACAAAAAATGGGGGCATTCCTCCATGGTGTCAGTAAATCTGACAGCATATATTGTTGAAAATTAATGCAGAATAAGCTTGTTTTACCTGTCTTTTTTAAAGAACTAAAAATTATTTTGAATTGTTTGGTTTCGAAGTTTACACGTATCGACTGCCTCAAAATTCCAAAAATGAATGGGGGCTGCCTTGTTTCTGAGTACCAACCATTGACAAATAGTGGTGGGAATGGGTGTTGTTGGGTCAACTAATCATGATACAGCTGAAAGCCCAACCCAAACATGACCTGTTTCTAATTGTTTGAATTGGTTCATGGATTTTCATGTTGGTTTCCATTGGAATGGGTCGGATTGATGGGTTGGTTAGTTACTGGCTGTAGTGATATTGATTGTGAGGCCAAACCTGACATGTATATTGATTAGGTGGATTGGACCTGTCACTGTTGAGCTGGCTTATGGGATTGCCACCTGCAAAGAACTATTCTGTTACTTAAAATGAATTGATTCTCATGACCTTACATATAACATGTCTGAGCAATAGATGCTGGAACTCAAGGGAGATAGGCTCACTGTCTTTCTCTCATTCTCTCTCTCTCTCTATATTTCTTCATGGCAAATTGAGGATGTTGAGCTTGGGTATTGCTGCGTATTGCTGGATTTTTGGGCTTGGTTGTGGTAGTTACTATTGTTGGTGGCTGGAATGAGGTCAATGAGGTTTGCTAGCTGTGTTCCTTTTTTCTGATCATTCATTTGATCTCTCAAGAGTCCATCTCTATGTGAATGTTGCTTCTTATCATTTTTCCTCCTCCTTCTATCCTAACATGTCGAGTGTAAAATGTGTTTGAAACCTTGGCTGGCAAAGCATCATACTCATGAAGTACATTCAGTAGAAGTGATGTTCTCCTGTCCTGCAAATATGGTTTTTTGGTTTTTATTTCTTCTTTTTTGTTTTACAATGGTGATATACCGAAATATTAACAACATTGAGGGAAGATGGATGTTGGGGGGAAGAGGGGGGTTGAGACTGGAGGTGGTCCTGAACTTTGGCATTGAGCACACTGTAATTTCTTAGAATATTTTTGTAGTGCATTTCAACAATTAATTGGAGACGTAATTACCTGGAAGTTGTTAGAAATGGACATGAATGCTTTTGTGCTAACAATAGATTTGGCCTTCAGCATTCCCCAACTGGTTGGGGTAATGATTGGTGAATTGACTTGCATCATAAAATCTTTTCATTGACCACGTGATGGTGGCTGGGAGCTGTGGTGGAGAAGCAGAGAAAGGAAAAATCTGCGATGCTACATGAGAGAGCTTGCTCTTATTTTGCTTGATATTCTTTGCAGAGCTCGTTTTGAGAATTGCAATTACAAACTGTAGTAGATCTTATATAGCCATTCCAAAGCTTCCAGTCAGCAATTATGAAAAACTTGGAGACCAAGTAGTTATCTCTCTCACTTTGTTCTTTTCCTCAATCTTTTTCTTTCCCTGTCTCCAAGTAATTGAGTTAATTATCCTACTGGTAGGAATGGTATTGAGGGAGTTTCACCAATGCCACACCAATCCCAGGTACCTCCTCTACCTTGCCCTGCTGGTATGAGTCCCGGTTACATTGTAAAATTGGTGAGTACAATGCATTTTTCACAGGTCGGCAATCAGAGAATTAAAATTTTAAGTATACCTAGGAGGATCGTATCACACCGTAACAGCCTAACCTTTAGTGGTGGGGCAGGAGCCCATTGCTGTGCCTATCTACTAAACAGACAATTTAGTTTACATGAATTTGTAATTCAGGATTTTTGTGCTCCTCTATCAGTTTCTTCTTTAACTATTTAAAATGAAAATCTTACCCCTGATGATGTATTGACATGACATGTCCAAGTTTTTAGAGCACCCTAGTGAAATTTCTGTTGTATTTTCTATTTCTCTGTGAGGATTTTTTTTTGCTTTCTTACGTTTCTTCAGCTTCCTCTGATATGCTATTCCATGTGACTTCTTGTTTCTCCTACTAGATTGCAATGAATGGGTATACAGAGGTTTTAACATGGATATTGTGCTCGTACAAAGAAAACTTCTCCATGTTGAACCGTAAGGATGACCAATTGACAGCTTCAACTATTGCAAATCCTCGTTCAGCTGATTTTGAGGTTTGTTTACTGTTCTCACCTCTGCAAAGAATGAAATTCTCATAAATTGCATTTCGTTGTGAACAATTCTTTTCTTGACTATTTCGATCTTAATTTCATGTGTATGTTTTAACCTTTATTTTGGACCCTCTGATGTTCTCTGAGCTTGTTGTAATTGCATTGTATCTATGGCCTTGTATGTTTCTTTCTTAATGCCTCTTGCTTTGCCAGGTGTCTTTGGTGTCTTCTGAAAAGTTTTTGAAAGATTAGATGAAGAAATGGATGATTACCAATTGTTTCTGGTGGTTTTGCAAGATAAGTGCTTGGGTTAATGTACAGGTTGAGATTTGTAAAAACTACCTGTACAGTGTTCTTTAGAAGACATAAGAACACAGAGTCTGCATTTTTGAGCCTCAATAATCAGTTCAAGAAATGGATGATTACCAATTGTTTCTGGTGGTTTTGCAAGATAAGTCTTGCTTGGGTTAATGTACAGGTTGAGATTTGTAAAACTAGCTGTACAGTGTTCTTTGGAAGACATAAGAACACAGAGTCTGCATTTTTGAGCCTCAATAATCAGATTGTTGCAGGCCAAGATCAGTTGGATAGGAAGATTTAATTTGGAAATCTTTGTAAATTTTATTTCTATTGATTTAATTTTATTTTAGAGTTTTACTAATATTAGGAAGGTAGTTTCTCTTTTTATTTATTTTATTAGTTTGTATTAGTTGTGGGTCCCTCATCTCTTAGACGTAGGTGAGTATTAGTATTTGAGTTGATTTCTAGTTAGTAGTTGAGTTTAATTAGGACTCTTATATTGAAGTCATATTTGAGTTATAATTGTGTTTTTTTAGAGTGCAGTCCAATTAGGATTGTAAGTTTATTTAAAGACATTATTATTAATGAAATTAGTAGTTGATGATTATTGGAAGAAAAAAAGAAAAGAAGCTAGAGTGCTCTCACGGCTGCTCTTTCTCTCCCCTCACGTCTTTCTTTTCAGCTCCCCTCCCTCCATCTCTCTAGGTGGTGATCCCTTTCTCCCTTGCTGTTTCGATAGCTTCTTTCTCCTCTCTATATCTTTCTCTTTCTTGGTTTTCCCTCCCTATACCATAAGATATATTCCTATATCTCTTTTGTTTTAATTCTTTATTTTGACTCACTACAATTATCCCACCATCCCATTAATTATCCCTAAAATCATCCCACGTTACTATTTTGGATCTCATCCTTTTTCCTCCCTTACTTGATAATGGTGTTTTCGATATTCTCCATTGATATTCCTTTTCATCCCTTTAAGTGAGATTCAGTCTCCATTACAGATGTTTGGAGGTTCAAGCACCCAAGCATGTCTCTGTTAAAAGTTCAAACTTCAATGAGGCAGAGCATCTGCTACATTAATAAGAAAGTGCGGCCCATAATTCTCTCTCCTTCTCGTGTCTCTTCGTCTTCATCTTCCTCTTTCTTCTCTTCCATATACCCCCATGCTGTGAACTGAGCTAACACTAGGAGTTGCTCGATCTGCCACCCCCCTTCTCTTCTTCTTCCTTTTCTTGATTAATTTGAGCGACCATGACCAGGGTTTATTCTGTTGATTTGAACTGATTTACCCTGTCCCTTTCTTCTTCTAATGCACCTTTTTAAATTTTTTTTTTTCTGGTTTCCTTCCTTTTATTTTGTTTCTTATTCCTTCCCCAATTTTTTTAGAATGTGATGAAATTTTTATATGTTAGTTACGTGAGCCCGATCTACAAGCTCACGGTTTCGCGATTTTGATTGTTGTAGGTATTTTTTCAATTATTTGCATTTAAAAATGAATTTTCAGCAATTAAAATTTAAAATATAATTATTATTACTCATTTGATGATGATGACCTATTTATATGTTAATCACCGTTGGCGATTTACTGCCCTACGATTTGATTTCGATTTCGGTTGTTGTATGTTTTTTGAATTATTTATATTAAAAAATAATTTTCAGCAATTAAAAATTAATTTAAAATTGATTAAAATGCTATAAAATCGGGAAAAAATAAGGAAAAATGTTCGATCGCATTTAAAATATGAGAAAATTTTGAAATGTAATTTCTCTGTGTTCAAGTTTGTAAGGTTATTGAAGTTTGTGTTTTCTATGAAAGCAGTGCTTGGAAATTATGTCGAGACCAGGTTCAGGGGGCAAGGGCGATGGGGGCGGCGGTACCGGTTCCGAACCGACCCGCATGGCGGGATGCGGCCGCCCTTCGGGGTGATAGGAAGAAGACCCGGTGTAATTTTTGTGGGAAGAAGCTTGGTCGGCGGCATCACAAGGCGAAGCAACACTTGAGTGGATTGGGCAAAGATGTTTCCAAATGCCGCGGTGTCCCGTGGAGATATCCGGGCCATAGGTGAGCAGTTGGGGGGAGGGAGGCGGAGGAGGGGCAGCAATGGAAAGAGAAAAACAACAATTTGAAGAGGCAATTCGAGGCACCGTACGAGAATCCGGTGAGGAACATGAGGTTGAGGGATGGGATGTAGAAGATATGACGAGAGGCGAGAGGCAAGACGGGATGCGTCATGCGGCAATGGCTAGTAGAGAAACCCTTAGATCGGATGCGAGAGGAGGAGACGGACGGGAGCGGGTACATCCGGAGCGGTGGCGTGGTAGTGGATTTGTTGAGCCTGAGCCACGGAGACGGAGCAAAGGGATTGGTTCTGGTTTTCTAAATCAAGTAGAAGGGAAGAACCCGTGCCACGGGGACGGGATGATTATGTTCAAGTTCCAGAGCAAGATCCAGCAGTCTTACCGAGAAGCAAGGTAGTAAGCAAAAAAATAAAGGCAATGTTTGGGGGAAAGAATAGGGAGTCGGTAGGGTATTCTTACTCTAAGTGGTCGTTTTATCATGGCATCCAAAAACGCCACCACAGCCCTTTCTTTCGAGCATGCGATGCGATTCTCGAGGCGGTACGGGGTTAGAGGGCCAAATCAATATGAGTTAATGACTCATTATTTGCCTCAACATAAGAAGGAATTACAAGACTGGATCTAAGCCGAGAAGAGGCATTGGGAAGATTTCGAGTAACTATTATGTGTGATGGTTGGGTGGTCCTACCGGAAAGTCCATCATCAACTTCATGGTTTCTCGTGATGGGAGGACGGTGTTCCTTAGGTCCGTTGATGCATCGGCGAAGTAAAAGATGCGGATTATATTTATGGGCTGTTGCAAGAGGTGGTGGTTGAGGTGGGAGCTCGGAATGTTGTCAGTTGCGACGGACAACGGCAGCAATTTAAGAAGGCGGGGAGATGTTAATGAACAATCCCGACTACAATCTCTTCCGGACTCCATGTGCTGCCCATTGTATTGATTTGATGTTGAAGGACATGGGCAAGATAAGTAAAGTCAAGAAAGTGGTTGAGCAAGCAAGACAAGTAACCACTTTCATCTACAACCATGGTTATTCCTTGATCATGCTCGGGGAGAGATGTGGGGGGGACTTGGTCGGACCCGGGCATCACCGGATTCGCTCCAACTTCATAGCATTGAAGAGCTTGGGGCGAAGATGGCCGGACTCGATCGATGTTTGCATCGAGGATTGGTTTTCGTGGAGACAATCGGCTACACCCGTGGAGTGGAAGCCGAGTACCATCGCAGGGCAATTTTGGCAAAATGTGAAGGTGGTAGTAAGGGTGTTGCATCCCTGTAGTACGGTGTTGAGATTGGTAGATCGGCGAAAACCAACCATGCCACTTCTTTATCTTCTGTGGACGCATTGAAAGTACGTGTTAAAGCTTTGATACCACGTGGCTATAAGAATTATATAAAGATCACAATGACCGATGGGAAAGCCAACTCATGCATCCATTGCATAAAAATGTGGTGAGTAAATTTGATGATGTATTTACTTTTAGTTTACTTATGTACCAATATAATTTTATTTGTTTTAACCATGTGTCCAGTCAAATATTTCAAAGATACTATTTGAACCCCAAGTACCAAAGATACGCATGTACTTGGGACTAACGCAGAACTCATTGAGGCAAATGAAGCTAGTGGTTGCAAAGTTGGAGCCAGATCCCCAAGCACAGGCATTGGCAAAACCTAGAGGTGAGTTGTGTGCTTCACTGGAAATATGTGCTTAACTATATATTGTAATTCAAATATTTATAAGTTTTCGATGTGTGTAGATTAAAACCTTTAGGGAAGCCCGTGGGAGTTTTGGGTTCCCAGCAGTGGCTGGACGTGACAAAAGTGATCCGGTATGTATTACGTTAATTGACATAGAAATTAAATTATCTTATGTTTTATGTATTACATTTAAATGACATACTAAAATTAAAATATGCTATTTTCTTATCTATGAATGGTGGGTGTTGTATGGTAAAGATCACCGCTCCAAGAAGATAGAAGTAGAGTGTTAGCTCAAACATGCTCTGATCCGTTGAGTGGCGGAGTACTTTAACCTCATTCATTCAAAGAGGCGGAACGACTTGGCTCCCAACGGCTAAATGACTTGGTCTTGTGCATACAACAGGGCGAGGGTGCAAAACATGTTCTTTGATAAGGAGGATGATACCCCCGAGCTCGCCAACATCTTCCACTGACTCAAGAGGAAGATCCATTAGTAGAGTGGGTGCGGGGCGGAGTACAGATGGACGAGCCGGGGATGCGACTCCCATTTGGCCAGCCATTTGGATCCGATGTCGACGAGTTTTAGCCTCGGAAGAGGGTCGAGTCCATACACGGTCACCCGGCCATTCACCCTCCGGCACGACGGAAGATCGAGTGGAGTTGGGTGGTAGTGGAGCTAGTGGCGGTGATCAGGGGGTGGGGGTCGAGCCACTTTGTCAATATTGGGGCGATCCGGCACGAGCATCCGAGATACGGGAGAGCCAGACACCATACAACACGGGATGATGACCATGGTGCACGCGCGCCATCCTCATCACGTAGACCAACCATCGCGTAGGCCCCGACACATTCCCATTCTCAACATGATGAAGATGCCGATGTAGTAGCACGATGGGCCCGAGTTGATAGCCCTACAGTGGCTTACGAGGATTGAGTGTGGAGGAGAATAGCAATTCGCAGGGGACATGAGCAATGGAACTTTCCGGATATAGCACCGGTTCAACATACACCTCAAATGATTATGTTGATATCAACCGTCCCCCATCCCACTACGATCGCATATGGTTCTTCTTTCGACGATGGTTCGGATGCGGGGAGCACATACACGGAGTCAAGTGGATCAACCAACCTATTCCATTCCATCGATCCCGCAAGATCTACGCACCAGTACTACCGAAGTTTTCCATTCTTCCCAAAGATTGGTATCCTTCGGACAGCCGAGTATATTAGAACAGTGCAAGACACGAACTACTTTGCACAAGAATGTCATGGGAAGATTATGTTGCCATGGAAGACAATTTGCGCGACAACTTCCCGGATGTAGATGATAGAGGATGGATCATCCACACACCTACGTATTACTAGACATGTATCGATAAGGATTGTGGATAAGGGGGGGGGGGGGTTTTTTTTTTTTTTTGTGGTTTTTTTTTTTTTTTTCTTTTTTTTTTTTTTTTTTTTTTAAAAATTTGGGAGGGATCTAAATGTTATGTATGTAAAAATAAGGTTCCCTAAAGTTGAGACCTAAAAAGGCATTTTGGCCACCGGCCTTTTAGCTGTTTCGACAAAATGCATAGTCTCGGCGAGATCTCGCGAGATCTCCGATCTCGGTTTCGGAGGAGGCCGAGACTCCTCCGAAACTCGAGATTTTAAACCTTGCGGATGAGTACTGCTTCTCTAATAATGCAAATGGAGTGGGCGTTGGACCTTGGCTTGGTTAATGTGTTTGCATGTTAGAGTGTTAGCTAACAGACTATTTTCTTCTGTGTGTTGTTTTATGTTTATTTAGCATAGCTTCTGTCTCAACTCACAACTCACAACTCACTAGCCAGAAAAGGAAAATAAAAGAAATAATGTCTGTTTTTTAAATCTCTGAATTTTTTCTCTCTTAATTTCAAAGTATTTGTTTGATCCCAGCCTTACATGTATTTTCCTTTGTACTTAGTGCTTGAATGAAACACAGTGTTTTTATTTGGCCTTTATCCTCTGCACTTTTAGAACTCTGGTTTTTATTGGTTAGTATTTGCTCTGGCAATTGTAGGCAGTCATGTTCTCAGGTTTTAACGTTTCAACAAGAAATTCATATGATGATAAAACTACATTTAACCATTCATTGCTATGGTGAAATTCATTTGATTTGCGGGTATTCCATTTGTTGAATGGCATGATTCTGATATCATATGATTTATGTTGTTTTCTATATGGATTTAAATTGGTTTATGCATTAGAACATGTCGTGTTGACATTAGTTGACTGAAATGTAAGACGCCTTTAAGTTGTAACTGACTTCTGGTCTTGTGTCTGTGACCATTTTGCTTTGATAAGGTTGCAAGTTGAAGTCAGGCTCAAATCTGGGTTTCCCCTTTTCCGTAGTATTATTTTCTTTCTATTTATCTCCCCGTAGAATTAAGCATAGTTTTGGGTAGATAGGAATCATGTCAATGAATTCTATTGAGGTTTAAAACAAATGTTTTTATTTTTTATTTTTTATTCTATATCACTTTTTGGCAATCTGATACATAATTGTCAAGACGACAAGGCAACCCAAGGTGTTGAAGGCTGTCCCAGCTGCTTAGGCGTTTGCCTAGGCGACGAAGGCATTCTTAGTGTATTTTTTTTTTGCCTAAATTATCAATGCTATATTTATGTTTATATATATATGCAGTATGCTACATCAAGAATCAACATTTAAGGCGTAACCTAATATGAGAAAATTACCAAATAATGAATAAAGTATAGAATATAAGAACTAAAGAAGTGTATTTATAGTAAAAAAAGCACAAAGAAATAACCTAAGAACATAATATTATATAAATAAGAAACAAGAGTGGTAGAACAGTAGAAGAATAAGAAAATACGAAAAAAAAGGAGTTGCTGTCAAACAGAGTTGCTGTGGAAAGAAGAAGAAGAAGAAGAAGAAGAAGGAAAAAAAAAATTGTAGCCTTGCAGTCACCGTAGCAGAGAAGGAAGGAGGAGGAAGAAGGAGAAGGAGAAGAAGAAGGAGAAGAAGGAGAAGAAGGAAAAATAAAATAAAATTGCAGACCGTAGCAGAGAAGAGAATGGAAAAAAAAATTGCAGACTTGCAATCACCGTAGCAGAGGAGGAGGAGGGAAGAAGAATGCAAAAAAGAAAAAGAAAAAAAAAAGGTGTTGCAGTCCCTGTAAAAGAGAAGGGGAGGAGGAGGAGGAAGAAGAAGGAGAAAAACGAAAAAAGAGAGAAGAAGAAACGGTAGCAAGAGAAGGGGAAGAACAAAGAATAACTGAAAAATAAAATAAAATACATACCTGACGCTGGAACTGGAGGCCTGACCGGCAGAACTGATATGGAACCTTTAGGCTTGAGCCGATCTAGGGCATGTCAACAAAACACTCGATGAAGATGAAGAGGAAGAGGAAGAGTTGAGCAGGTTTCTTCTCTGGTTCTAGTTTCCAATTTTCAAATGGTTTAATTTTTGGGATTTTCTTATAAGTTATAACCTAGATGATTCTATGTATCACATGCAACATATTATTATACACAAAAGCCAATAGATATGTTAGTAACAGAATCAAATAGTAAAAAAAGACAAATAACAAAATATATTATAAAATTTAATTTATTTACTCATTTCCTACAAAAGGTGACCGCCCAGGCCCCTAGGCGTTTTGGGTGCCCAAGGTGACGCCTAGGCGTTGCCCAAAGAACCAAGGCGCTCGCCTTTCGTAATAATCATAAGGCACCTCATTGTCTAGCAGTTTACATCTTGACGCCTAGGCGACATCTTGACAACTATGATCTGATATGATATAAAGATTTATTTTGAAACTTGTAAGATAGAAAATAATGCTAATAAAGTGTCAAACAGTATCTTTCTTATGTTATTTTTTCCCAATTGGGTCAACCTTAAGGGCAGAGAGTTAATAGCTAGATCTTTGTTTATATTTATACATTCACTGGTTCCATTCAACTTCCTTAAAACTTAACTCTGAAAGATCTTTCCATGGTTAAGCAAGGTGTCGGATCGGACTAGTATGGGGAATTTGAATGGTACCAAATTGAACTAAAGGCATCTAGAGGCTTGTGCTGTAATCCGATAAAGATCATTAGTTGGGATTTTAGTTGAGGTAGCAGCCACTGTTACTCTTCCATGTGATCAGAGAAATCTGTGAAATGTGCTTTTCTTTGAACACCTTTTTCACCTTGTTATCTTTTTTGGTAATATTGTGGTCTAAAGTCTAAGCAATAATAAGACCAGATGTGTAGGCCGATTGAGATGCCTATAAAGCTGCTGCTTTATTTTGATTCCTATTATGTTGTTTCTTGCTGCCTCTTTTGTGATTGTGCCCTTTTTATGAGTTGAAATCTTGGAATTGAAGAGACATGGTTGATGAGTGTAAGTGTGGTTAGTGGTTAGTTGTTTGTATTTCTAAGGTTTGATCCGTGTGTTTAAAATGGTTGCTTGGCTAAATCTTAGATTTTTTGCAGATGTCTCGAACAAGTCTCATGCCAGGCATATTGAAAACTGTTGGACACAATAAAGACCATCCAAAGCCCATAAAGGTACTGTATAAGATGCAGGATTCTATTATTGTCTGTTCTAATGTATGCCTTCTTCCCAGTGTGAAATTTCTTGAACATGTTTTCCATAACGGTAATGTCGATAAAATTTTCTCTGACCATTTGAATTTATTTTTCTCTTATCACGCTTCAATTCTTATAAAACCAGCCATTCTTTAGCAAACATAATGGTCTTTGTCACTTCAAGAAACAGTAAATCAGTATTGAAAATTGAAGAAGAAAAGGGAAGAAACAAGAACAAAAGAAAGAAGTGAACAGATCAATAGGGTTGGAATCCCCAAGTTGATCTGAATTGCAAAAACTGTAATTACACGAAACTCCCTAACAATGACTTATTACAACTAACCCCTGATGATACTTTTTAGTTACAAATAAACCCTTTACACTACTGAAAATATTACTTCTCCCTTCAAACTGGAGCAAATATATTGTCGAAGGTTGTATGTTAAGTTTTGCCAGTCTAGGGGTAGTTTAGGAATTAAACAAAATTTTTATTTGTTATTATGTGGTTGGTTAAGTCATTAGGGGCAGCATTGTATTTGTTACCTTTATTTCTATTATAAATAAAGTGGTTCAAGCAATGGGGAGAATCCAACTCTTCTTGCTTTCCCTTTTCTCTTCTCTCTCTCCTCCTCCATTCTACTTCTTCCTGTTTTACTTTGTCACGTGGTATCAGGGCAGGAATATCCAGTGACTGCAATCCTCTGTTGCTGTTTTGAAGTCGTCTAGGTTTCTTCAGTGTGGTGTGCAGTCTCTATTGCTGCCTTTGCAGCATTTGAAAATTGGGAATTTTATGAGTTTTATGTGAATCTATGCAAACCTATGGCTGGTTGCCTGTGTGGTCTGTCAGCAGTGTGATAGTAACCAACCTTACCCTTCTCTGCTATTAATAATATCTCTTCTCAGCCACTAAAGTTAGATCGAACTCCCTCACACCTTCAACATTCTTCTTAATATTTTCGGTGCTGGTTCATCAGTCTAGGGCTACTCAAGTCCTAGAAATTCGAGCCTTGAAGTTACCTCTCATGTGTTAGAAAATTGAAGTCAAATCTGGTTCTTTGTTCTACCCCAGATCTATTTTCGTTATTATTTGGTAACTCACCAGCTGCCACTTTAGTTGTTCTTTGTGATGATTCTAGAGTCCTAGGGGTTAATAACATAACTCTAAAATTTCATCTTGATTGCGTTTGATTCGGGAAAGAACTTTCATCCAGAAGCAAACTAGGTTCCGCTCATTTCCCGTTCTTATCGTGGGAGGTGGAAGAAGACACTGTTCATGAAAATTACAAATAAGCCCTTTATTTTTGGCAATCATTCTGTAACATCCCCATCTTCCTAAAATTCCAGAGAAGTCCAGTTTCCTTAACTTGTTTATGATTTTACCCTATCTTTCTTGAAATCCCAATTTTCGTCGTACCTTTCAAAATTAAATACTTTCACGTCCCAGATTTTGTTTTCATACCAATGGGGTCCTATACTGTTGTGGTCATTTACATTATTCCCATGGATCACATTGTTTGAATTATTCGTCACTTTGGTGGACCCGTAGTGACCTGTAAGTGGGGTTTTTGGGACCCGGAGTTGCATTAATATCAACTTTATGAATCTGGAACCGGAACTTTTCAGAGTTATTTTTCCTAGGCATTGTTTGGCTGTTATTTAATTCTGTCTGCTGGTTGGAGTTCTCAATAGCAGGATTGTCCATTATTGGCCTTTTTCTGTTGTTGGTTCTATGGCTGGTGATCTATTTGTGCTGGTTGGTATTATTGGTGCTGTGTTTATTTCAAGATATATCTGGGGTCTTAATTGCTGCTCCTGCTTCCTTGGTATACCATGGTGATTCTGGTTATTGCTGCAGACCTGTGGTGTGATGTTGGAACTTCCGATTCTCTTTGTTCTCATCCTTTGCATTATTTGTCCACGTTTGTTTATGATAATTTGCATGTTGATAAAGATTATTATTTGCATTGAGTATTATTTGCCCATCGCCTGTTGCCGCTGTTTATTATTGCATTGAAGATCATTTGCCTGTTGCCGTGTATTATCATTCTTCTTTGTGAAGATTATTGCTCGGGTCATCCTTAGTGAAGATTATTGCCCGTGTCTTCCTTCGCGAAGATTATTGCTCGTTTTGCCCTCGAGAAGATTATTACCAGTGTCTTCCTCAGTGAAGAGTCCTTCGTGGAGATAACCTGTCTTCCTTAGTGGAGATTTTTGCTTGTCTTCATTCATGGGGATTATTACTTATCTTCCTTCATACAGATTTCTTATCTTCCTTTGTGAAGACTTGTTATTGTGGATTTCTTCTTGTTGAAGATTTGTTCTTTGCTTTGTGGATTTTCTTCTTTTTGGCGATTTTATTATTTACTTGGAGTTTTTTTGTTTTTGGTTGAAAATTTAGGTGTTCGGCCTGCACTGATGATTTATTCATCTTTTCGTGTTGCTATTTTTTGGGTCTTTATTGCTGCTGTTGAAGTTACTGTTTCTGTTGTAATTTTCTTGCATGCATAGTTGTCAAGGCGTCAAGGCGAACCAAGGCGATGGAGACCTGATTGGGCGCCCGCCTAGGCGACCAAGGCGCCCAATTTTCCAAGGCGACCCAAGGCAGCCTGGGCGCCTAGGCGACGCCTTGACAACTATTCTAATTGCATGCAGTTGGTGTTCTCTGCCGTGTATATTATCTGGGTTTCTTCTTAATGAAGAGTTATCTCTTTTATTGACCCTGGTGGCTGATTGGTTCATGTTTACTTTGGTTCTATGACTGGATGGTTTTTCTTCATGCTGTTCTTTTGTTTGCTTCATGTCTAGGTGTGCTTGGTTTTTTATGTACTGATTGTTCCAAGCTAGAGTGTAATAGGTATATATGCTCCAGCTTGAGGGGGAATGTTAAAGGTTGTATGTTAAGTTCATCCAGTCTAGTAGTTTAGGAATTAAACAATTGTTTATTTGTTATTATGTCGTTGGTTAATTCATTAGGGCCAGTATTGTTGTTACCTTTATTTCTATTAAATAAAGTGATTCATACGATAGGGAGAATCCAACACCTCTCGGTTTTTAATCTCTCTCTTCTTCTTCTTCACTGCTATTTCTATGTTTTTTTTACTGTCACGTATATCATCGATGTCCAGCCTGGAACACAAAGTTATAAAAACATTCTTAAACAAGGCTTTAGTAAAGATGTCAACTAGTTGATTTGAAGAACTAATAAAGGGAGTAGAAATGATTTGACACATTACAGTGTCTCTCACAAATTGACAGTCACCTTCAGTGTGTTTTTTTCCTCTCATGTAAAGCTGGTGTTACTAGCTATATAAATTGTTGCCTGATTATAACAGAACATTTCCGTTGGTTTCTCAACTTCTTTCATGGGATTTCATTCATATCAGTTCAGAAGCTGTATCAGCCATAGCTCTATATTTAGCTTCTGACACTAGATCTGGCCACAATAGTTTGTTTTCTTACTTCTCTACGTTACTAAGGGTGTTTGGTAACACTCCAGAAGTTGGATTCTGACTTCTGAAGCATAAATAGAGTAGAAGCCTGTTTGGTAACCCGGTTTGGACTTGGAGAATCCATGAGGAACCGGCCCAAATGAGCCTAGAACCAATTTTTTGGAGCATAAATAGATGCTTTTCGACTTGGATCACAATTTTGGAGAAAAACACCACATCATTACTATCACCAACTACCACCACCAACACCACAACCCACCAGCCACCAGCCACCACCGCCACCACCACCACCACACCGCCACCACCCACCGCCACCACTACCCACCACCACCACCACCACCACCACCATCCTTAATCATCACCCGCCCCACCTACCACGCCACCACCACCAACCACGGCCACCAACCACCGCCACCACCACCAGCCACCTACCAAGCCACCGCCACCACCACCTACCACCACCACCAACTATCACCCACCACCACCGCCACCACCACCACCCCTCGTTGCCACCACCACCAACCACCAACCACCCACCACTGCCACCACCATCCACTACCACCCACCGCCACCGCTACCACCACCATCCTCAATCACACCCACCGCCACCTACTATCGCCACCACCACCAGCCACCAACCACCACCACCACCACCCACCACCACCCCACCACCACCACCCCCCACCCCTCGCCACCACTACAACCACCCACCACCCCACCACCATCCACTACCACCCACCCCACAATCCCACCACCACCACCCACCAACCACCACCACACCACCCACCACCACCACAACTATCACCCACCACCATCCCACCACCATCCACTACCACCCACCACCACCACCACCCTCCACCACCACCACCCACCCACCCCACCCTTCACCACCACCCCCACCCACCACCACCGCAAAACCATCACCACCACCACAGTGCCACCATCCGTCACCCCCACCACTACTCTAGAGTCCATGACTAAATTAGGTTTAACAAACATGTTTCTACTCCCTCATACTCTTGAATCCTTTTGAAGTTGGAGTATAAATTTGAACCAGAAGTAAGAATCCCAGAGTTGAAGTTTTACCAAACAGCCCCTAAGTGATCTCCGACAATGGTAGAAATTACAATAACCAATTGTGGATCCCCTATCATCTTCTACACCTACCCAATCAGCATCAGAATATCCACTATGTCCAAATTTGGATTTGGTCAATAAATTAGTCTTTTACTTGTAGAGTTTTTGAGATACCTATTCTACAAGCTGCTTCCCAGTGTATCTGTTTTGGGTGCTACATGAACTGGCTAATAATGCAACAACAAAAGAAATGTCTCGCCTTATAATTGGCAGTTAGATAAGTTTTCAAACCAGAAAAATCTTACCATCATCAATACACGAATACACAGCTTCAACTGCAGATCCATAGGTTTATCAGTAGTATTAGCACCTAACATGCTAGTTTTTGAATGAATATTAAGAACATACTTTCGTTGAGATAAGCTACCCAGTGTTCAAGTGAATAAGTCAGACACCTGCTCCGGATCGGATCAGTCCTGTAACTCCTTTTACCCTCGTTCCTGCCTTACCTTGCCAGATTCTCGCCCTTGCAAGCCTTGCTGAGTTGGTGTCTGCACAGGATCGGCCTTGGTTGATCCCAATCTGGATCTTCCGATCTGATCCCTATAACCTTGAGGCTCACCGAAAAATAAAAAAACTCCACAAATTATGGAACGCAGGCTGCTAACCAGTTTCCAACTTCTTAGCCCTACCAACTACCCTGCTGGCTTCTTCTTTCTTAGCTCCAAATCTTCTGCATTTCTTTTCTTCCAAATACTCCAGTAGGTAGTAAATGGACAACTTCCAAACGATTGTGGCCTTATCCTCCACCGGCATCCTTCACCATAACCAGCAGCATGGTGTTTGGAAAAAAAAAAAAAAAAAAAAATTCCAATCCACAGTCATCATGGAGAGGAATTCTTGTTACACCTCAACAGCAAACTTGCTACCAGAGGGAAAAAAAAAATGGTAGCAGTCTTCTGCCACATTATTGCACGGGCAACAAACAATCTTCAATCTCCATCCTCTTCTTCATGCTGACTGTACCTTTTCGGGCTCTTCGCATGCCTTGTGTGCTTAAGACTTTTAAATCTATGTAGCATTTCAGTAAATGAAATGCTGTCATCATTTTGAACTGTATCCTTGTTGGAATCGTCATTGTCTCCCTTTATTGCATTAAGTTTTGCCCTTTTGGCATGGTGTATTCATTTGTTTTCTCCCCAATATAATATCTAGTTTAATTACATGGTCAGTACAGTTCAAATCTCATTTATTTATTCCCTTCATATTGTATAGGATGAGGCTAGTGAAGTCAAATGTTCATTCTTTACCAGGAACCCATCTTATAAGTTGTTTGTAGTGTAATTTCACTGCTTATGTTTTCACTTCTGGTATTGATTTTGAGTTGAATTTTCATGCATACTGACATATTATGTGTTCTTATTCTTCGTTTTGGATAATTGATTATTGGTTCCAGATATTTGAGGTGGGTGATGTGGTGGTACTGGATGAGGCAAAAGACGTTGGTGCAAGAAATCGTCGTCAACTTGCTGCACTATATTGTGGTGCCAACTCAGGATTTGAGGTAAAACTTCATAAGAACCTTAGGGGTGTTTAATGTGTTATTTTATTCTAGGAAAATTTTCATATACACACCATTAATGATTGGAAATCTCATCTACCTCCATGAGATTGCAAAAACTTCATCTAGTACCCAAAAAGTTTGCTCCCTTAATCAACGAAGTCCATTCCGTTAAAAAAATTCCATTAGTTGCTGACGTCAGATGCGCTGAACATTTTAACGGACCATACTATCCTTTTAGGGTTGTTAAAGGCGAAAATACCCTTTATTCATAAGTTTCCCTATCCCCAAGTGTTCATTTCGATTCAAACTAACCTCTTCTTCGTCGGCGACGGTGCAGGTCGTCTTCTTCCCCGACCACGGTTCAGCCAATTTGCATTACCAAAAAACAGAAAAAACAAAACTCAATATATTGCCTCGTCTCTCTCAATATTTTCTGGCTCGTCTCTCTCCCTCTTAATTGACATGACATTGATGATTAAACAGGAAAAACAAGAGCTGGTTTTCTAATTACTTTTATTTGTATTAAAGGTGAAGAATCCAAGATGTTGAATGTGAACCAGGTCTGTAATTGTTTACCAAAAAAAAAACGTCTGTAACAATCTTATTGCTCATCTTGTCCAAGATGGCATCCGCAATCCCCATCCCAATCTCATTCCTGATACTATATGGCTTCAGAAACCCGCTCCACCCATCTTCCTCCGTCGTTGTCGAGACGTCAGCTTCAACCAGGAAATTAAGGTTCATTACATCTATGGATTGTTTCCCCCACGCGCGGATCTGGTCACAGATGATCTTCCCAAGCTCCTCAGGCCCTATTATTTGATCAAAACTACCATGCCACCCGCCACGATCGCAGTCAACTACTGTAATGGCCCGGTCAAGTAGGTTATTAGATTTGAACTTATCCCATAATACACCAACCTCTCTGCAACCTCCACTCCTGCATTCATCAGGATTCAATCATCAGACATCAGACACCACTCCTCCAACTTTAGGGTTTTCAATTTTAAGATTCAATTGAGCTTAAAAAAGGCAGCAAATGATTTGATTTTGAGACGGATCTGAGACGGTAAAGGTTAGATCGCCAACATCTTCTTCTTTTAGTTTCTTAGAGCAATCGACTGAATCCAATCGAAAATCCTAAAAACCCTTATTGTAAAGCGTGAACTTCGCTATGGGTGAGAGTGAATATGAGAGAGAGACACACTACCATTACAAAGGTCAAATTAGTCATTCAACATATTTTTTTTAATTTTTCAAATTTTCAATTTTTAATATGAAGGGTAAAACTGTATTTCAACAATTCCATCAGTTAGTTGGATGTGGTTGAGGTTTTTGCAATCTTTTGGAGATAGATGATGTTTCCAATCCTTAATGGTGTGTATATGAAAATTTTCCTTTATCCTACGAAGAAATTTTTACCTTCTCTAATTAATATCTTGATTATTGTCTGCCTGGGATAAATGTAGTTTTTCTTTTTTAAATCTTTCTCCCATTTATAATTCATTTTTTTAGAATTCATTTTTCCCTGAATATCTCTTTGAGTAATGTATATCGAATATATTTATTGGTTAAATCTGGAGTTCACCAGTGAAGTTGCTTGTAAGGAAAGGGTCCCGTCAGTTCTTATTGAATTTTTAGGTATAAATGGTCCGAGGGCATGCTGCTATTGTTATTTTTTCGAAGGAAATTTTTTTATATTGGGCCATAAAGCTTTCTTGGAAGGTGTTGTATAATGTCTACGGCTTCACTGTCTTTTTTGGGGGATCGGTTTCCCTCCTTGACAAACTGTTCTATTTATTTAAAGAATTGGAGCTGGACGAGTCATGTTGTAGCCTTCATTTGACAAAGCTGAAGATGTCTATCACTTATCTTTTGTCAGTACACAAGAATCATTCAATGAGTGTGGGGACATATTCGTTTTAGTAGTCTTTTTTTTTTTTTTTTTTTTTTTTGAAAATGTAGTATATGGATCTCTTGGAAGGCCTTATCTCAGTTTCAGGACATTGCTTTTTCCTTTTTTTTAAAATTCTTTCAGTTGCTACAATAATAGCACTCAAAGTTTGAAAGCATGCCACTTGACACTGACAACCAAGAAATGTTTGTCTTTTTGCAGCTTCATTAATAAAAGCTGACAAGGTTTATGACTTTCTCGTTACACAGAATGATCATTCAACGAGTGACTTTATATAAATTGTTCTGCTGCTTAATTAGTAAATATTAGGAGTGATGACAGAATTGGTAAACATGATCTGTTTGTACTTGTTTACTTCGAGAGAGAGAGAGTGGTTTCTCATTGTTTCTGTTGCAATTTCTACTTGGAAAATATTTTTGCTATTTCATGTGTATGCATAGTTGTCAAGGCGTCACCTAGGTGTCGCCTAGGCGTCCAGGTGCACTGGTGGTGCCTTGGGCATCAGTCAGGCCTCCAAGGCTCCAATGCCTTGGCCTTGACAACTATTTTTGTATGGCTTCACTTGTGCATTTGAGGGGCTGTGTTTGCCCCTTATGATATGTACTACTCTCTAGTTGATTGGGAAATAGTTTGCTTGTTAAGAAAAGTTTGATCTTGTAATTGGAATATGTTTTATTGTACATTTTTTTTAGTTGGTGGCTTGGTGCGTATTTGTCTAAGTTGGCTTTGGAACTACTGCATGAAAGAAGATGCATTGCAGTTATTGTATGCATACAACAACAATGTTTTTTTTTTTTTTTGGGGGGGGGTATTAAATGGTTCTCTTGTAGGAATTAAGTGTTTTTATTTTTCAATTTAATCTCTCACTCTGGTAATATCATGTCACCAAAAAAAATTTAGTCATTGTATTGGTATTTGATTGGAAGATTTTGCTGTTATTGATCTCCATTTTCTGTTCTTTTTTATTTCTCCAGTTAATTCATTCCCTGGTGGACAGAATCATGGAAGTAGTTGGGACACCTTTTGTTCCTATTGGAGATTCGACAGGCTACTACATTAGGCGGTCAGATGTACGCTTTTATTTAGCTTCCCATTGTTTATATTTGTTACCTATGGAGTGTCCAGTCATTAAATACTTATTGTCTTCATCTCTGCTGAAGGAGCCTGAATTTCTTCCGGGTAGACAAGCTAGCATAATTTACAGAGGAAAGCACATAGGAACCTTTGGTATTGTGCATCCCGAGGTATTTAATTTTGACGAAGAAAAAATTCCTGCAGTCAATTTGGCCTGATGATTGAATTCTTTGGCATGTGTGTGTAGATCCAGAGATTCATATTTTGGATAGTTGAACAAAGGTGGAAGGCGGTTGTCATTATTTTCAGCTTCCTACACAAAATATGTCCTGAAAATTTGCTTCTATGGGTTTGATGCTCTATGAGAAGATTTAGTCTTTTGTCTTGATCCCTGTTGAGAACATAAGTTCAGGAGGCAGCATTGCATTTGCTTCATCTTACTAAAATTGTGTTTAGTCAAGGATACTTACATGCTTATTTTTTTAGCTCTATTCAATCCAACAGGCATCTTATACCGTCTTCCACTTGTGAACTCAAATAATTCTACCTTTGAATGTGATTGTACTATTTTCTTCTTGTTCGTATGTTACCTCCCCCAATCTCACATATTATCAACGTTATTCTTTCAATATGATGGTAATATGTTTCTATGTGAATTTTCAATTGTTTTAATCTCATTGGTATTCTGTTCATGTTTGCTTGTCTGGACTGAAATGATATTTCTTGCTATTATATATAATTAAGGCTTGTACGATATCTACTCATAGATCATGAGAAATGTATATGCCAGTGTTTTTAAATTGGTTATGTGAATTACTTTATCGTTATTCTAATACCTTTTTTTTTTTTTTTTTTCCCTAAAATGTGGTCTAGGTCTTGACTAACTTCGACATCCCAGACCCATGTTCCTTCATGGAGCTTAACATTGAATCCTTCTTGTAGGATTAGCTTCATGCCCCAGAGGTTAGTTACTTTCTTTTTTTTTTTTACTTTTTTTTTCTGTCTTCTGATTACCTACTTTTATTTAACTAAATTGATCGGAGCTTTACTTTACACTTGCCTCAACAAAATTGTTGAAAATTGCAGGTGGTTCGCAACTGTTGTATCACTGGTTTTTTGCAATGCAAATTCTTGTAGTTCGTGGAACAGTAAAAGTAACATTAATGGAATCTGGTGAGAGCAAGTAAATACATATGTTATTTATTCAAGTACCAACTATTGGAAATTTTTTTTTATTATTTTATTTTCATTTTTTGGATGAACATAACTACTGAAAAGTTAGAAGGCCATTTTTCTGTCTTGGCTTTATAAAAATTATGGATGCTTGCACTTGAACAGTGGGCTCTTATCCTTGCAATAAGGAAGTCTTATAGCTAGGGCAGCGGTATGTTCTCCATAGTTCTAGATCATGTAAGTTTCTGGTTTCTCAACACAGGTTGCCTGATGTTTCAGCTTATTAACCAACTCCTACCCACAAAACTATGATTGGGTAACACTACTTGTTCTGAAAATTTTTAGAATGAAAAAAAAAAAAAACCCACAAAAAAGATCACCCTTCTAGGTAGATGGTTTCTCTCCTGGCGAAGTATCACAATATATCAGTTACCTAATTCTCCCATGCAAATGGGAACAACTGTTGGTGCTGCCACGGACAACAGCTCAATTTTTTGTTGGTCCAAATTTATTTTGATATGTTACCTATGCAAAACTTGAAAGTCTTTGCAATGGTTTTCCAGGATCTATCATGAAGCGTATTAGGTGCATGTCAAGACTAAACCACCCCCCAAAAGAAAAAGAAAAAGGTGCTCGTTGAGAGCA
Organism: Protea cynaroides; assembly: GCA_028583415.1. Lineage (NCBI taxonomy): Eukaryota > Viridiplantae > Streptophyta > Magnoliopsida > Proteales > Proteaceae > Protea > Protea cynaroides. Next base: position 19,971,073 of record CM053273.1, read on the forward strand.
TGTTTGTAAAGGAGGAAATGAGGGACACAAGTATCAACATTTTATTGTAAGCAGGTTCGCATTGTGGGTTTAAGAATTTGAAGGAATAATTGGGTGTGTATATATACAAGACCCGGCTCCCACATGAACTAGGAAAGATTGAAGTCCATGACCATGAGCCATTTCAGGAGAGTGGCCCCAAGGGTCAGCAAGATTTGAAATCAGTACATAGTCTTTTTGTCTCAACGGTGCTACCCCTTGGTTTTTTTTTTCCCTGCTACCCCTGGGGTTGATATATAAATTGACCCACCTAAAATAACCAGGACTATCTAACCAGGATATGGATAAATTATTCAATAAAAAGAAAAAAAAATAGATGGATGAATTTACGGGTTTGGTAATTTTGGGACGGGAGGCATATTGTTTCTCCATATTTTTAGTTAACACCAGTCTTGACTATTTGAATACGTAGAACACCCCAAGTCTCTCTCTCTCTCTCTCTCTCTCTCTCTCTCTCTCTCTCGAAAAGAGTGCATCTTTGCCATGCAAGCAGCCACTTAAATTTTTTTATAACTTCTTATTATTAATTACAATTAGGTGAAATATATGTTGTCACAGAGTTTTGTTATTTTTCTAAATCTCAAAGGCATTTTTGTTATTTTTGACAGATGATATTCATTCCGACTCTTAGATAGAGAGTATATGGTCTAGATTAGCCACATATCAAATTTTTTACTCTAATTCAATCAAGTACCCGCGTGTATTGACATGCATCCTATTTATGCCTATGCATGTCTACCAGTATTCTAACTTATTATTATGTACTCTTATGCACTCTCCGAATAGAAAAAAGACAGTTTATTAGGAAAAATCATGGAAATGGATGACTTATATCTGTTTTGTGATTTCCATCACATGACACTAATAACTATCCTTAATATTATAGTCATATCATGAGACTTGGAGGATCTCTACCCAGTTGAATGGTTCGAGAATGCTGGATTAGGCTGACACCTCATCCCTACACTGGATCAGATCAATCAGGTATCTACGCAAACGAAGAATGAAATATTGCAGAAGAACAAGCTTACTTGCTGAGGAATCAAGGAGCTACCATCGTTGGACCGGGATCCTCTATAGTGGCTACTAACAGTAGTGAGGATCCTGACAACTCAAAGTGCATCAGAAAAACAGCACCTAGTGGTGCATATCATGTTCCTAGAAACGGTAAGACCACCTAAGTTCAACTCATAAATGCTGATACCTTGGAGGGAATGAGATTGGCTTATTCTGGATCTGGATAAGCAACATGGTTTGATCCCAGTTCTGAGATACAATTTTCAAATCCTCTTTGCAGGATATATATATATATATATATATATATATATATATATATATATATATATATATATATATATATATATATATTATTTTTAATACGAGTACTGTAAGATGATTAGTTTTTATTATTTTTCATCGTATCAGAAAATCCAAGAAGAAAAAGAAAAAAAAAAAAAAGAACCTCGTTCCGTGGTTGGCACGATTGCTGATAGAAACAATTGGTCAAAGCCTTGAAAAAACAACTCTTGCCAATTTAGAATTCTTATTTTTGGGATCTAGGATATAGTTTTGCTCATCTCAATAAATTTATGTACTGCAAAGTGATGATGTATGATCCTAGATGTTTATAGTTATTACGGGGTAGAAAAGTTCATCAAAAGATTTAGGGATGGTGTGATAATTTTAATTTACGGATGGTCAATGTGTGTCTATGCATCTTTTCGTAATCCATAGATTTTCGGAGCGTTGATTATTAATTTGGCTAACACTGTTCGGGTGAAACTCAACACGTCAGACTTTAGGGTTTACCTCCACAAAATTTGGTCATCCTGTCTAACTAATTAAGATGTATTGTCCTCGTAACAACACGAAATAGTATTTTTAAAATATTAAAATGAAAGCACCAAATAAGGAGTTTGAAAGGAATCCAACTGGAATTATTTAAACATAGTGCCTTGAGATTGAACTCCGCAAACTCAAAGTAGAAATTAATATGATAAATATAAATTAAAAAATGAATAGATAGAAAAAAATAATAAAATTTCAATACAAAAGAAATATTTATTTTTCTTCAACAATTTTTTTTTCCTTCTTACTATGCTATAATCAATTCTACATTCTCGGATTTTTCAAACAAAACATCAATCGGGCTCTGAGTTCGAATTGAAATTTGGATTGAATTGAGGCTTAGGTCTATTTATTTCTAGTTCTTGGAACCGCCTTAGTAAAGTCTTTTTGCTGCTTTGTATTTCCTTAACCTAACTTTAGTTTTGTAATTCTTATAAAAGTATAGGTAGAGATAATCAGGGGAATCAAGGGTAGCAGAGACAGGAGAGGGAACATCATCAAGACTTCGTAAATAAAGGTCAGGGTTTGTCATTCATTGACTCCATTTCCTCGCAAAACAAAAAACTTGTCTAAAAATATCATAGATTAATGTTCTCAAATCCATTAATGATATTAGTGAAGTGTGTTTAAATATATGTGGCCCCACTCAAACTTTTGTGTTAAAAAAAAAAAAATTAGTTTCTATGATTCAATAATACTCAACTCATTTCAACTCTATTGTATCTTAATTAAATAGCTAAGGTCGGTTATATGAATCATTTTTCTCTTATTATTTTTATACAAAGTCATACTTGTTTCTAGTCTTAAGTTATACACGTTTTTTTGTTTAACGTAATCGTAACCACGTCAGTTTCAATAAATCCTAAGACAAGGAGAATTTTTAGCAAAGAACATGTCAATCTCAAAATTATGTTTTGCCTCTTATGCAAATCCTTTTGTTTTATATATGCCAACGTATGACCAAGAAAAAAAAAAATTTATGCCAACGTAAGTGATTACATCCTCAATCTAATCATACTTAATTACATCAACCATAATTAATTACATCGACCATAATCCTTTTTAATATTAACTTAAAAAAAAAAAGATTCTGGGTCTTTGTCCTTTTGCTTGTCTCCATTGTTGGACTAAATTTCTGCGGTTCATGGGGGAAGTCACATGGATATGGTGCTGACATCGGATTATATGTCTCCTGAATTTCTATGTACTTCCCTCAAACCACCACCCCCCATGCCCCCCCCCAAAAGAAACACGAAAGCTAAAGCTTTGGTATGCATTCTAAGTTAAAAATACATTCTAAGACGACAAAAATAATTCTTCGGGTAGGAAAATTACTCCGAACCCGCAATTGGCACTCTTGATTAGAGCTTCCATCAGATCCATCTTGGACTCGATTCTGTTCATTTGACATATCACAGCTTTGCCATCAGAGGGAGGGGGAAATAGAAAGCGAAATAGAATGATTTTTAGGCTTAGTAAGCACCTATTTTCTTGAATGGCTAAAAAATTTCACCATTGAGAGCATTAACCCCAAAAGAATGCATTGTGGTGTTCTAACAACGACAGATAAAAAAAAAAGCTATTAAACTAGCGAAGCAAAGAAAGAACAAGAGTAGAGTTTTGGTTTTCTTTGCGCGCCCATCCAGGACTGGAAGAAGTGCTATATGAGGACTTCGAGATCAAATATAACATGTTTCTTTCCATTCCTCATGAGCCATACCTTGTTCGATTACCCCTTGATCCAATGCCTACTACTTATCATAAAGGTAGCCAATAGTCCAATCAACTTAACTTATTAATATAGATGACCGAGAAAGAAAGGCTCCGTGTACTCTTGTTGGCAAGGCAGGTTGGTCTCGGGCGAAAACTCTGACTCGTTTTGGAGCCTTAATAGAGCTATTGTACATTTTTTTAGTTTACCTATGAGAGATCCGGTCTAAAAAGCCTATTTGAGAGACTTATTCTTGGTATAATCCCCTAGTCCAAGCCCGATGAAGAAATGCAAATTTCAGAGATTCTGCTTGTGAGCATAATGGTATAAAGCCTGCCTGACTGTGTATCGCAAGTTTCGACTTTGATTGGGCAGGGAGTAATGCTATGATAGAGTAGCCGCATTTGGCTTTGCTCCCTCACGGAGGACGGATTTGCGGACATGATGCTTTCTCTAATTTTTCAAAAAGCAATTTTTGTCTCCCATTTTTCAGGATTCGGCGTATGCTTTTTCTTTCTTGAATCATGGAATGTGTTCAGAGAACAAAGAACGTGACCCATACATTCTCGAACGTACACTTATGTCCATTCTGTATTTGGAGTCCACAAAAGAAATACCTCGCTCTTTAGCCCATCCTCATCCTATTTTAGGAATACATTCTCCATTCTGAGAACGCAAACCGAACACATTGCAAATATCTGACAACGTGGTCTACCGACATCTACCCCTATCTCACGTAAAACCCGTCTCCTTATTTACGAATTGTCGATAAAAGCCCTTCCATCCCTAACTCTGTAAATTATTCGTCTACAGACCAGAGAATCTCTTCCCTATTATATTGTTTGATTAGGTACCCCAAGAATGGTAAACTGCTCCCAATGAATAAAAGGCCTTCCCACTCTCATCTAATTGACATCAACTGATCAATCATGGAGCAGATTTGGTTCTCCTTACCTCTCTTCCTATTAGTTCTCTTCTTCTTCTCTACAAAGTTGTTGTTGCAGAAAAAATCAAGTAATCATCTAAACCTACCACCAAGCCCACTGGGAGCTCGTCCAATCATTGGTCATCTCCATCTCATGAAAAATCCATTATTGCACCGAACACTACATAAACTTGCAGAACAATATGGTTCCATCTTCTGCCTTCAACTTGGAACACGTTCTGTGGTTGTAGTCACTTCCTTATCTGCCATTGAAGAATGCTTCACCAAAAACGACATCATCTTTGCAAATCGGCCACAACTTCTCACTGGTAAGTATCTCAGCTACAATCACACCACAATTGGATCAGCTCCTTATGGCCCATACTGGAGCAACCTTCGCCATTTCAGTGCCCTCCGGATATTCTCAACAAGACGTTTGAACATGTCTTCAAGCATTAGAGAAGATGAGGTACACATGATGGTACAGAAGCTCTTCAAAGATATAATAAGTAGCTGCCAGAGTTTCAAGAAAGTGAAGTTGAAATCTAGGCTTTCTGAACTTCCATTTAATATTATAATGAGGATATTAGCTGGGAAGAGGTATTATGGGGAAGAAGCAGCAGATTGGGAGGAGGCTAAGAGGTTTCGAGATATTATAAATGAGGTTTTTGGGTTTGGTAGTGCATCCAACCTGGGTGATTTCTTGCCATTTTTAAGATGGATTGATTTTACAGGCGTGGAGAAGAGGTTGTTGGGATTGAAGAAGAAGACAGATGCGTTCATGCAGGGTTTGATTGAAGAACATCGGAATAATGAGAGAGATGTAGAGACAGCCATCGATGCTTTTTTGGCATTACAGAAGAGTGAGCCAGATTATTACACTGATGAAGTCATCAAAGGCACCATACTGGTACCAGTTCTTACCCATGATATATGTCTCTTCTCTCTCAAACTACATTTGCATTCTTTGAGTTTGGATCACCTGCATGTACATGTACTCTTCATAGGATCCCATCACTGTAGATGTGATGTAAGACCCACCTCTAGAACGTGGGACCCATTGGATATAGATGGTGATAGGATCTCAAGTAAGGTACAAATACATGCAGGTGAACTATTCTCGCATTCTTATGTCTTATATTCTGTTCCATGAGTTTGTGGGCTAATTTTGAGGGACCGTTAAAAGTCCATAGGCTGTAGAGCCTAAGGAATCGGTCCACTTTGCGCGGTATCCTTGGTAATGGCTGGGACTTCAAGAAACTAGGGGTTTATGCGGGGTTTGAGTGTAGCAACCATGAGGAATTTAATCCTGAATTCTCTTGAAGAAGAGGCATGATGACCAGTGATTGTAACCCTAATCTTCATTGATAGTGAAATGGTTAAGATCTTACCATCGGCGTAGGCAGCAAATCTGGCAAAACCACATTAATCTTTGCATTATGTAATTGTTTCTTTCTATTTCGTTTTAATTTTCTGCATCATAGGATTCGATTCCTATAACATACATATTTTCAATTAGTATTCTTTTTATTTTTCATTTGGGATGAGTGCAAGTTCTTGTTACCAAAGAGATGAATCTTCTTTTGATTTCCCCTTGTTTTTTTCCCAAAAATTATTTAGGGCAAGGGTAAAAATGAGTTTTCAAATTCATCGTGAATGTGATTTATGTTATTGCACATTCTTTGAATAAACATGTGAAATGACCGTGTTTAACCCTTATTAAAAAAAATTACGTTATGCTAGAAGAGTAAAAAAAAAGTAAGATTAGATATATTTTTTAATTTTTACTTATCTTGGTTACAACAAGATTTTCTCATTAATTAAAGTACAAGTGGACTATTATATTATTCATAACAATTTTATAGTATAAATATAAACTTTTCAGGATATTCGAACCCCTTAAATTGAATCTCAAAGAAACACTTGGCCAGCAAAGTTTACAAAACAAGTTGGAGTTACTTCTTGATATATTGGTTTGTCAATGAAACTAAAACCATACTATATCTGCAGAACTTGATTATAGCAGGAACTCATACATCAGCTACAGCAATGGAATGGACGATGTCACTTCTTCTCAACCATCCAGAGAAGCTACACAAAGCTAAAGCAGAGATTGAAGCTAATGTGGGATTTAACAGGATGGTAGAGGAATCAGATCTGCCAAATCTAAACTACCTCCAATGTATCATCAATGAAACATTTCGATTGTATCCAGCTTTACCACTACTAGTGCCACACAAGTCATCTGAGGATTGCACCATAGGAGGGTTTGACGTTCCACGTGGCACATTCCTATTTGTTAATGCATGGGCTGTTCACAGAGACCCTAAGCTGTGGGTGGATGCTACAACCTTCAAGCCTGAAAGATTTGAAGGAGTTGCAGATCCAAAATCAATTGGGCTGATCCCATTTGGTATAGGAAGGAGGGCTTGTCCAGCTATTGGGTTAGCCAATCGTGTGATGGAATTGGCTTTGGCAGCTTTGATTCAGTGCTTTGAATGGGAAAGAGTTGGTAAGGAGATGGTGGACATGACTGAAGGGAAAGGGCTCACCATGCCCAGAGCCAACCCTTTGGAAGCTTTGTGCAAGGCTAACCCATATATGGTTAACATCAATTCTCAACTATGATCGTCACCTCTGGAATGTGGGACCCATATTCTATTTGCGATTCTTATTCTTAAGGGTGTGAGCCGGTTACCAGGTGAGAAGAGGATCCGGATTCACCACTATGGATCTATGGTTATGAGTTTAGGCAGGGAAAGAGAGTAGAGAAGAGCTAGATCGACCCCCGAGAGAAGTTTAGGACCCTATGATGCAATAAATTTATCTGAACTATGTTTGTATTAGAAGTAAATAAAGCATATATCACATGAACAGGCCTGTAAGACTACTTCAGAGGTGCTCAATCAATCTTTTAAGCTAATGTTAATTCGAGACTGTTAATTCTGGATTTGGATTAGGGATGTTCGTGGATATATGTGTAGGGTTAATGTTTCTATAAATAAAGGGAAAGAGATTTCCAAGCTTAAAAAAAAAAAGAAAACAGAAAAAGAAGAGAGAATGCATATCTTTTAATGTCTCTAATATTTTCCTGCAAAGATTGTACACAAGGAATAATTGAGATTCATGTGTTTTCTTTTTTTCATCACTGTAGACTTCCTTAATTTGGTTGTAAGGAAGTGGAGAGAATTTCTTTTTCTTTCTTTTGAATCATTTTGTTGTGAAGAAGTTGAAGTAAATTAATTTAGTTGAAATGTTTGATTGAATGTAAAATTGTAAAATTAATTGTAGCAGATAGACTAACTAGAACAGTAGTATGTTTGAGACTTTTGCCCAAATTTTATCGTTAGAGAAGTTGTGCGTGGATGCATCCATAGATTTAGATTTACGTGATGCTATTTTAACCCCGACTAGATCCTGTTGATGGCAATGCCGAAAATGGAATTTTAGCCTTTGAGGGTTTTTTTTATGTGTTTTTTTTTTTTTTTCACTACATTAATACAAATATCTATTGAATAAAAAAGAAAAAGATGCCATGGTGCATAGAGCCTGCACCCGGATACATGAAGGACGAAATGGTCGTCTTGCCCCCTATAAAATGAAAATCCGAATTAACACCTTATTGGATGTTGGTGGGTGAGCTCTCATGGGCTCTTATTGGCCCCCATGTTGGTTGAAGGGCCACGCACCCTGACATTTATCCGTAGGCATATGATAGAATCTAAGTCTACAAAAATGATTGTAAAAAATTCAGGTTGAGCATCAAAGATGAGCAGCTTTTTGAGAAACACCTTAATCCTTTTAATGTTGCTTATGCATTTCCTAATCGGATCCCAAGGGAAGCATATGTCATTGCACACAGGTCGAGTTTCAACAAGTTATTCATGTGGCAAAAAAATCTCTTAATAAGACACTAACTACCCTCTTAAACTAAACATAATGACACAATCGGAATTAAATATATAAGGATAATTTTGTAAAATCACTCATTAATAGAAATAAATTGAAAATAGATTATAAATTAAAATTTTAATTGAATTTCATCAAGAAAAGATTAATTGTAAATGTGCACGACCCATCATCTCTCCCTCTCCTTCTATCATACTCTGCAAGGAGAAACCTCCCATCGCCATTTCCCTCTGTTTCTCACTGATCTCTCTTGTTGGAACATCTCAAGAACTTGCAACTGTGCAACATTGGGAGAAATGGGTTTTGATCCTTAGTAAGGGTGTCAAAAATGGGCCCGGCCCGATAGCACGGACCGAGCTGGCCCGATTAATCCGAACCCAGTCCGGACCGAACCTTAATGGACAGGTTTTGGTCTCGGTTTGTAAAGCTCGATACCGTTTCAGCCCAGACCGAAACCATACCAGACCGGCCCATTAAGAAGCCCGAACTAGTCCGAATCAATAATACCTAACCCGAACATCGGTAAGGTCCATCTTTCACGAATCAGATCTGAGATCCCCCTTGTAGTATCAGTTCATTTTGCAATTTCTCTTTCTTCTCTAGTCTTTCTAGCAGATTGCATTCCTGCTTGAATTTCTAAAATTGTTTGTTCAAGATTTTTTTTATTTATTTTGTTCAAAATTTTTCCGGCAAGATCTACTTCACTGTTTCTTTGTTTGGTTTTTCTCATCAGTTTCTTTATCCTTCTTGATTCGTTGACAAATCTGGTGCTGAGATGTTGATTCCTGTTTGTCCAAATTTGATTTTCGTTTATCTTCAAGATTGAGTTCTTCAGTGCTTCAACAGTTTTGTATTTCGTTTCTAGTTTCAATTTCATCAGCATTTTTTTTGGTTCTCGTCGAAAGCTTCAAATTTCAGTTAGTTGTTTTCTTCATTGGATATATATAATATATATATATATATATATATATATATATATATGTGTGTGTGGGAGTTATATATATAATTTGCCTATATTGAATTGAACTCCGAAACTTGAGACTTAGGGCAATTTAGATTTTAACATATCTATCCAATGATTAGAATTGTTACATTGCGAATCTTGGCATGTGGTGGAACTTATGGCCCTCAAGGGAGGTTTGCCTTTGTTGGGGCCATATATCAAAAAACATATGTTTCCAAGCTTAATTATAGTAGTAGATTGGTGTCTGGTAATGGTTTAAATAATAGACTTTAATTTTCTTGTGGGATTTAAGAATTAAAAAAAAAAAAAAAAAGTGAGTGGACGAATGGGGACAATATATATATATATATATATATATTTTTAAAAATAAAATTTGGTTTATACAATCCAACCGAATTGACTGCTCAATAAAAAAATCTCGATGTTGATCCAATTTTGAATTCGGTCTATTTTGGTTTATTGGACTGGTTTAATAGACTCTTATCAATCTACTATCCTTTCGATCTCAGTTTGGTTTTAATGTACAATATATATATGTAGTAACAAGTTGACTTAATAGGTTCTATCAAACAATTATCGGACTTGTTTGTTTCTATGTAGGTTTACTATATATATTTTTTTTAAAATTTTTGGCTTAATTGATTCTTATTGGTCCATTATCGGACTGATTTGTATTCGATCTTATTGATCGGATTTTTTAAAAGTATTTTCCCATTAAAAGAAAAAGAAAAAAAGAATGCGAAATGGAGACACTGTTATAAGTCGTTTTGGGTTAATTCACAGTTCCCACATCTCGATCCAGCGTGAGAGAATGCGAAATGGAGACATTTTAGAGAGTCTAAAGCCTCTTTTTCTAATCTGGATCAGACCAATCAGACCCAACTTTAAAACTTGCCCACACGGCAATGTGGACCCATTTTGTGGGCCCACTTATTATTATGGACCAATGAATCAAATAGTACATCAAACACAATTAGATACCATCTAGTAACAACGAAAGTGAAAATTCAATTCAACGTTTACATTTTTTTAAAATTTTTTTTGCTTGGCTTTAGCGAAAAAAAAAAATTATGAGTGACATGTGAATATAAATTTTTTTTTTTTGAAGTATTCAAATCTATTCTTGTGCGAATGGCCCCAAGGTAATAAGAGAAATTGAATTCAGAACATTTCACTTTTTGAGATATAAACTCTTTGTCAATTGAAGGGGGTACTAGTGGGATTGTTAGCCGTAGTGGAGTTTGGATATAAGAATATTTGGGTCGAATTAGATTCGAAATTCTGTGGTATCTACGCTATTAAAGGATGAATTACCATGGATGTGCCAACAAGAATGAGGTGCCATTTTTGATAAACTAAAGAATTATAGGGCTCGTTATATGCATTACTTTAGAAGCCAATACTGTAGTTGATAAGCTGGCAATAATGACTACACATGATAGAAATTCCTCTGAGTGGAATACTTGTCTAGATGTGGTAGCCTGCGAGGCTGTGTGAGATGCTTCACACAGGCCTAGATATAGGTTTTCAAATTTAATTTGGTCAAAGATGGCTTCCGCTGATGGCAATACCGCATTCTCCTATCATCATTCTCTCTCATTTTTTGTTTCTATCAGAGCTCCAGTTTTCTTCTTACAATCATTCAAAAAGAAGAACCACATATTTCACGTATACAATCATTCAAAAAAGGAACAACACGTAAGGGGGAGTGTTGTGAGTAATTCCACATTTGTTATAGTCTAGAATCTTAGGCACCTTATATACTTGAAACTTCCTCTACTCATTGTTTCAAACTTTAAGATGGAAATTAGTTCCTTATAACTTTTTATCGGAAATTTGTTCAGAGGGTGGGGTATTTGTCGTTGATTGTTCCCAATCACCTCTGGTTGGTAGAGTGAGAAACCTTTTGCTAAAAATAAAAAAATAAAATAAAAAAAGAAAAAAGAAAAAAGGTTTGTCGATCTGATATAGCAAGCTAGTGAATTTTTCTAGTTCAGCATAAAGTTAATTATACCTCTTGAAAGGGTGATGCATTTTCAATTTGAACCTGTGGCTATCTAGAAAATGATTAGGCTACCAATAATCAGAACTGGTTTTGATTAAAATTCAACCATACATTGTCTCATGCAAGTAGCATATTCCATTGTTTTATTTTTTATTTTTTTATTAGATATTAGAAAAGTTTTATTTTTCACTAAATTTTCGTAACTTTATTTTACCAGTCGATCAAATCCATTTTATTAAACTTAAATAACATGTGAAACAGAGGCCTTTGGAGATTATCTCACATGATTGTTTAGCTAATTCTAGAACATTCAAATTTAACTTCGTAATTTTATTTTACCAGTCAACTTTACCTTGCAACCAAATTCCTTCGGTTTGAATTACCAAGAAAAAGAAAAATTCCTTTGATTTGGAAGATAAATAAAGATTATAACTTGAAAGTATAATAACCAAATGTAGTAAGGGTTTTAATTCCATTATATACAATCATGATTGCAAAAGTTTCTTTTTTTTTTTTCTTTTCAAATCTGATTTCTCTGCTGATTTCTCTTTCTTTCTCTTGCAACCAGAGCTTTAAAACCGTATGATATTATTGACAAATTATGGGGTGCTTAGGGTACAAGATATATAATATATGCAGAAATCCACCGACATGGTTTGATGACAATTATCACCTTTTCAAAAAAAAAAAAAAAAAAAAAAACCGATACTGAGACTGATTAAATATCATAATTTAGAATTATTATGTGTTTAGAATTCTTGGACCCATTTTGAAGATTGATCCGCTCCAACAAAATTTGATGTCGAATGAGAATTTTTGAGATCTGTGATGGAAGTGGAGAGGTTGGGCTCATACTTGTTTGGGGTGCGGGGTGAAATTAACCTTTTGTACAGTTTGACCCAAGTTGATGGATTGACACGACTTGGAGGTGGCTCTAGTTGTAGAGACGAGTTTCAAAGAGGGATTTTCTGGATAGGGTTTTGAGACAAATTGTGTTCTTGAGAGATCTCCATAGTGCGTACCTTATTGAGAGATCACCATTGTATTTCCTTATTTTACATAGTGAAACATCTTCTTCATCTCCCATGGATGTTACACATCGCTTTGGTGTGTGAACCACTTAAATCTCAGTGTCGTCTTAACTTGAATCGTGTTTATTTATTCATATTTTTTGGTGTTTGTTTTAACAAGAATAATGTCAAAGAATGAAATACTTGTAGGAAATACAAACAATGTATCATCAGTGGTGATAGCATAGGAAGGTTAATGAAGTATGATCCATTGAGCAAAAACGTGACTGTATTTGCTTAGAGGCTTAGCATTTGCAAATGGAGCAGCACTAAGCAAATAATAAGTCCTTCCTTCTAATTGCAGAGACAAGAACTAAACGAATTCTATGGTTTTGGCTTCAAGGTTCCAAAGATCAAACCAGTGAAGTTTACCCCTCATTTCCAGATAACATCAGGAGGAATGCTAGAGGAGAATTTTGGGTAGCTATGACTGCCGGATCAAGGAGGCTCGGCGAATCACGCATGTGGTTCAGACGATGCCAGATATCGTGGCATATAGATTCGATGAGGCGGGTAGGATCTTGGAGACGCTGTATGATGATGGCAAGGGGAACTTGGATCATGAAAGTGAAGTGAATGAATATGATGAGAACTTGTGGGTTGGTTCTGTTTCTTTGCCTTACGTTAGTATCTACAATTACAAGGTTTAGGGTTTAAAATGCCTCTTTGAATGAACTGTCCTCATGCATACTTAAGGGTTGAAGCCCACCTCAATTTCAATCTCATTTCATTATTTGGGGTGGTTAAACCATGGAGTGACATTCATTGGAGGGTATACGATAGATACTTAGTCTAGAAAGTTTATGTAATGCAAATCCATAACATTACTTAGATATCCATATGATTTTTTTATTTTTTTTTATTATTTTTTTTTTGGTGAATTAGATATCAGCATGATAGAAATTGCCACATCAATCACTTTCCAAGAGGCAAAATTTTCGGTGGCTAAGATAGAGATAACATTGTATGCTACTGGTGTTGGAAATTTTTTACAAATTAAAATTTAGGGAAAAAGATCTATGTTTGGTAGTGTGTACTTACATTAGACACGAGGGGTGAAATGACCACCTCACCCCTAGTTAGATGCTTGTGTGAATGAGGTGACCCACATGCCACCTCACCACATTGATCATTATGTAACTCTTCCCTTAAGTTGAGTTATTAGCATAGGATTCTATACGACACATGATACTCAGATCAACCCTTGATCTTTCATGGATGAAGATGAATTTGTTCTATAAATTCATGAGAATGGGGTCTTGTGCACGGTTGACAAAAAACTGAGTTTCCATTGAGCTTTTTCTGAGGAACTAGTGTACGAATGGGTACCTAATTTTAGCTTTTGGCGAAACTTGGAAGAGCTACACATACGAGGGAAAAGAACACACATCTCTGATTGGATAGCAATGGCAGGAATAGGTCAAGTTATATATTTGCATTATGATGTCTTCAGTATGGATAGTTTTTTTTTTTTTTGATAAAAATGAGTAGCTTCTTGAGAAACACTTTCTTTTCTTGGCAAAGAAACACACTCCTTTCAATGTTTTGAATGTTGAACAAACATATCCTAATCGGATCCCCATTGTCATCTTTTTGGCATTCAACGGATCTGTCACATGGTATGCCGGGACTCAAATGGACTCAAATTTTGTAAATAGATTGACTGCAACGTCATTACCCACAAGTCAAAGTTTGGTGTCCAGTAATACTTTGAATGACAAGACTTTAATTTTCTTGTGGGATTTTAGAAATATAAAAAACAAAGTAGCTTGAGGATTTAGGATGGAAAGCACGTTTTGCTAGGGTGTCAATTTTGGGATTGGACCAATAGTTTAGACTGAGTTAGTCTATTAATCCGAAATTGATTCACATTGAATTTTTATTAGACATGTTTTGGGTTGAGGTATGGTATATTTCGATTTCAGCCAGTCCTAGCTTAGCCTAATCGGTCTGAAAAAATGGACAGATGAACCCGAACACTATGATGACCCAGACCAAAACAATTTAGACTGAATATTAAACCCTAGTTTCACTGTTTCACCCTTCTAGATGACTTTAATAGATATCTTAACGGGTTTTCAATTCAATTCTGTCCAACCCAACCCAATAAGCTAAGCCCGATAACAACTCAAAACAGGACTGATCCGTCAGTTAACGTGCACAGTGCAGCCTACCCAACCCGAACATCTTAATAGACATATTTCGATCTGACCCTTTAAAACCTGACACCTATTTGAATTGGACCGGCTCGTTGACACCTCAAATCTTATATGAGTATTTTTTTTTTTATTATTTTTCTCTCATTCTCCGCCCATGTAGAGCCATCTGAATTATATCCTTTCCTATACCATCGATCATTGGCACCATATTTGCAGCGTGGAAAACCCTCTCTTTTTTTTTTTTTTTTTTAATGGGATACATTGGTAGTGGCACTACTGTAAAACATTTTCTTCTTTTAAAATGGAAAAAAAAAAAAATTTCCATGCACACCACACGCGACTATCTTACATGAGTATTCTTTATTATTTTTCTCTCATTCTCCGTCCATGTAAACCCATGAACCTTTTTTCCTATGGTGTGACATGAGATTGGCACCATATTAGCAGGCGTGGAAGACCCTTTCCTTTTTAAAATACAGGAATACATTGGTATTGGCACTAGTTTGAATATTTGAATTTCATCATGTTATGGGATCCATTGAAAAAGAGTTTAGGAAACTTAATTTGTCTTAACGGGTCTAGTTTGAATATTCAAATTTTATTAAGATAGAAATCTTCTCCTGTCGTTGAAGAGAGAGGTGCTATGTCTATCAATATAAGTGTCGGATAAAAACCAACCATACGATCAGATGCGACTGAAAAAACGAGAGACTTTTTTTTTAGGATATTTATTGAAAGAAAAAGTTGAGGAAGCTTAATTTGTCAGTGACACAATCTAGCTTTTAATATCTACTTTTTAATATATAATATAATAATACTGATCTAGCTGGTATTTTGAATAATTAAACTGAATGCTTGCAGCTTCTATGACCCTTTCAATTGAAACATGTACATTGTAAATTTGACTATTTCCTTCAACTTTGACATAAAAGCCTATATAACAACGATCGTGCAAGCAGATGAGTTCACAACTCACAATATAAAAAGATGGTTCTTTATTTGTTCTTCATCTTCTTCCTCTCTTCTTTGTGTTTCTCTCTTTCTCATGAAGTAAAGATTAATGCCCACCTGGGCAACTACAGACGACTCAATTTCACATCTGTGCTTGGCCCTAAGAGTGTCTCTTTCGATTGCAAGGGAGAAGGCCCTTATGCTGGTGTCTCCGATGGTCGGATCCTCAAATGGAAAGGTAAGACCCATGGATGGGTCGAGTTTGCTGTTACATCCCAACAGAGGTAAACTCCTAAACTCCACTGTCAGGTTGATAAATGATATTTTCATTCCGACGGTTAGATAAAGAGAACATGGTATAGAACATGGTATAGTTTGCTTTTATATGGGATGCAACCCTATATGTCCGTGTATGTGTATCGATAGATTCGATATTCTAGACATTATTGTGCACTCTTTTAAGGAAGAATTAATAAACGGTTTAAAAAATCATAAAAATGAATTGTTCACATTTATATTGTGATTTTTGAAAACATTGCATTCTTTTAGTACATGAATTTTTTAACATATGATTCTTTTAAATTTTTTTTTGTAGGAATAGAGAAGTATGTGATGGCACAAGTGATCCAAACTTGGAGAACTCATGTGGGAGACCAATGGGTTTGCAATTCAACAATGCAACATGCGATCTGTACATATCAGACGCTTATTTTGGGCTTGTGGTGGTTGGGAGCAATGGTGGCGTAGCCAAACTACTAGCCAATAGTGCAGAAGGTGTGCCCTTTCGTTTCACCAACAGCGTGGAAGTTGATAAGCATACTGGAACTGTTTATTTCACCGATAGTAGCACTCGTTACCAAAGACGGTACTGTATTCTCCCATCATTCTCTCTCATCTTTTGTTCTTATCAAAACTCAAAGTCTTTTCTTTATAGTCACCTAAAAGAGGGACCACATATTCTACTAGTATTAATACTTAAAAACATGGCAACACATGAGAGAGAATGTTAAGAATGATTCCATACACATTGGTTAAGTATGGAACCTTGGTGCCTTTTATACTTGAGGCTCCGGCCCTCCACTTACTAGCTAGTTCAAGCATATGAGATGGAAATTTATTAACAATTTCTTCTTATAACTTTTAATCGGAAATTGTCCGAAAGAGGGTGGGGGTATTTGACGTTGATTGTTACTGATCACCTCTGGGTTGCAAAGTGGAAAATCTTTTGCAAAAAACATAGAGGTTAGTATAATATAGCAAGTCTAAAGAGTTTCTCTACTTCAGCACAAAGTTATACCACAATTGAAAAGGTGATGCACTAATGTCAATTTGAACCTGTGGATATCTAGAAAATGGTTAGACCGTCACGTATCAAAATTGGTTTCCATTAGAATTCATCCATACATTGTCTCATGCATATTGCATATTCTATTCTATTTCTATTTGGAAAAGTTTCATTTTTCACTAGATTTTCAAAGCTTTATTTTACGATTCGATCTACTCCATTTTATTAAGCTTAATTAACATGTGAAGCAAAGGCCTTAGAGATTAACTCATATCATTTGTTTAGCTAACTCCAAAACATTTCAAATTTAATTATTAAATTATACTTTACTTTATAACCAAATTTCTTTGATTTTAAGGCAAATAAAGATTATATTTGAAAGTATAATAACCAATATGTATAGTGAGAGTTTTAAGTCCATTATACAATCATGATTGCAAAACTTTCCGTTTTCTTTTCAAATCTGATTTCACTTCCCTTCCCTTGCAACCGGAGCTATATAACAGTATGATCCTATTGACAACCTAAGGGATGTTTTGGGTATAAGATATATCATATATGCAATGCACCGAAATGGCTGGATGACAATTATCATCAATCCAAAAAAAACAACTGCCTAACAATAATTTAATATCATAATTCAAAATTATTATGTGTCTCCAATTCTTTTACCTGCTTTGAAAATTGATCCATTCCAACAAAATTTGGAGGCGACCCAAATGGGAATTTTTTGAGGTTTGTGATGGAAGCAGAGAGCTTGGGTTGATACTCGTTTGGGGGTAAAACCCCATAGTACTGTTCGACCTGACCCGCTGGATAGACCTGACTTGGGGGTTGCCCTAGCTATAGAGACGAGTTTGAAAGCGGGATTTTCCGGCTAGGATTTGGAGATTATGTTCTTGAGAAATCTCCTTTAAAATACCTCATTGTACATAGTGAAACATTTTCTTCTTCTCCCCTAGATATAGCATATCATATTGGTGTGTGAACCACGTTAAATCTTTATGTCATCTTTGTTTAGATCAGGTTTATTTATTCATGTTTCTTGGTATTTGTGTTAACAAGAATATTGACAAACAATGAACTTCTTGTAGGCAATACATACAATGTATGCTCAGTGGTGATAGCACAGGAAGGTTAATGAAGTATGATCCCAAGAGCAAAAAAGTGACTGTATTGCTTAGAGGCTTAACATTTGCAAATGGAGTAGCACTAAGCAAAGATAAGTCCTTCCTTCTTGTTGCAGAGACAACAACTAAACTAATTCTAAAGTATTGGCTTAAAGGTTCCAAGGCTCAAACCAGTGAAGTTTTTAAAAGACTCCCCTCATATCCAGATAACATCAGGAGGAATGCTAAAGGAGAATTTTGGGTAGCTATGGTTTCTGGGCAGACGAATCAGACTACGCCGGGTGTCGTGGCATATAGGCTCAACAAGAAGGGTAGGATCCTGGAGACACTGTATGATGATGGCAAGGGGAACCTGGATCAGAATAGTGAAGTGCATGAATATGATGAGAAATTGTGGATTAGTTCTGTTTCTTTGGCTTATGTTAGTGCCTATAACTACAAGGTTTAGGGTTTTAAATGCCTCCTTGAATGGACTGTCCTCATTCATATTTTAAGGCTTAGACCCACCTCAATTTCATTCAAATTGCTTGGGTTCTAAATTCCCATCTATCTCAAATAAATGTTCAACACAAATAAATCATTCAATTATTGCAGACTAATCATTTTCATGAAATATCTTTGCACGTTAAAATAGAGAAATATCAGATTATTTATTTATCTATTTGATATGGTTTATTTTCTTAAAAATCTCAAGCAACTTGGGCCAACATGCCCAATTATTATCTATGCCCATCATGGGATAATTTTGTGGGCTTACATACTGAGAAGTGGGCCTGTTGATGTATTCAAACCTAGGTTCCCAACAGTTGCAATGATTTTGAAGAGAAGGATTGGAGCAGCAACTCAACTTCTAAATATCATTCAATTCTAAAAAATCATATTGGACATGGTTTGGATGTTCCCTTGTTTTTTTTTTTTTTTTTATAGATTTGCAATGCTTGGGAAATAAATCTATACTTAATAATTTTCTAATTGCATTAAGATTTGCACCAAAAAAAAAAAAAAAAAAAAGAAGAAGAAGTTGAGTTATATAGATCTCTTCACTGATCACTAGGCATGCTCTTACCAAACACTACGTTCATTAGAGATGTGATTATTGATTTATAAAAAATAAAAATAAAAAAAATCACAACAAAGCAGACCAAGACCGTAGTATTCTTAATAATTATTTTAAAATCATGAGATAATTAAAATAAAATTACCCAACCAAAGAGCTCTGAGAGCTTATAGCTTTTCACAATAAGTCAGGGCATTTCATATCAGCTCTTCACTAGGGCTGTAACAGGGTCGAGTTGGGTTGGGTTTTTCAAAACCCTAACCCCAACCCTGACTATTGAAACTTAACCCTAACCCAGTCCAACCCTGTCAGGGTCAGAAAATGTACAACCCTAACCCTGACCCAAACATGGTTGGACTTAACCCTAACCTGCCCTGATTGACCCTGACAGGGCTGGGTTGGGCCGGGTCAACCCTGATTAACCCTGATTCAGGGTTAGATTGACCCTGATATTGACCCTGATTGACCCTAAACATACAACAAATTATCAAATAACAATTACAACTTAAAACATATGACAAATACAAGCAATCTATGATATTCTTTTAAGAACCTAGCAAATACAAACCAAATCAGTTTAAGTGTTTAACAAGGAACAAATACAAATCATACATATATTTATAAATATATTCAAATATATACAGGGTCGGGTTGGGCCGGGTTCAACCCAGGGGGTCAACCCTAACCCAGCCCAACCCTGCCAGGGTTTATATAAAATTGAACCCTAACCCAGCCCTGTCAGGGTTCGGGCCGAGTTCAACCCTGCCAGGGTTTAGGGCGGGCCTGGGCGGGTTCGGGTTCAGGGTAAAACTTGCACCCCTACTCTTCACTAAACATTTCAATGCATCAACAAAATTTATGCCACGTCATCCACAAAGAGAGAGACTTTGCAAAGATTGACAAATGCCCAAATCCAACGGATGAAAGAATCGGGTGTTAGATTTTAATCATCTATTTAGGGTTTTCAATCAATATATTACAAGAATTTATCCCAGGTTTTAGTTATCCTTAATGATCTCCATACAAAACTTAAAGCACAATGGGAAACACCAAATCAATGTAAAACATATATGTTCATAGAGATTGATTTCTGACTGATTTCACACTTTGGTTTGAGTCTTCCATAGCTCGGGAGATAATGCGTCAAAATTGGGCTTGACCTGGTAGCATGGACCAAGCCGACCCAATATAACCAGAACATAGCCTAGATCGAGTCCTTAATAGACAGGTTTTGGTCTGGGCTTGTAAAGCCCGACATCGTTTCAGCCCAAACCAGACTTGCCCGTTAAGAAACCCGAGCTAACCTGAACCGATTCAAGAATCAAGTGTCTAGGACAACTAGTATATAGAACAACTGTATGAACATTAGGCAAAGAGCTAGACCGGACCAGACCGGACCGGAAACACAGACCTATGTTCGAAAGATGCCCATTAGGGGCTTGGTCGTGTTATTGGTCCGAGCCCACTTTCTTAAATTTTAATGAATTGTGTTACACTTTTACAATTCATTTTTTGATCTGAAAGATTATGTAAGGCTCTCTTTGGTTTGTATTATATAATGTATTATGAGCTATTTGTGACCAATCAATTATGATAATAGATTATGAGTAATAAATAATGACCGTTTGGTACCACTAAACATAATACATTATATAATGAGAAATATAAACAATCATCTAATAGAGTATTCTAATAATGATAAACAGCTACTCACCTATTTGTAGATAATGAATTATATCGATTTATTTTAATTATAAATAGACATTATAAATCATACCAAACAATTATAAACTTTATAATATATTATTTAATACATTATATAATACAAACCAAATAGAGCCTAAATCTATAGTTGAAAAGATTATGTTAATTGTTATAGCTTATTGAATTATTTATGTCACACACTAATTCTGGTCTAACCAGAATGGTGTGATGAACCGTCAATAAATCAACGGTTCATCCAGGATCTGGCATAGGTCGTATCCACCATATCAAACCACACACACATTTCACATTAATAATCAGACATAATAAATAAATAAGCGAAAGCCCTACAGATAGTGAACTGAGAGTTTAACAGTGATAAATAAGTATTTAATCCAATTATCTCCAAACCACAAGACATAAAAATAAATAATCAATTACATATCCTGTCACACCCCAATTCTGGTCTAACCAGAATAGTGTGATGAACCGTTAAATAACCAACGGTTCAACCAGGATTTCAAATAGGCTATCCCCGCGTTATCCAAACTTACACACATCCATAATCATAATCAGAGTAAATACACAATAGCGGAAATCTTGTAAATAAATGAACTGAGAATCTATGTGATACTAAAATTTAAATAACAATTTATTCTGTATCAACCGAGACATAAGTAAATATCAATACAAGTCTTTAATAAATCTAAATAAAGAAACCTATAAAATATCTAATCAAATACACACAAGTTGCACTCGCAAGAGGAGTCGTGTGTATCCTCTTCAGCTCCAGCTTCCATTGCTGCCACGTTTCCGTACGCAGACGCGTTCATGTAGTCTTCAACGGTATAACCTGCATCATCAACTAAAAATATTCGACGTCGAGGGGTGAGCACACATCACGGCTCAGTGAGTAGCCAAAACAATGCAACAATACATATGCATGCAAAAAGTCAATTTGTATCTTTGGTCCGGTTTAAAGTTTGCAGTATGCAATAGAAAGGTTTAGGTAGCCAAAGGTCGCGTTTATTGACTCCGCCTCTATACACGAGTGTGTGACATTACCTGAAGATCACGTTTATCGTCAACTCACATGCACCCAACCATGAATATTATATAACAAAGGTTACGTTTATTGCTATATAGTGTCATACCAACACGTAAGCCCCTATTGGCGATGGTTGTAAACTGGGCTCGCAACTAACAAATCCTAATGCCAAACAGTGTATCCAAGGCCTCACCCCAGCATCCCTCAGAATGTCCATAGAGATAGAGCTAAGGCCCCCCGGTAGAGTCAGAGACTACAAGGACCGAGACCACCTCCCCTGATACTCTACGACATAATAGTTCTGCTAAAGTAATGGCGATACGACGATGCTAATGCACAAGACTTGAGTTAGAGATAGAGCTAAAGTGCTGAGACCCGCCAAGGGTTAACGTTTATTGACGTTCTCATCACACCTCCCCTGATACTCGCTCTCATCAAGCACATCAACCACACACATACAAGCACATGCCTATTCCTATCATCATCATCATCATGTTATAAACGATAAAGTAAATATGCATGAACAAATAATAGAAATATTGGATGGCATGCTGTATGCACATTACAAACATATTCGCATAGAATCAAGCATAGCATAGGACTCAAGAAATAGAAAACAGTTTATTATTAACCAATTTAGTTTGGAGTTAAGGTTCCTCACCTTAGCTTGCTATAAGATACTTTTCCAAGCTTTAAAATCACCCTTACAATGTTATTATATTGCTAGAAGACCTAACAAAGGCGATTGAATTTAATTAGAATTAATTTCAGATTTAAAACTATTCTGTCAACTAAGGGTCGGAGGTAGGGTCGATGCTAGGGTCGATGGGTCTATCGACCCTTCCCTCTTTCTGGACTTCCCGAATGCTGAGGGTCGATGGTCAGGAATACCTAGGGTCGGATGGTCATCGACCCTGGGTGCGACCCTTGGTGCACTTTGGTCCAATTCCCTCTTTTAATCCATTCTTCGTGTTTGGGATCCTATGGCTTGCTCCTACATTCCATTCTATATTCATTCCATGGTCTGAAACCATGTATAACCCACCTAGATAGCTTTCACGCATTCTTCTATGGTTTTCCATGGAAACCTAACCATAGGTTGATGGTTTGGGTTTCTCCGAGATCACACTCTCAACAATTACTAACCTAAGGTCTGTAGAAACTCATGAAATTAGTATCCATACCTGAGAAGATAACTTTTTCTCTGAAATTTTTCTCCTTTTTGCTAAGTTCTCTTCCTTCCCTTTCTTCTTCCTCTTTTCCTTCTCCTCTCTTTCTCTCAATTCGATTAGGGTTGTGAAAGGAGTGAAAGTGGCTTAGGAACGTCCTTTAAATAGAGTAGGAACATCCTAAATAAGTCCCTCTGAGATTTGGAAAGAATCCCAATCGAAAAATATAGAAATTTCCTAATTTCTATATTCGGCAGAAACCGAGAGTCGATGGGAGGGTCGATGATCCCGTCGACCCTAGGGTCTTAAGCTGTCCGACCCTCCCTCCAAAACCGAGGGTCTGACTTTCTGTTTTTGGGAGGTCCGACCCTACTTAGCTGGGTATGCGACCCTTCCCCTAATTTAAGTGTTTTTGGGTCGATTTGATACCTGGGATCTTGCTCTCCTTCACGCCCTTGGTCCATTTGACTCGACCATGACGGGTAAACCTAGTTCAAGGTGGTAAGACCGGGTTAGATTGACACGGGTCTTACATATCCGATGTTCAAATTATAACTAAACTTAAGCAAAAACACATTGCTAGCACTCGCATGATGAATCATGTGCATCTTCTTCAGCGTCTACGTCCATCGCAGCAACGTGTCCATACGTCGACGCATTCATATATTCTTCAACGGTAGGACCTGCATCATCAACTAAAAATGTTCAACGTCGAAAGGGTGAGCACACATCACGGCTTAGTGAGCAAACAAAACAATGTAACAAACATATGCATGCATTCAATTCATATTTTTGGTCTGGTTTTTAAGTTTGCAATGTGCTATAGAAAGGTTTGGTGGCCGCCGCACCTCTATACACGAGTGTGTGAATCCGTCCAATTGATCAAACACCATTTCTGTCCCACATGCACCCACCATGGAATAGAGATAGAGCTGAAGTGTCCGGATCAAACACCACCAACAATTCCCCTGATGCCCTACCCATACCAATACGTAAGCCCCTATTGGCGAGGGCTTGCAAACTGGGTTCGCAACTAACTAATCCTAATGCCAAACAGTGTATCCAATACCTCACCCCAGCATCCCTTAATACGTCCATAGAGATAGAGCTAAGGCCTTCCAACAGAGTTAGAGACCACACTGTCAGAGACCACCTCCCCTGATGCCCTACGACGTAATAGTTCTGCTAAGGTAATGGCGATACGACGATGTTAGTAAGCAAGACTTGAGTAGAGATAAAGCTAGAGTCTGGTGACGAGGTCGAAGACCACCATGCCACGTCCTCCCCCTGATGCTTCAGTCGCATCCAACACACCAACCACACACATACATTCACATGCCTATTCCTAGCATCATCATCATCATCATGTTATAAATAAACAAAATTAAATATGCATGAACAGTAATAGTAGGAATATTAGATGACATGTGAGATGCACATTACAAGCATATAAGCATAGAATCAATCATGGCATTGAACTCAATAAAAATAAACAGTTTGTTATTATCCGATTAGTTTAGGTCTTGTTGTCACACCCCAATTCTGATCCAACCAGAATGGTGTGAGTGAACCGTCATTGAACCAACGGTTCACACCAGGATCTCGAATAGGCCGTGTCCACCCATACAAACCAATTACACATAACCACAATCAGAATATAAATGTACAGCGGAAGACTTTAAATAGAATGAACTGAGTATCTATTGATAATTTAAATAAATATCCCATTATCCAAATTCAATCACACAAAATAAATATCTATTACACCCCTTTAATCCAATCAAAATAACTGAAATAAATAAATAAAATAAATCACAGGTACACACAGAAAGGGCACTCGCATGAAGCGTCATGCTCGTCCTCTCCTGCCTGTACGTCCAACGTCGCAACACCACCATACGCCGGAGCGTTCACGTAATCGGTCCACAGATAACCCCGCATCCGGATCTAAAACAAGATGTGCACAAAGGGTGAACTCACAACACGCTCGGAAGACAATCGGACAGTTCCACAAGATTATCATGAGTAACAATCATTTATGCCGTGGGTCTGGTTTTAAGTTTGCAATGTGCTATAGAAAGGTTTGGTGGCCCCCGCACCTCTATACACGAGGTGTGGTGTCGCACAGAGAATCACACTACCACCAACCCACATGCACCCATCATGGAATAGAGATAGAGCTAAGGTATACTCGCACCTCCCCGATACTCTACCCATACCGGGACCTAAGCCCCTATTGGCCGGGGCTCGCAAACCGGGCTCGCAACTAACCAATCCTATATGTCAACAATGTATGCTCTATCCAGCGCACCGCCTACGGCATAGAGATAGAGCTAGAGCGTGCAAGCCGGGCCGGAGACCACCATACCTCACCTCCCCCGATACCCTATCCGCAACTAACCCACTAGGATAGAAACAATACGCGGTAGACCCTATCCCAACATAACTCCCTACGGCAAGAGATAGAGCTAAAGCATCGTGGACAAGCCGGCGCCGACTCGGAATCCTCGGCACCACACAACGATGGTCGGACAACATCAATATCGGAGACCACCGTACCACGACTTCCCCCGATACCCCACCCG
This sequence comes from Protea cynaroides, assembly GCA_028583415.1. Classification (NCBI taxonomy): domain Eukaryota; kingdom Viridiplantae; phylum Streptophyta; class Magnoliopsida; order Proteales; family Proteaceae; genus Protea; species Protea cynaroides. The sequence continues at coordinate 19,996,632 of CM053273.1, forward strand.
TACCAAGCATGTTAAGACGAATACTACAAAAAGTGCCAATGTAAAGAGCGATCCCGGGCCCATGCCCCACTCCACACACCAACGAAAACAATCACATCCTATGAATGCATGAACAATAATAATAACGAAAGTAAAGGATGGCATGTGAATATGCACAAACATCACATCATAGATATTCAAATGATTAACAACGATTTCCCGTCCATTAATTATTAGGTTTAGGTCGATTCCCTTCCGAGCCGTTCGATCACTTGCTCCACGTCGCAAGATCCAAACGATATGTCACAAAGTCCTACATAATATTAGGGTTTCATTAGAATATATTGTTTAGGGTTTCATGTTGGTCGAAACCAACGGAGATCACAAACTACCCTCACAGAGCCGACCGGTGGCATGTACCGGTCGCGGCTGCGTGGAAAAGACCGGCGACGGTATGGTCACCGGTCCCCACGGGATCACCTCCCGAGAGGTAGCGGTCGCAACATACTGGTCGCACTATGTGCAACCGGTATAGTCGACCGATATGTCTTCGGAAGACCATACATGGGTTCTTCGACTGCCGTCGACCATCCTCCATGGATTTTCAGGGTTTTTTCTATCCATTCTAAGTCTAGGCTTTGAGTTAGAGTTATCCCCAACTCATTCAAGTCTCGTTTCGGTGAATATCATCTCGAAACTCGAATCCAGGGTTTGACGGCAACTTAGGTTTTATTGGCCAATTTAGGGTTTTAGATCAATACCTACTTTGCATGGTATTGATCCACCCACACAACTAACATAGGGTAAGAAGATGGATTCAAACACTTACCGTTGAGAGGCGTAGCGTGAGCTTCGTCGAACGGTAATGACGGCACCTCCTTCTTCTTCCTAGCCCCTTCTCCTTTCCAAGCTCTTTCTCTTCTCTAGGGTTTGTGAGAGACAATGGAAAGGATTTGAGGAGGGTTAAGGGTGTATTTATAGGCTAGAAATAGGGTTTAGTAACCCTACTAGGATTAGGAAACTTCTAGGATTCGAAATCGGGAAAGCGGGACCCGCAGAGACCAATTTCCAAATTCCCGCACATAGGCGCGCGAGGCCATACCGATCGACCGGTACCATCATCCGGTACCATCAACCGGTATCTAAAATCAGGTATAATTGGTTAACTTTGGTCCGATTTTGTACCTGTTTGTTATCCGCTTGCCCCGTCTGGCTCAGTGATGATCGGAGGACCTGTCACGACACAAAACCAAGGTTTAGACCGGGTTTTAAGAGTGCGGGTCTTACACTTGTTCCCTCACCTGTTAGCAATTCTCGATGTCCTTCCAAGCCTTGAAATTCTCTTTGAATTGATTTTACAACCTAAAAGATATATGAATTTAAGTTAGGGTTCATATGTGACATGTTACAGTAGTCAAAAATCGAGACAGAGCACTGATAGGTGTCTGATTAGTCCTATGGTCTCATGTTGTATCGACCTTACTGTTTACGGTCGATACCTTACGATCGCATATGGGGCGATCGTAGCTGCGACCATATGATTTATGAAATCTTTCCGAATGCATATGGTCGATCTTCTGGTCATGCTGGTCATGCTATGGTCGACCGTAGCTGCGACCTTGAGATTTCTGATCACAGTTTACATGAAATTTGAGTTCTTCCTAGCTCAATTCTTCTGTTCTTCAATGGGATTTTTTTCTAAGGTCATCCTATGGTCATCATTAGTAATTTCTTATCAACCCTAATCATCAAATTCACTCTTCATGGTTCTCCTTGGAATTTTCTCGAGGAAATCACATAGATCATAATAGGTTGATATTGTCTATCTTCCATAGAAGTCTTATTCATTAGAGTTTACATCTCCAGAGATTCGTTTCATACCTTGGCTTGTGATAGAGAGCCAATCCCTTCTCAGCAAATTCTTCTCCTTAGCTTTTCTTTTTCTCCTTCTCTTCCTTCTCTTCCTTCTCTTTCTCTAGGGTTTTCTAATGTTCTAAAAGAGTGAAAAAGGACTGAGGGACGTCCTTTATATAGAGGAAAACTGTAAGACCCGCACGCCACGAACCCGGCCTAACCTTACATTTTGTGTCGGGACCCATCTACATATCATGGTCTAGCCAAGTGGACCAAGTGTGTGAAGAAACCCAAGACTCAATATGAAAATTTATCCAAAAACAGTCAAAATGAGGGTAGGGTCGCAGGTTTTAACAGGCAGGTCCGACCCTCCCATCGACCCTCACCATCGACCCTCAACCATGGGTCGCAGGGTCTATGAGTTGTCCGACCCTCCCATCGACACTCCCATCGACCATCGGTATTCGAGAAAAACAGAACGAACTGAAAATTAGGAAACCTTCCTAATTTCGATTGGAACCTTTCCTAAACTCAATGAGACTTATTTTGGGAGGTTTTTCCCTATAAATAGGACGTCCCTAAGCCTCTTTCACTCCTTTTACAACCCTAATTGGATTGAGAGAAAGAGAAGAGAAGGAAAAGAAGAAGAGAAGGAAAACTTGAAGAAAAGGCTAAGGAAGAAGAGGAAATTTAGAGGAACTTTGAATCTCAGCAAAACTAAGGTATGAATACATTCCCCATGATTTATTTAAGAATTTAGAATGGTTTATGAAAAGGGTATGACTTAGAAGAAACCCAAATCATCCATCCATGGTTTTGTTTCAATGGAAACCATGGAGGAGATCATTAAAACCATGTAGGTGAATAAAGTATAGTTCTAAACCATAGAACATGTATAGAATGGATTGTGGAAGTAAGCCATAGGACCCAACCATGAAAGAGAGAACGAAATCTGATATTTTCGACTCAAACCATGGAGGGTCGCACCTAGGGTCGATGGCAGATCCGACCCTAGCATCGACCCTCAGTGTTCGAGAAGTTCAGATTAGGGGGAGGGTCGCACCCAGGGTCGATCATGACTCCGACCCTACCTCCGACCCTCAGTTAGCAACATGATTTTTAAATTCGGAATTAATTCTAATTAAATTCTATCGACTTTGTTAGGTCTTCTAGTAATATAATAACATTATAAAGGTGATTCTAAAGCTTGGAAGAGGATCTATTAACAAGCTAAGGTGAGGGAACAAGACCTAAACTAATTGGTTAATAACAAACTATTTTTATTTTTTTGAGTCCAATACCATGATTGATTCTATGCGTGTATGCTTGTAATGTGCATTTAACATGTCATCCAATATTTCTATTATTACTGTTCATGCATATTTAAATTTATTGATTATAACATGATGATGTTGATGATGGTAGGAATAGGCATGTGAATGTTTGTGTTTGACTGGTGTACATGGTGCGGGTAGGGATGGTATCAACCGGTATTTCGATGCCGTTCTCATCGGGGTATATTGTGCCATGGTCTATTCAAGTCATGTCCACTAAGCAAGTGTTAGTGTGCTTGATGCGAGTGGAGCATCAGGGGCAGGACGTGACATTGTGGTTTAGCCTGGTCACCAGACTCTAGCTCTATCTCTACTCAAGTTTTGTCCACTAACATCATCGTATCGCCATTACCTTAGCGAAACTAATATGTCGTAGGGTATCAAGGGGGGACGTGGCATTGTGGTTCAGCCTGGTCACCAGACCCTAGCTCTATCTCTATGGATGTATTGAGGGATGCTGGGGTGAGGCCTTGGATACATTGTTTAGGGTTGGTTAGTTGCGAGCCCAGTTTGCAAGCCCTCGCCAACATGGGCTTACGTGTTGGTATGGGCAACCGGTACAGCCATGCCATTTTCATGGGGTGTATATTGTCCATGGTGGGTGCATGTGGGGCGACGGTACCGTTTTCATTAGGCATTTCCACACACTTGTGTATAGAAGTGCGACGGCCACCTATCCTTTCTATAGCACATTGTAAATTTTAAACCAGACCAAAGATATGAATTGATTGCATGCATACGTATTGTTGCATTGTTTTGTTTGCTCACTGAGCCGTGATGTGTGTTCTCCCTTTCGAATTTGAATACTTTTAGTTGATGATGCAGGTACCACCGTTGAAGATTATATGAACGCTCCTGTGTACGGGCATGTGGCGATAATGGAAGCTGAAGACTTAGTGGATATGCATGACTCCTCATGCGAGTGCAACTCATGCGTATTCAATTAGATTTTGTCTAGATTTTATTAAAGACATGTAATTGATATTTATTTAATTATGTTTCAGTTGATTTAACAATAATTTGATATTTATTTATGGTTATCACAGTTAGATCCTCAGTTCATTTACTATAAGACTTCCGCTATTTATGTTATTACCTCTGATTAATGTGGAATGTGTTTTGGTTTATCATATATGGGATAGCCTATTGTGAGATCCTGGTTGAACCGTTGGTTTATTGACGGTTCATCACACCGTTCCGAATGGTACGGAATTGGGGTGTGACAAAAACTCTCCATATAGAGTCATCTTTCAATTAGGAAAGCGATCCCTTAGTTTAAGAAAGTTTTCAAAATTTGGAGTCTGATCTGGGTTCTCACGGTCTATCATACGGTCGCATAAACAGTCGACCATAGGGTCGAAATCATCGACCGTGGGATTCTGGATTTGAGATTTTTGGTTCCCTTCCTTATGGTAGACCATACCTACCCAGGTATGCAACCTTAGGTATGTTTTTAGTGTTTTTAACTTGATTCTCATACTTGGTTTGTGATCTATCTTCACACTCTTGGTCCACTTGGTCCAGGAATGATGGGAAGACCCGACATGATACGGTTAGACCAAGTTAGTGGAGTGCGCGTCTTACAATTTACGTATGAAAGGAATAATGTCAATTTTATAGATATAAATAATAAAATAGGCTATATAGCTTACATATAAAATGGGCCCGATTAACCAGGCCCGGACCGAGTCAATCCGAAATCACCTCGATAAGCCCAGCCCGATAACAAACCAATACCAAGCCAGCCTGTTAGTTGTTGTGTCTAGTGCAGCCCACCCCAGCCCTAACCCTTAATGGACATGTTTTGGGTTGGCTTATAAAATCCAACATTGGTTCAACCCGGATCGAAATCGACACGGACAAGTCCGTTGACACCTTTACTGGGAGATCCCTTTCAATCTCCCTAGAGAATATTATCCCAAACCCTAAACCTCCCCACAATGAACTAGGTTAGTTTATCTTCAACTCGTGACGAATCATAACCAAACTGATCAAACCCCATAATGCAAACTCCCACTATTCAATGGGCAAACCCATAATAATATTCTTTACATCAGTTACTTAAGATTTCTAGTCTTTCATTTGCTCTGAAACAAGAAAAAATTTGAAAAGAATCAATCGAGAAAGAGAGGGTGTGTGTGTGAGAGAGGAAGAGTGATTTACAAGTCTTACCTGGTTCGAGCTTATACAATCCGAAATGGTCGAGATGTTTTAGCAATAAAATCCAATGACCTACAATGTTCACATTAAAAATTAGAAAGAGAGTAAAGAAAAGAGGGGAAAATCAACAACAACCCAACAAATCCAAATCCTAAGCAGTAACGGTCGCTCCATGGATTGGAAATTGTGGTCTGATGAAAAAAAAAGAAGAAATTAGTGGTTTCTAGAATGAGTGAAGAAGAACAACCAATGGTAGAGAGAGAGAGAGAGAGAGAGAGACTCGATCATAGATTCATGTCGAAGAACTGCAAACTCTTTCGACTTTCACAGTAAGGTCAGGGAAAGGTTTGCTTTATAATTAGAAGAGAGATTTGTGGATTCAAATCTTCTCATGCCTTTCATGCCGACATGAGAAAATCTAGTAGTTTTCATCCACTATGTGCATATATCAATATTGATGAACTTGATATGACACTGATAGGGGGGGGGGTGGATCAGTGTCTAAAACTTTTTCCTGATAAATTACTGCTGCCCAGAACTGATGGATATCTATTTTTTTCATACACACAAGCGCATGCAAATCTACCTCGCTATCACTCAGTGGCCAGGCCTACCCGATTTACACACCCACCCTACAAACCATTCTACGCATTCCAAAATATACCAGAAAAATAAAACATAGAACACAGAGATATTACGTGGTTCACCACCACAGTATGTGATGGCTAGTCCAAGGAGTAATACTGTCACACCCCAATTCTGAACTAACCAAAATGGAGTGATGAACCGTCAATAAACCAACGGTTCAACCAAGATCTCTTATAGGCTATGCCAACCATGTTAAACCAAAACACATTCCACATTAATCAGAGATAATAAAGTAAATAGCGGAAGTCTTATTAATAATGAACTGAGGTCTAACATGATAAATAAATGTTTAACAGGTTATCTCCAAGTAACCAAAACATATTTAATACATATTACAAGTATCCAAATATGAAAGTTAACCACTAAGCGTAGACATAGTTGAAACATTCGCTTGACGAGTCTTGCTCATCCTCTACAGCTTACACATCCATAGCCTCCATACTTCCATACGTTGGTGCACTAATAAAGTCTTCAATGGTAGCACCTGCAACATCAGAAACTAAAAGAATCGTGCACGCGAGGGTCAGCTTTCCAACTTGAGCTCAGTGAGAAAACAAAACAATACAACAAACATATGCATGCATTCAATTCATATCTTTGGTCTGGTTTATAAGTTTGCAATGTGCTATAGAAAAGATTGGTGGCCGCCGCACCTCTATATACGAGCGTGTGAAGTCGCCCAATGGATCAAACACCATTGCCGTTCCACATGCACCCATCATGGAATAGAGATAGAGCTAAAGTGCCTGGATCAAACATCGCATGACACTTCCCCTGATGCCCTACCCATACCAACATGTAAGCCTCTATTGGCGAGGGCTTGCAAACTGGGCTCGCAACTAACCAATCCTAATGCCAAACAGTGTATCCAAGGCCTCACCCCAGCATCCCTTAGTTGTCACACCCCAATTTCGATTGAACCAGAAGTGTGAGTGAACCGGCTCTATACCACAGCTCACACCAGGATCTCAATAGACCGTGTCAACCAATCATTCCCAAGCAGTCTAACATAATCAAGAGTGATACATAGCAGCGGATTAAAATATATAAATGAACTTAACTCTATATTATAATTAAAATAAATACTCCAATTATTCCATCATTCACAAAATTTAAGTAATAATTATTACAAAGTTTTAATAGAAAATAAACCAATCACTGAGAGAAAACACAGAACGAGCACTCGCATGACGCATCATGCTCGTCCTCCACTGTCTGGGAGTCCAGGGCAGCCACTGTGCTGTAGGCTGGAGCAGTCATAAAGTCCTCCACCGTATACCCTGAATCAAAATCTGAAAAGAAATATATATATATTTGGGTGAGCTCACAACTTAGCACAGTAAGTACAAGACCAATGCGACAAACAATATGCATGGGATAACATTACAATTTGGGTCAGGTATAACTTGCAAATATGCTATGGTAAGGTTTGGCGGCCACCGCACCTCCATGCACGAGAGTGTGAGGACACCCAACAGTCAGCCACCTATCACACTACTGCTGTTGCCCCACATCACTCACTTCGATATGGAGATAGGACTCGAGTCTGGCGGGCAGAAAGAATCACAATCCCACTTCCTCCCCCTGATACCTCACACCGTACCAGTACCTAAACCCCTACTGGCAGGGGCTTGCAAGTGGATTCCGTTTCTAACCAGTCCTAAATGTCAATACAGTATCAATGGCCTTACCCTAGCACGGCTCCCTATGACATAGAGATAGGACTCGAGTCTGGCGGGGCAGGAAGAACCACAATCCCACGTCCTCCCCCTGATACCCTATTCGCACCAAGTCTGCTAAAGTAAAAGGTTATATGACCCTACCCCAGCACAACTCCCTACGACATAGGGATAGGATTCGAGTCTGGTGGGCAGGAAGAACCACAATCCCAAGTCCTCCCCCTGATACCCTATTCACACTGAGTTTGTTAAGGTAGAAGGCGATACGAGAAAAGTGTTAGCTGTGGATATATCCAGGGCACACCCCCCTTCACATTCCACACACTAACTAAAACATACACATGCCTAACATCCAACAATCCTAGCATATGAAATGCATGAGTAGATAATAATAAAAGAGACAACTACATGGCATGTGAGATGCACAAACATCAAGCAATTAAATAAACATAAAATTATTCACAAGGTTTATTGTTCTTTAATTAATTAGAGTTTGGGGTCTTGTCCCTTACCTGACGCATGATAACAATCCCGCTCTGTGTCACAGGATTTACTCACGTTGTCTACAGGTCCTACATAATCATACTCAAATGTTATAATCCATTTATTAAGGTTACATAGGTCAGAACCAGGTTTGGCCAAGCAAACCAGGCTCGGGAGGCATACCGGTTGCAGGTACCGGTCTCAGTATAGTGAGACCGATATGTACCACCGGTATGTATACCAGTTGTGGTATATACCAGTTGCACATATGTGAGACTGGTATATGCCTCCGGGATACACCGTAGGCCCATACCACCGGACCTTGTGTCCAACCGGTATAGTCCGTGGTTTGGATCCGAGAGCAAGGTCTCGGATCTCCCTTCCTTGTCCGTTATCGGCTAAATTTTCTAGGGTTTCTCCTAACCCACGCTAAGGTCCAAGCATCCTAATGGCCTTTTGATTTCGGCTAGAACGTCGTATCACCCAGATCAAATTTGAAAGAAGAGAGGTCTAGGGTTTAGGATTGTCGCACCGCTTCACGGCTCCGATCCGATATCCTAATGTTACTAATAGTATAGAGCACTTACCGGCGGTGTTCGTCGGTTGGTGGCGAGCTCCTCCAATGGAAACCTCCTTCCTGGGCAGCCTCTTCCTCCTTGCTCCTTCTCAACTCTTCTCCAGACGGTTAGGGTTTGAGAAGGATCAATGGAGTGTGATCATCTCTATAAATAAAGGAGGGCCGTTCTTGGGAAGATTTTCCACGATTGGAAACTTCCCAAGTTTTCATTCGGAGTGAGTGACCCGTTGGAGTCCGTCTCCCACAGAAAAGAAGTATATCGGTCGCACATATCGGTCTGAGTGACTCAGACCGATATACTCAGACCGGTATACCCATACCGGTTGCACATACCGATTGCACATACTACAATCGGTATAGTGAGACCGGTATGAGATTTATACATTTTTTTTCGCAGGTTCTCATACCTGAAAATTGAGTGGTTCGTCACCCTACTTCGCCTTCCGGTCCGGTTATGATTGGGAGACTTGTTATCATATAGAACCATAGATTAGACCGAGTTTTTAAAGTACGGTTCTTACAACTCTACCACTCTTAAAAGAAATTTCGTCCCCAAAATTTGCATGTAGGTCTCACAATCCCCCTCCCTTAAAAAAAATTTTGTCCCCAAAATTATACGTATCTTCAGAGTCGAAAAGATGGGGGTATTCTTGTCGCATGGCATCCTCCTCCTCCCAAGTAGTTTCCTCTATGTCCTGACTTTTCCAAACGACCTTGACATAGTGGATAGCTCGCCTTCGAAGCTGTTGTACCTTTTTGCTAATGAGCTGGATTGGCACCACCTCAAAGGTTAAGTCTTCTGTCAAATCTGGGGGGTCTGCAACAAGAATGTGCGAAGGGTCTCTCACGTACTTCTTTAGTAAGGACACGTGAAATACGTTGTGGACGCTAGACATCGTTGGTGGCAATGCAAGTTGATAGGCCACTTTGTCGCATCGGGATAGAATTTCATATGGTCCCACATATCTAGGACATAATTTTCCTTTTCTGTCGAACCGCTTCAGTCCTCTTACTGGTGACACCTTCAAGAAAACTTTATCACCAATCATGAATTCAAGGTCTCGTTGCCTGTTGTCAGCATAGTGCTTTTGACGCACCTGAGCTGTCTTTACTCGGTTTTTGATTTGATCTACTGCCTTGCAGGTTTCTTCTATAAATTCTGGTCCGACGATCCTTCTTTATCCAATTTCATCCCATAATAATGGTGTGCGATATTTCTTGCCATACAAGGCCTCATATGGGGCCATCTGGATCGTAGACTGGTAACTGTTGTTATATGCAAACTCAATGAGGGAAAGCTTCTCATCCCAAGCCCCCTTAAAGTCGATAGCACATGCGCGAAGCATATCTTCTAGAATCTGGATGGTCCTCTCTGACTGCCCATCTGTTTGAGGGTGGAAGGCTGTACTGAACTTTAGTTTCGTCCCCATTGCCTTTGGTAGTCCCTCCCAGAACTTCGATGTGAAGCGTGGATCTCTATCAGATACCATGCTCTCTGGGACACCATGCAGTCTGACTATATTGTCCATATACAATTTTTCCAACTTGTCCATGGTATATTGCGGTCTGACTAGGATAAATCTGGCGGTCTTGGTAAGGCGATCTACAACTACCCAAACAGCATTCACTGACCTTGGAGTCATAGGTAGACCAGTGACAAAATCCATGATAATACAATCCCATTTCCATGCCGGTTCAAGTAATGGTTGCAATAATCCTGCGGGCCTCTGTCTTTCTGCTTTGACTTGCTGGCAGTTTAAACATTGAAACACATATTGGGCCACATCTGCTTTCATACCCCTCCACCAGTATAATCTCTTTAGGTCATGGTACATCTTGGTGCTCCCAAGATGTACAGAATATGGAGTAGAGTGAGCTTCCAACATGATTCGGTTTCTGATTTCCAGATCTTCATTCTCAGGTACACATAAATGCCCGTGATATCTGAGAACCTTGTCTTCATCTAGGTGAAATCAGGGTTGGCTCGACCCTTTTCCAAATCTTCTTGAACTGTCCTGAGGTATGGGTCCTGTAGGACTGCTACCTTTATTTCTTCCTTCAAGTCGGGCAAAATCTTCAATGCTGCAAACATAAGGGTAAACTGGTGTATCAACCATTGCTCAATAGGATCATCTGCTGACTTTATTAAGAGTTGTTCTTCATCCTCTGATGAACTAAATTCTTCTAGCCTAAATTCAGCCAAACATGTTCTCAAAGTCAGAAAACAAACAAAATAATATACAATGAACCGAACCAAAGATGGTTCGGGGATGGACTGAATCTGAGATGTTCAAAACATCTCAAATTGCCTACGTATTCTAATCCTGGAAATCAAGTCAAAAAACGTAGTTCGAAACATAATGTGATTAAAGTTTATGGATGTGGATTATAGTTAAGCTTCCTTAGATTCAATTTATTCAAATTGAAGTTTATGCTTGATGATGATGGAGATTGAATCTAGAGATAGCCTATATGGATTGAAGTGAAGATGGATTTGGAAATGGATATGGATGTGGATGTGGAAGACCTAAGGATACTAAGATGGGGTACCGTACTTGGAGAGTCCCCCAAGTTGCCTACGTATTCCAGAGGTCCTGGAAATCAGGTACAACGTAGTTCGTTGTTGGGTGGATTAGGTAGCCTCAGGGACTAAGATATGCAAGCACTCTCAGGGAGTAAAGTATGTGTACTCTCAGGGAGTAGGTGTATCTCTCAGGGAGTAAGGTTGATCAGGACTCTTAGGGAGTAGGGTGTGTCTCTCAGGGAGTAGAGTATGTCTCTCAGGGAGTAGGTGTATCTCTCAGGGAATAGAGTATGTCACACCCCAATTCCGACTGAACCAGAAGTGTGAGTGAACCGTCTCCAAACCACGGCTCACACTAAGATCTCATTAGACCGTGTCAACAAACCATTCAAAGCAATCTTACATAATCAGAGAGTAATAATAGCAGCGGATTTAAATAAATAAATGAACTGAGCTTTCTATTTGCAAACAAATAATTATCCATTTATGCCATCATTCTTAAAACTTAAATAATAAATTATTACAAAGTATATAATCAACTGGAAGAAAATAATTGTTTTTAAATAAACCATCCCTTGAGGAACACACAGAATGAGCACTCGCATGAGGCGTCATGCTCGTCCTCTACTGCTTGTGTGCCAATAGTAGCGACTGTACCGTACGCTGGGGCAGCCATAAAGTCTTCAATTGTATACCCTGCATCAAGATCTGAAATATAGAATATATATTCAGGTAAACTCACAACTTAGCTCAGTAAAGTACAAGACCAATGCAACACTCAAAATGCATGAGATAACATTACAATTGGGTCAGGTATAACTTGTAAAATGCTATGGTAAGGATTGACGGCCACCACACCTCTATGCACGAGAGTGTGAGCACACCCAACAGTCAGGCTATAATCCACACTACTGTTGTTGCCCCACATCACTCACTCCGGTATAGAGATAGAGCTAGAGTCTGATGGGCAGGCTGAGCCACCATCCCACGTCCTCCCCCTGATACCCTACACCGCACCAACACCTAAACCCTTGTTGGCGAGGGGTTGCAAGTGGTTTTGGTTTCTAACCAGTCCTATATGTCATCATAGTATCTATGGCCCTACCCCAGCACAGCTCCCTACGACATAGAGATAGGGCCTGGTGGGCAGGCAAAGCCACAATCCCACGTCCTCCCCCTGATACCCTATTCGCCCCAAGCCCGCTAAGGTAGACGGCGATACGAAAAGGTGTTAGTGTGAGGATATATCTAGGGCTCCACTCCCCTTCACATTCCACACACTAACTAAAAACATACACATGCCTAAAAAAACGACATCCTAGCATAAGAATATGCATGAACAGATAAGAAGAATTTAAATAACTAAATGGCAAATGAAATGCACAAACAACAAACAATAAACACAGATACAAATGTGATCACAGCAGTTTACTGTTATTTAGTTAATTAGGGTTTGGGGCCTTTTCCCTTACCTGACGTGTGATAACAAGTCCACTGTGCATCACAGGGTCCACTCATGCTGTCTACAGGTCCTACATGATCATACTTATAAGTTAGAATTAAATTATTAGAGTTACAGTTGGTCAGAACCAAGTTTGGCCAAGCAAACAGACTTCGGTAAGCATACCGGTCACAGTATCGGTCTCAGTATAGTGAGACTGGTATGTCCTGTGGTATATACCGGTCTCAATCTGAGCGAGACCGATATGCGCCTGCGGTATTGTGAGGACAAAGATGGAAATCTTTAGAAGTCACCACCTAGATTTAGGTCTAGGACCTTAGAAATGTGAAATCTCACCCCAAGGTAAGACTTCGATTGACTCATGACCCTTAGATTGGAATTTTGGTCCATCAGAGATTGGGTAAGCGTCAGGTTATGGTTATGGGAAGGGGTTAGGCACCCAAACCGCCCGATCGAAATCGGTCTCCTATATCTTTCCTATGCTAGACTCTATTTGTTAAACCAAACCAAACCAAGTGGTTTAATATCATTGAACCAAATCTGTATCCATCAGATTGCCTACGTATCACAGAATTATTTCAAAAATCTGGTTCACCATCGTAGTTCAGGTGTGATTAAATTTTATGGCTGTGATTTATGCTTGTGCATGATTAAGTTTATTTATTCAAGTTGAAATTTATGCTTGAATGGTTGAGAAATCCTATGGGTTAGGATCTGGATAATCCATGTGGAGTGATAGATAGTCCTAGTGGATCTAAGAATAACCCTATTTGGATTGGAATGTGGATAATATTCTAGTGGATCTATGGATAGTCCAAGTGGACTAAAAGTGTGGATAACCCTATTTGGGTTAAAATATGGGGGATATCCTAGTGGATCTATGGATAGTCCAAGTGGACAAAAATGTGGATCCGAATTTGGGTTTCTCCCAAATGGTCTACGTATCCTAGGGTTTGACCTAGGAATCAGAATCCGCGTAGTTCGGGATCTGGGTTGAATGGGAATGGATATCCTAGTGGATCTATGGATAGTCCGAGTGGACTAAGGTATGGATCCGAATTTAGGTTTCTCCCAAATAGCCTACGTATCCTAGGGTTTGCCCTAGGAATCAGAATCCGCGTAGTTCGGGCTGGATAACCTTTTCTAGGTTAATGATTGAGAACCTATTCTAGGTTTGGGATTGAGAACCTATTCTAGGTTTGAGATTGAGAACCTATTCTAGGTTTAGGGTTAAGAACCTATTCTAGGTTTAGGGTTTGCCAAGGGGTAAAATCGTCCTAAATCACCCTTTTTATCCTGAATTCTAATTTTGGAAAGTTTGGCAAGGCATTCTCTTTCTTTATTAAGATTTTATCATTCCCATTATGCCCTTCCCAAGAATGTAGGTGCCTAAATGCACGTCCCCACACTTACATTGTCTTCTAGAAGTGTGCATATATGACAGTTTAACTAGGGTGTTGCATAAAATAAGTTATTGCCAAAAAATAGAATATTCTATCTAAATATGGCACATAAAACATTTATGATAAGAAATTCACATACAGTAAGATTGTTTAGAATCTTTCAAATATGGTATGTATTGCAAATAAGGCAAGAGCCAACATGGCATGATCTAGTATGCTATTTTCTACCCTAATTTTTATTTTCTTTCCATTTTAGGATTTTCTACCCTAATTATTATTTTATTTCCATTTTTTAGGGTTTTCTACCTTAATTGTTACATTCTTTCCATTTTTAGGGTTTCTACCCTAATTATTATTTTATTTCCATTTTTTAGGGTTTTCTACCCTAATTGTTACTTTCTTTCCATTTTAGGGTTTTCTACCCTAATTATTATTTTCTTTCCATCTTAGAGTTTTCTACCCTAAATGTTACTTTCTTTCCATTTTAGGGTTTTCTACCCTAATTATTATTTTCTTTCCATCTTAGGGTTTTCTACCCTAAATGTTATTTTCTTTCCATTTTAGGGTTTTCTACCCTAATTATTATTTTATTTCCATTTTTTAGGGTTTTCTACCCTAACTGTTACTTTCTTTCCATTTTAGGGTTTTCTACCCTAATTATTATTTTATTTCCATTTTTTAAGATTTTCTACCCTAATTGTTACATTCTTTCCATTTTAGGGTTTTCTACCCTAATTGTTATTTTATTTCCATTTTTTAGGGTTTTCTACCCTAATTGTTACATTCTTTCCATTTTAGGGTTTTCTACCCTAATTGTTATTTTATTTCTATTTTTAGGATTTTCTACCCTAATTGTTACATTCTTTCCATTTTAGGGTTTTCTACCCTAATTATTATTTTGTTTCCATTTTTTAGGGTTTTCTACCCTAATTATGGCAATATGCATCCAACTATGGCAATGAGCATTCAAACATGGCAGTGTATCTAAAAAAACACTCATGATGAAAAATTCAATGGTATAAATCAATGTTAATGGTAATCTAACCGTTCAGATGCTTTGAATTCAATCATGATGATAATTTAATGGTTTAGATGCATTTAAAACATTCATAGTGAAGATCCGACGATTCAGATTCATTTAAGACACTCATAATGAAGATCCATTGGTTTGGATCAAGCATCAACATATCTAAAATCAATGGTCCAGATTTACTAATTCAAACATCCAAGATCAATGACCCGATTTTATCATTAAAGCATCCGAGATCGATGGCCAAATTTTATCTCATAAAAATTCATAATCAGAGGTCATGATCAATCACTTAAGGAAAATCTAAATCAAAGGCTAGATCAATCACCTTAAGATTTCGAATCATATGGCTCACAATTGATCAAATTAAAATTCATTCAATATCAATGGTTCAAACTACATCCTCATCAGATTAACATCAATGACTCAAATCATATTACCATTTCATGGCATCATATGATCAAACAAAAATAATCATCCAAAAACTCAATTTCATGGGAGAGAAGATTAGGTGATAAATTTACGGATCAAGGGGGATTGCAATGGATATGGAGTAGCGAGCTGGGATAATGGCTGCAGGTGATAGGATGTTCCAAGTGGTACACCGAATCGGGTAAGTGAATGGTGGTATTGATAATAAAAAGAATGAAAGAGGAGAGGGTTTACCCGGTTTGCGGATCCCCGAACCTTCGCTCTTCTTCTTCTCCTCTCTTCAGCTTTCTTTAGCTTTCGGATTCCCAAAACCGAACCCCCCTAAGAAAGCCCACGTTTCCTCCTTTTTTCTATCTTCTTCCCTTCTTTTTCTCCCAAAACCCAGCCCCAAAAGAAAAATCCTAAAACCCCTACTAATTCTCCTTTTTCTTTCCCTCTTCTCTCTCTCTTCTCCCTTTCTTTTCTCCCAAAATCGAGCCCCCCTAGAGAAGCTCACGTTTCCTCCTTTTTCTTTCCCTCTTTTCTCTCTCTTCTCCCTTTTTTTCTCCCAAAACCGAGCCCCCCTAGAGAAGCTCACGTTTTCTCCTTTTTTCTCTCTTCCTCCCTTCTTTTTCTCCCAAAACCGAGCCCCCCTAGAAGAGCTCACGTTTCCTCCTTTTTTCTCTCTTCCTCCCTTCTTTTTCTCCCAAAACCTAGCCCCAAAAGAAAAACCCTCTCTCATTCACGTTTTTTCCTTTTCTTTTATTCTCTTTTGGAAATCCAAAATTTTTTTTTGTTTATCTTAGAAAAGCCCACGTTTTTTCCTCTTTCTTCTTTCCTTTTTTTTCTCCAACAAAATCTTTTTGGATTCCCTTAGAAAAGCTCACGTTTTTCCTCTTTCTTTTTTCCCTTTTTTTTTCCAACAAAATCTTTTTATTTATCTTAGAAAAACCCACGTTTTTTTCCTCTTTCTTCTTTCTTTTTTTTTCTCCAACAAAATCTTTTGGATTCCCTTAGAAACCCTAATCCTTTCCCTTTTCACGTCCTCTCTCTCCCCTTTTTTTTTCTTTTTTTTTTCTTCTTCCCTAAAATCGTGACTCCTAAAAACCCCCACGTTTTCTCTCTCCCCTCTTTCCTTTTTCTTCTCAAAATCTTTTGGATTATCAATAATATATATTATATACATATATACACATATATTTAATAACATACATATATATATATATATATATATATATATATATATATATATATATATATATATATATATATATATATTTATATGTATGTATGTATATTATATAATATATAAATATTATGCACATAGATGAACTGATTCGAAATGGGTTGAGACTGACTTAGGTTGACAACTGATATGGATTGAGCTAGGTTGGACCAAAACTGGTTTGAACTGAGTTGACTGGACTGATTAGAATTAACTGGGTTTTCTCCCCTTGTCATTTCACGGGTCATTTCCGTTGTCATCCCGCATGGAATTTTTTGATGGCCTCTATTCCAAATTTTTTGCATTCATTTTGTAGAACATTAAAAATGAGGAATATAGGAACTTGAATCACCTCATTTGGAAGTAAAATGATCAACTTATGAATTTTTGAAGTTTAAGCGGACCAATTATCGATAATTTGAATGACCATTCTGCATGAGATCCTTCGGAGGCTTCTACCGAAAATATTTTACGTTCACTTTGTAGAGCACTAAAAATGGAACATAATGAGACTGGAATCACCTGATTCGGATATGGAATGAACAAAATATGAATTTTTGAATATTAAATGACCATTTCCATATGTAATTTTGCATGAGACTCTCCGGAGACTTTTACCCGAGATTTTCCACGTCCATTTTGTAGGACATCACAAATGAAGAACAATGGTCTTGGAATCATCTGAATCCGATGTAGAACGGAAAAGATATGAAGCTTTGAAGTTCTAATGATAATTTTGCATGCAAACTTGCATGGGACCCACTGGTGACTTCTACCCGGGATTTTTTATGTCCACTTTGTAGAACATCATGAATGAAGAATAATGGTCTTGGAATCATCTGAATCCGATGTTGGATGATCAAGATATGATGATTTGAAATTCAAACAATCCGACCTAGGATAATTTGCATGAAGGCCCCTGGGATTATTATTTATAATAATTTTAGAAACTTCCCTTATATGTATCATCCGACTAAAATGATCGTATCTTCCTCATTTGATATCAGAATTGAACAATTCTGATCTCGTTTCGAAGATAATTCTATGACCTATGCATCTATGCAGATAATAGCCCATGACCCTGCTGTGGGGATCAATGGAGAATCACAAATCTTTGGGTTAAAGGTCAGAAACCTGCCATATTGGTTCACTTATGCCGAGGGTGGCAAAAATGGGGTGCTTACAGGTTTATACAGCAGGACCATATCGCAGGACCTTAAAGTCCAGCCGGTATGTCTGGCAGTATGTACCGCAAGACCATACCGCTGGACTTATGTCCAGCCGGTATGTCCTGCGGTATGGGTTCGAACGTCCAATCTCGGACCTCCCTTCCCTGCCGATCATCGGCTTGGTATTTAGGGTTTTTCCTACACCATTATAAGGTCTAAATACTCGTTTAGATAACTAGGTTTCGACTATTTCTTCGCCCCATTCTTAGATTAGGTCTCAATGAGAACTAGGGTTTTGGGATTCTAGAATTTTAGATCGTTGCGCTGTTTCACGGCTCCGATCCGAAATCCTAACATCAATAAGGAGGTTGAACACTTGCTGGTGTTTGTTGAATGGCGGCGTGCTCCTCCAACGGACGATCCCTCTTCTTGCGCAGTCTCCCTCCTCCTTGCTCTTCCTCAGATCTCTTCCAGACGGCCTAGGGTTTGATAAGGTTTGGAAGGATCTAAGGAGGGATTGAGGTGCATATATATAGTGAGAGACCATTCTAGGAAGGTCTCCCACGTCTAGAAGATTTTTTAATTTTCGATTCAGAGTGTGGGACCCAATAGAGTCCGTCTCCAGTCGATTTACACATACCGATCGCACATACCGGTCTCACTCTGAGTGAGACCGATACTGAGACCGGTATGGAAAAATTATATTTTTCCACATCATTTCTCATACCTGAATCTCATGGTTCGTCACCCGGCCTCGCCTTCCAATCCGGTTATGATTGGGAGACCTGTCACAATGTAAACCATGGTTTAAATCGGGTTTTTAGAGCACGGTTCTTACAGAGTATGTATGTCTCTCAGGGAGTAAGTGTATGTCTCTCAGCGAGTAGGTGTATCTCTCAGGGAGTAAGGTGTGTCTCTCAGGGAGTAGGGTGTATGAGGGTATATTGATTGAGGTGTAGAACCGTATCTAGGAGTTTCCCAGACTACCTACGTATCTTAGGGTTTGCCCTAAGAATCAGGATCCGCATAGTTTGAAAATCTAGATTGTTCATTGGGCGACCCGCTTGGGTCGAAATATGGGTGGTCTAGTCGGACCGAATGATGATCCTAGAAGATCTATGGTTGGATTCACATTACACCTATCTAGGTCTCTGTACCCTAGGGGAAATGAACTAGGGGTAGGGCTCGTCCTAAAACTACCCTTGTAACCTAAACCCTGGTTTTGGAATTGTTGGGTTAGCCTTCATGCTTCTTGATTAAGGCTTTTATCTTTTTTGCTTTTACCTTTCCCTGAATGTGGGTGCCTACATGCATGTCCCCACACCTAATATGTTTGTTAGGTGTACAAATATGGCAGTTCGACTAGGGTGTAACAAAAAGTAAGTTATTGTCAACAATTCAAACAAGGCAAGTAATCAACACGCATCATCTCAAATACCACAAAAAAAGCATGTGAATAAATATAGCGAGAAGCATTTGAACAAACATAGCAACAAACATCTGATCAAGATAACAGACACGGCATCTCATATGTTATTTTCAATTAAAATATGTCTTAGTGTGTCAAATTAGATCCTCGATCAACGGTCTGGATTCAAAGAATCATTAATAATCTATCAGACCAAATCCTCAATGTAACAATCAGATCTCTTCAAAACATGACTATTATGATCAACACGCAGATTTCATCAAAACAACCAAGATCAATGGCTCAGATCTCACATCAAAATATAATCATGATCAGACTAAGAAGTCATTGGCTCAGATTCATCTGAATCACCTATGATCCGGATACAATGGATTATATCACTCAAAATCATAATCCAACTGTTCAATTTCATTTAATTTACTCTTGATGGCAATCCAATGGTTCAAATCACTTAAAATCACTTATGATATGAAATTTAACGATTCAAATTCATTTAAAACATCCATGATCAAAATTTAACGGTTTAGATTCACCAAAATCATAATCCAACCGTGCAAATTCATCCCAAAGATAATCTAACAGTCAAGATCGTTCATCATGATAATCTGACCGCTCAGATTGATTAAAATCACTCCCAAAGATAATTTACGGTTCAGATCACTCATCATGATAATCCAACCATTCATATTCCTTAAAAAAATCCACAATGAAGATCCAACGGTTGAAATTATTCAAAATCACTCACAATGGTTGAAATCATTCAAAATCACTCACAATGAAGATTCATATTTCATCCACCAAAATTTATAATCAATGGGCCAGATTTAGCATTCATAACGAGAAATGCTGGGTCAAAACCCAACATGCACATGTGGAAGTCGACGCATATGATCAAAGAATCATCATGTATGCAAAGATACGATAATAAAATGAAGCAGACAACCACAATATGACATACAAGTATGGTGAACTGGAAAAGAAACCAACCTGATTTGCGTCGGCGAGATTAAACAGCAGGATGTCGCGAGGATTGACGATGATGGTCGCTGGATCTCGCGAGGATCGCCGGATTGACGATGATGATTGTCGCAGTGTGTCGCGAGGATCTTCGCTGGATCTCGCGAGGATTGCCAAGTTGACGATGATGATCGTCGCAGGGTATCGCGAGGATCTTAGCTGGATCTCGTGAGAGTCGTCGTGCTCGGCTGCTAAGTACGAGTTGCGGATAGGTGTGGGAGATGGTCGAGACATGCTGTTGGGTGAGAGTCGTGGACAAGAGATGGTTGCGAGATGCTGCTGGGTGCAAGTTGCGGATAGGTGATGTTCGCGAGATGCTGCTGGGTGCGAGTCGCTTACATGAGTGGGACTTAGTTGCGAGATGCTGCTGGGTGCGAGTCGTGGACAGGAGATGGTCACGAGATGCTGCTGGGTGCGAGTCGCGGACAGGAGTGGGACTTTGTCGGGAGATGTTGCTGGTGTGAAAGAGGATGATCAGGATGCCAGTGGTAGACAGGTGAGGGGGACAAAAGGGATTTCGAAAGGAAATAGAGGGCCAACCTTCCCAGAAAGAAAAACCTCATTTGAATGTGAGCATCGGTGGGGTATTTATAGAAGTAAGAGATTGGATGAAGAGAGGTGGAGTGTTGTAGGTCAGTGGAGTTATGAGGGATGGCTGCTGTGAGGTGCTATTGTGAGGTGTCGACCAGTGAGAGATTGGGCTGGTGTCTACATGGTGGTGGTGCTCTGTACAAATTTTGGGAGGTGGAGTGGCGGTGGTTTGCAGCATGGGCGATGGATGGCAGGACTAGACAGGCTTAATGAGGGATGGCTGGGTGCGGCTTCATGTGGGCTAGTGATGGCGGTGAAGCATGGGAGGTGGAGTGTGGCAGCACCTCCACCGATCTTCTCCCTCTTTCTTTCCCTGTCAGATTCTCTCTCTCTCTTCTCGTGCTTCTCTCTATCTTCTCTGATCCTCTCTCTCTCTTCTCGTGCTTCTTTCTGTTTTCTCTTATCTGAGCAATGAGAATTTGCGGTTTTCTAGAAGATGGCAGTGGAGTGCTTCTAGGTGGGTGGAGTGGTGTGTCGACTGGAGGGGGATGGTCGTAGGTAGGCTCGATTGTGTGAGGAGACAGTTCATTAGGTGTGGGCAGCTGCCATTGGATTGGGCTCAAGAAGCATGGTGAAGGGTAAGGGAGAGGTGGAGGTGGCAACACCTCCATCTTTCCCTCCACCTAACTCTCTCTCTCCCTTATCTTCCACTCCTCTTTTCCCGATTTTTCCTCCTTCTTCTCTCTTCGTCCGATCCTCTCTCTCTTCCCGGTTTTCCCTCCTTATTCAGTTCTCTCTCTTCTCGTGCTTCTCTCTCTCCTCTTTGACCAAAATATATATATATATATAATATATATTAATATATATGATATAATATATATATATATATATATATATATATATATATATATATATATATATATATATATATACACACATGTATAACAAAATACAAAAATACAAGTACATGGGCCGAACCGACTTGGTCCGGACTGGTTCGGGCTGGGTAAGGCTGGACTGGTTGAGCTTGACAGGGTTGGACCAAATTGGGCTTGAGCTAAGTTGGACTGAGTTGGGTCTGAATTGGTTTCTCTCTATTATGGATCCTTTCAACTTGCAACTCCTCATGAGAAATTTTGACGGCCTCTGTCACAGATTTTCCACGTCCACTTTGAAGAGGACGGACAAAGGAGCACACTGGTGCTCGAATCACCTGATTCGGACGTCAGATGACCAAAATATGAATAATTGAAGCTTTGACGATATTCCTACTGGCAACTTTGCATGGGACCCACTAGTGGCCTTTGTCCCAAATTTTCCACATCCACTTTGAAGAGGACAGACAAAGGAGCACACTGGTGCTCGAATCACCTGATTCAGACGTCAGATGACCAAAATATGAAGAATTGAAGTTTTGACGATAATCCTACTGACAACTTTGCATGGGACCCACTGGTGGCCTTTGTCCCAAATTTTCCACGTCCACTTTGAAGAGGACGGACAAAGGAGCACACTGGTGCTCGAATTACCTGATTCGGACGTCAGATGACAAAAATGTGAAGAATTGGAGTTTTGACGATAATCCTACTGGCAACTTTGCATGGGACCCGCTGGCGGCCTTTGTTCCAGATTTTCCACGTTCACTTTGAAAAGGACAAACAAAGGAACACGCTGGTGCACTTTGGCTCAGTTCAGAACGCTGTAGAGAGTACACAAGGACTAATTGACTGCTGGTTTGATAGAGTTTCACTCGCCTCCCCTCTCTCGCTATCTACACACCAATATGGTTGTCCTAGTTAGGGAAAGCAAAAATGGAGTGCTTACAGGAGCAATGGAATCTCGACGCAACTACGACGGTACACCAGAGCCCACCTTTACCTGAGCCATCCGAATCGGATCTGAGCATCGTGGCTCTTTCCTGGCAGCCGATCATGCATCTTGTCTTATCTATCTTGACAAAAATGCCCCTGTAATGATTTTATATGGCGTCTGTAACCGAAAATTTCATTAAGAAAACCTGTACAGGATTTTTATGTCCGAGAGGTTTTCTCTCTAAACAACTCGACTCTCTCTCTCTAGGAAATTTAGCAAACAGGTGAAGTGCATGTTGGGGAGCGGCTAGGGGCCATGCACATGACCATGCGGCAGTGGGCCTGCTGGCGAGCTGCTGCTAGTGAGCATTCCATGGTGTGCCATGGCTTCTGCCTTGCATGCGGCTGTGGCATGCCATGGTGCTGGCCTCGGCTAGGAGGTGGCTGCTGCCTATGGTGCCATGGCCCTCGACCAAGCTGCTTGCCATGGTGGCATGCCACCTTGGCACAGTGGGTCCCACTCACAAATTTCTCTCTCTTCTTTCTCTCTCTCTCTACAGTATCTCTCATCTTTCTTTCTCTTCATGTAATACTGTATACAATGACGACGATGCCATGGCGATGCCAATAATCCCACCAAAATTATACCACATCATCAAAAACTGTACCACATCACCAGTGGGGTCCACAAACACTCTCTCTCATCATTTCTCTGATTGAATGCTCACGAACACTATCACATTTGCCAAGTTACCAACAATGACAACACAAAATCCAATAAATATTGAAATATTTTTTCTACATATAAAATGTTACATGTAAAATTTTACATCAAAATAAACGAAGAATTTTAGAATGCATAAATGTTAACTTTGTATATCGTTTTTCGTTAATATATTTGTGCTCGCCTTTAGAAAAAAAAAATCGAAAAGAGAGACCTGTTGATATAAAAACTTCACTATCAAGAATATATTACTTGCAAAAGAAAATTCTAGGAAAAGAGAAACGTGTTAAATACTAAAATTAAGAAATTCAAAGCCAACCGCGGAAATAGAATTCAATTTTTTTTGAGAATTTAGAAAATAAAAAATGAATGGTTCTAGAGGCATCCTTATTCCAACACACTTAGTTATGCCATGTGGCATATTAGATAAAGCCGAAATTTTATTCCCTATTTGCGTGTACACGTTTCAACCAATGGAGTTTGTCAACAAAATTGAAATTTTCAAAGGTTGACCGTTGACCTTGAAAATTTTGGAACGTGGAAAGAGGCTGACATTCATTGAAATGAATTCGATAGAATCTATGTCTCGAAACTTAATGTAAGGTAAAAAATTCATATCGTTATTTAGATGTTAATATGATTTATTATTATTATTATTATTATTATTATTATTATTATTATTATTATTTTGGTGAACTTATCATTGTGGTTGAAATTGACACATCAATCATCTTCTAAGAGGAAAAAATTTGGGTGGCTAGAACCTGTATATATATCTTGATGTAGGAAAATTTTTACAAATTAAAATTTAGGGAAAAAGATATATGTCGGACAATGTGTATCTACACCAGACATAATTAAGAAGGGTGAAACGTCAATCCCACCCTAGTTAGATGCTTGTGCATTTACTTTTATTGGTCATTGCATTGATGCAGAGCCACATAAACAGACAGAAAACCCTTCCTCTGGGAAACATATCTTATTGGTTCAACATATTAGTCTCGTGATATATTGGATGAGACTCAGATTTTGTTAATAGATTGACTCCATTAATGTCATTACCCACATGTCAAGTTTTAGCACGATCTCGATCGAGTTGGTCAAATGAAAAAAGTAGTACTTACTGTTACTGTGAAGTGAATGTTATTGCTGAGGGTTTATGTACATCTACAACTAGAACCCATACATCAAACCGTTGGCTTTATTGTCCCACCTTCTTAGGGATGTGCAGTGGGACGCTCAAAGGCGCCTAAGATTTTGCTCTCGTTAATGATTAGATTCATTCCCTGTTGCTAATAATGATAATGTCGAAGAAAGGGTTAGTACCTTCCTTTTGTTTCATTCCCATTCTATACGCTATAATTTTTTAATGCAATTTTTTGGGTCTTTACCCATAAAAGGATCGGTTGAGGATTTAGGATGGAAAACATTGTGGGAAACATTTTCTTGTTTTAAAATTGGAAAAAGTTTTCCATGTGCACCATCAATTGTCTAATATGGGTATTTATTATTATTATTATTATTATTCTCTTATTCTCTTATTCTCTGCTCATGTAAACCCACTTCCTATATGAGCCAATACAATTTTTGCTCTCTTCATAAAACTAAACATGCGAAATTTAAAAACTTAATTAAAGCCGGCCACTAATGTCGTCAATGACCAGTCTAACGAGTTTGAATCACTTATATGTAAATGTATTCTCTATGTGATTTTATCACCATCGGTACGATGTGAGATCCACCTCTAGAATATAGGATCCACTATATATAAAAAGTGATGAAAACTCCACAAAGAATACAGGTACATATGCATTCTTTAATTTGGTGGATTCTTTGTCACATCTTCTAGGCAAGCTGTGGTAGTCTCTACGGAGTCTATCATTGACATTTAACAGTAAAACAACTGTGATTTCCCTATTTCCTTCAACAATATTGATTTTCTTTTAAATAATTCATCCAATTAGTAACCAAATTGAATTATATAAAAGCTTAACCAACTACGCTCATGCACGCACATAAGTTCACAACTCACAACATACAAATTTGCTTCTTTCTCTCTTCTTCTTCTTCTTCCTCTCTCCTTTGTGCCTCTCTTTTTCTTATCAGCCAGAAGCCATTAATGGCCACCTTGGCAACTACAGTCGACTTGAACTGACATCTGTGGTTGGTCCTGAGAGTCTCTCTTTCGACTGCAATTGAGAAGGTCCTTACACTGGTGTCTCCGATGATCGGATCCTCAAGTGAAAAGATGAGAACCATGGATGGATCGAGTTTGCTGTTACATCCCAACAGAGGTATACTCTTAAACCCTGCAATTTAGGTGCACGAGATAGTTTGTCACAAGACTCACAACTCATGATGTGGATTGATGCTGGTATAGAAATTAGAACTGTTTAATTGAAGTGGGTTCATTGACATCACCTAAATATCTGCCATGTGGCAATTTTACTGATATTAAAAACATCATCGATCATCCTGCTAGTCATCAGCAAGTTTCAGTCCAATTGATCCAATTTTTCTTCGGTCAACTCAAAAAGCTTTAGAAATTGTTAATTTTTCTACATTGGCGACTTTAGGTGGCCAGCTTACAAGAGTAAACTTTCCTATGTATAATGGTTGATTTTTTTTACCAGAGAAAAAAGAGGTTGATTTGATTAGAAGAAAATCTACATAGAAAAAATCAAAATCGTCTCTTGTTGTCTGGTTTGTTCAATCATAATTCAACGATTGAATTCATCAAGAAAATATATCGATGTATTAATATACATATAAGATGAATTCCAATCATTAAATCACAGATGGATGACATCCAACGATAGGAGACTACATGATCAGTCCAATCCACATAGCTCACATGGGAGGAGGACTCCGCCTTCCATAATATAAAGTAGTGTAAATTGCTCATGCTCATGCCAAAATGGGTCAAGCATGGCCATGGGGTATGTGCACATCCAAGCATTGCATGGGAGAAAGAAAAAGTATAATCTCAAAACTATCCCTATTAGTTGAAGGGTCGATGCCTTTGACCGTGCATATGCATGGTTTGTGTACGAAAATTGTCTCCTTGACTTATTTTTTAAGTAATGTTTTTTGGTAGGATTTTTTAAGTAATTTATTATTGTCAAGTCTTCTATTTTTTCAAGCGTCACAAGACATCTATTCTGTCACATGGATTTGGTTTGAGGTAATCGATATCGACCACGATCGATATGGATACCTGTCCAATACGGTATCATTTTGTTGAATTAGTATGGGGATCAATACCAAGCGATACTTGACCAATATGAGTTGATATTTATTGATATTGGCCTAAGTGTAACCGATTTACACCGACACGTGGCCGATACAGATTGGTATAGACCAATACCAAAAAAGTATGCCACATCAGCATATGGTTGGTATTTGACTGATACCCATTTCTGATATCGATATCGATTCCAATTCAGATACCCATTCTAATACTATGAACCGAATCCATGACGTTGATAGATGTTGTGTTCATTCCAACCATTAGATAGAGAGAACATGATATAAATCAGTCATGTGTCAAGTTTCAAAGTAATTCAACTAAATACCCCCCCCACACACACACACACACATACACAATTGTATTGGATGCATGCATGTATGTGTACCAATACTCTAGAGTCTAGACATTATTATGCACTCTCTTAATTCTAAAAAGATTAAACAGATTTTAAAAAATGATAAAAATGAATTATCCATTAAGACCAAAAAAAAAATTGAATTATTCAAATTTCTGAAAACATATATTGCATTATTTTATTTCGTGAATCTTTTTGACATATGATATATATTTTTTTTTAATTATTAGGAAAAGGGTCGTGTGTGATGGCACAAGTGACCCGAGATTGGAAAAGTCATGTGGAAGACCATTGGGTTTGTAGTTCATCAAAGTAACATGCGATCTGTATATAGTAGACGCTTATTTTGGGCTTGTGGTGGTTGGGAGTAATGGTGGTGTAGCCGAACAACTAGCCAATACTGCAGAAGGTGTGCCCTTTCGCTTCTCCAACGCTTTGGACATTGATTCGGATAGTGGAGCTGTTTATTTTACTCATAGTAGCACTCGCTTTCAAAGATGGTACTGCTCTCTCTCTCTTATACAAGTATGAAAAAAAAAATTTAGGTATCCAGTATCCCTAACGATTGTGATTGATATGGATACCTAATTAATACGAAATGATCAAAACGAGCCGATGCTAGCCAACACATAGTCGATACTAGCCAATACTGCCTGATATCTAACTGATACCAAAAATATGTCACATCAGCATAATCTGATACCTAACCAATACAGACCAATTTTCGTATCCGATACCGATATTAATACTCGTTCTGATATCGTGAACTAAATCCATGCTTCCTAGGTTACTCAATCCAAATATCGGACACGGTATTAGCTGTTTCGAAATCAATCCAATACTGATCTAGATCGGTTGGTATCAACCAATAACGGTTTGATCCAACTGGAAAGACACCTTTTTGGAATTAGTCTCATCCCATGACATACATCAGTTATTATTTTATTTAAAAAAAATTAAATATTATTTTTAGTATGAGTTTTAAGTCCATTATACACTCAAGAGGTTAATGAAGTATGATCCATTGGAGCAAAAAAGTAACTGTATTGCTTAGAGATTTGCAAATGGAGTAGCACTAAGCAAAGATAAGTCTTTCCTTCTGGTTGTACAGACAACAACTAAAAGAATTCTAAGGTTTTGGCTTCAAGGTTCCAAGGCTCAAACCACTGAAGTTTTCATTCAAAGACTCCCCTCATATCCAGATAACATCAAAAGGAATGCTAGAGGAGAATTTTGGGTAGCAATTAAATGACTTCCGGAACAGGGCAGCTCGGGGAATCGATGCAGGCGATTGGGATGATGCCGGATGTCGTAGCACTTGGGCTCGACGAGGAGGGTAGGATCTTGGAGACATTGTATGATGATGGTAAAGGGAACTTGGATTCTAATAGTGAAGTGAATGAATATGATGAGAAATTGTGGGTTGGTTCTGTTTCTTTGCCTTATATAAGTGTCTACAAGCATATGGTTTAGGGTTTAAAAAGCCTCTTTGAATGGATCCACATCGTCTCCTCCCTGAGATTCGGGAGGAGGGGCGGCGACCCCAGTGGATGGTCGCCACGTGGGGTCGGATGAATCTAACCCCTCCGTTTGAGCTGACAAGCCGAGCCGACAAGGGAGTGTCGGCTCGAACAGAGGGGTCGGATTCATCCGACCCCCACATGGCGACCATCCACTGGGGTCGCCGCCCCTCCTCCCTAAAGTACAGGGAGGAGACGATTTGAATCCCTCTTTGAATGGGTTGGGCTCATACTTTAAGCCCACCTCTATTTTATTCACTTTTCTTGGGTTCTAAATTCCCATATATCTCAATCCAAATGTGTTCAACATAATTAAGTCATTCAATTAATTATTTATCTATTTATAAGAAAATCTCATGCAACTTGACCCGACATGCTTGATTGTAACGGCATCAATCGGTTTGATTTTGGTTCGGTTTAAGATATATTGAACATTCACAGATAAAGAAGAATCAATGCTAGGAAATTTGTAAATTCTAGTTAAAAGAGAGTGGGAATCCATCAAATTTGATAGAAATAAAACAAAGATATTAGATGAGAAAACATAAGAGAAACAGAGAACAAGAAATATTATAAAATTTAATCATTTAATGGTTTATTCGGTTTATTGATTTGCAACCAACCGTTTCTCGGTTAAAACCGAAACCAAAACCAATTACCTACAGCTCAGTTCCATTCGATCTCATTTTTTACCAGCCCGTTTTAATTCGATTTATCGTTTCTTGTTTAGAATTAACACCCTTACCTGATTGTGATTCAAGCCCAACATGAGATAATTTTGTGAGCTTACATATTAGGAATTTGACCTATGGATGTATTCAAACCTAGAATCCAAGATTGGTCCCAATTTTTGTATTTACAAAAGAGGATACTATAAAAAAGAAATGACAAAAATTCCATCATTCATTTAAGAAATAATACCAAGTATACTTTGAAATTCAAGGGATTGGCAAATGAAGGTGCAAATCCCCTACTCTCAAGTTTCACACCCATCTTTGTCCTCACTTTAGATTGTTCATTCTTATGCTATATATGGTACTCTCCCCTAATAATTTGGGATTACTTTTAGTATATATTTTTGGAATGTATTCCTAATATAGAATGAGAATGGGTTAAAAAGAAAGTTATAGAGCCGGCTCCCAAATGGGTTAACTGGGTTCTATGATCTAAAAATGAGAATATATACCAAAGACTTTTTTTTTTTTTATCTCATAATGTATTCTTAACCTAAAATACATTACAAGAATGCATAGCAAAGTATTGATTGGGGAAACGGAGTATCTGGCTTGAATCATTGTATAAATTATATTGAAGAACCATTTGAGCTATGAAGTGGTTAGGCAAATATTTAATAATATATTTTTAAAATATAATCACTATAAGCTACAAATACTAAATCTTAGAGAATAATTCTTGAGAGTTTTGGACTATTGGGGGATGGTTGGTTTAACTATCATTTGCAAAACATCTCATCTACTTCTCCTCAAACCCTTTTGTTCTTATATATTTTTTAGTTTGATGAGTTCAATTAGTGGTTAAATCCATAAAGATGCAGCCAAGATGAGGTGTAATATGTGTCAATTAAATAAATCCATGGAGATGTGACCAAAATTAGGTAAAAAAATTTATGCATTGTATTAGTTAAAGGTTCTAGTGAGCCAAGACTAAGGGAGATAATGGTTAGGGTAGAGTTAGTAATGGCCCTACCAACTAAGGGTTGTGGGGGGATCTTGACCCTTACTATGGGGTTGATTAGTAATGAGTAGAGTTTTACTCCCAAAAATAATTTTCCCATATCCTCCAAGGTAAGGGTGGCTAAGGTGGTTCAGACAATGCAAAAGGTTTCGTCTTATCACTATCTTGTCTCGTTTAGTAATGGATCCCAAAATCAGCTGCCAGAACCATCCTATTTAATAATTAGTAATCAAACAGGGTGGTTTCAGATTGATGTGGGTCCGTTTTGAGATGGATCCTCAGTTCCAGTCCCAAATTGACAACCTCATTAGGGTCATATCATATATAACTTAGCAAAATTGCTTAGTGTTTAATGGCTTGACGATCTAGCTCTTTTGGATATGTTTTGGAGAGACAAGTCATGTTAGCAGACTTTTTGTCTAGGTCTTTTGCAAAAGTTTATGAATTAGAGTTTCCTATATTGATATTTTTTTTCTTTAACCATTTGAACGGTCCTTGCCTTGATCAACCCCGTCAGTCGTTCATCGGATGGGTTGGAATGCTCAACACGCATGTTGATGCATCTTAACCTGTCTAATGGACGACTGGCGGATTGGGAGATAGGAAAGCATCTTTTTCCTCAAGGCATTCCATCTCATTATGCCATGCAAATTTTTGGTGATGACAATTGTGGGAGTTGAATAGTTCCTACATGCTTTTGAATTAGTCATGCAAATTCTAATGTCTATTTCAATCTAACACCCTGTCCTGTATTGGCTTACATAATTTACTTTAATTGGCAAACTATGTTTAGGTTAATTCGGAGGAATAATTCAGTTATCAAGGGACCATGCCTCAGGAAGTAGAGGTCTTGAGTTCAAATCTTTATTTTTTGGGGTCACTCACACGAGACTTGATGGTTCTCATGGGCCTTGGATTGACCTGATACATATGGATGGTGAAGTCTAGATGGATCTGGGTTTACCCGATACCTATGGATGGTAGGGTTTACATGGATATGTGGTCTACATGGACCGAGGTGTCTATGTACCACGTAGAAAGGTAAAATAGTAAATCCAATAATTAGATACATTGGAGATGGTCTAGATAGAGAACAAATGCCAAGTTTTAGATCCAAATTCAATCGCTTATAGAGTATTGGCTATTGGCAATGCATTCGTATGTATCTCCATGCACATCTACTAGTTTTTCGATGATTATTAGTTTCCATGATTTTTCAATGCTTTGTTTTGCCACATACCGCATTCTATTTTGATTGAGAAACTTTAACATATAAGCAGGAATGTAAGATCTATTTTATTCCCAAAATTTCAACATGCCCAATATTTTTTTTTATGGTAGAAGAAAATTTTATTGAATAAGAAAATGGGTATAAGCTGATGTATCATTCAAACAAAGGTCGATCATGAAGAGCAGAGAGAGAAAATGGCCAATTGATCACTATCCAAAGTCCAAGCCTTTCGAACAAAGGAGTGAACTGTAGGATTTTTATTCATCATAATAAAACTCATTTCAATGAATCCCATATGGAAAATAAAATACATTTGAGTAATAACATAATCAATAAAATAGATGAGACATACCTTTTCGTAGAAGATTGATTTCCCCCCCTTGTCTTATACTTGATTCCCAACCGAGATCTTCTACAGTCTCCTCTCTTAGGAACCCTGCTTCATATTTATAATAATTGGATTTCAAATCTATTCCAATCCCATAATGGAATAGATTTGATTTATAATTGGAAATGGATAATCAATCAAATCTTGATTGAATTCCCATCAGTCATAATAGACAAGTAAGATAATGTTTTCCATAATAATAAAATCAGAAAGATTTTACAATGAACAACCACGTTGACTCCCTTGGAATATAACTGAAAAAACAATCCTCATATGAGAATACCAAAAACACTATAGAAAATAATTAGCTGAATCACCAAAAGGTTTGGATTGGTGATGCAATGGATAATTCTCTTGCAATCAAATTCAATCTGGGATTTTACAAAATTTTTCACGAGTGTGTAAAACCTACCCAATTCGGATGAATATGACACCAAAACTTAGTTATGGGAATCGCCTGACCTGACAACCTTTTCCCATGCATGCTCATTTGCACGCCAAGTGGTAGTATTAATCAATAGATTTGGCTCATCTCAAGTTGTGCAGTCTATCAAGTTGGTGATCTTGCGGAGTGAGGCTCATCTCAAGTTGTGCAGTCTATCAAGTTGGTGATCTCGCGAGAATCACTCCGCAAGACTAGAGGGTCTGTACAAAAACTCCTTTCATTAGTTTAGGTATTTTATTTATTTATTTATTTATTTATTTCAGCATGGTAAACAATTGTCAATTCAGGTGGGACTACACGTCTTGGCGGTCGTTCTCCGTGCTCCCTGTGATTGACAGTAGCTTTTCTAACCGTCACCGGGGTTCAACAGTTTAATTTATTACCTCCTTTTTCCGATTAAAGATGAGAAACCAAAAATATGAAAATCAAACGAACGTTAGGGCATGCATTTTCCTAGTTATTTTCAATTTGTCGTCATGTTATACTTACTGTTTTCTTTTTAAAGCGGGAATCGGGAGAGAAAAAACCAGAACCAGAACTACTGATCTCTCAAAGTTATGTAAAAGGAAGTTCATTTTTTCCTTTTTCGGATCTGCTATTTCTTGATTATTATTCTTCTTGATTTGTATCTATGTCGATCTGCTATTGGCATTCTTAAAAACTCGTCTTTCTGAGAAACTTTTATTATTTGATGAGCTTATGTTTTCTGTTTTCTATCCGTGAAGAAATGCACTGATTCTGATTCATAATGAGCTTCACCAGGTGATACGAAGGGTTTTATTCGGGTTTCAAGAGCAACTGAGCTTACTCGAAAATGGGCTATATTGGGTCTCATGGGGTAGCTGCTCTGCATAGGTACAAGTACAGCGGCGTCGATCACTCCTACCTCGCTAAATATGTTCTACAGCCATTTTGGAGAAACTGCGTGAATCTCTTTCCCCTTTGGATGCCGTAAGTACTCGTGGTGATTGCCTTCTGTAGTAACAAAGCGAATTTCATGGCTACCTGAATCGTTTGTTGTCGTATTGAATTGGTTCTTTTAATATGAGTGAGTTTATTAGTTTAGGAACTTATCAATCGCAGAGAATTTTCCGCCTATGTTCAACTCAACATGACTATGACTTGCAGTACTTTGCCAATTTCGTGATACTTGTGTTGATAATATCGGCGGTCTCTCTAAAATTAATGAACTGGCTTTCCCACGACACTGGCTCCCTATAAACGGTTGCTCTATTCCCAGGAGATCCAATCTGATATGGTTTTCCAGTGCAAAGAGGAAGTTAGCTTCATATTTTTTATATATCCTTTCACATTTTTGAGTTTTTCATGGATTGGTTCTGCTCACAGGTCATGAGGGGTTTTGGTAAAATGGGAAATATAAACACTCTTCGGATAACTGTTCATCAGACTGGACAATGGTAATGAAGAGAGTTACATCCCTAGATTCTTTTTCAAATTGCCTAGAAAATTCCTTCTAGTCTTTTAGTGTTAGTTTCCCACGCTTAGCAGGGTTTGTTGATTCCAGTTTTACTAGGAGTCGGTAAATTACTTATCCTTAATATCCATTAACTCAGGTGTTCAATCTAGATGCAAAACTTAAGCATCATAAGAAAATGAGAAAGCCTTAGCCTTCCCCTTTCAGACGAATCCGATTGAGCATGATTCATTTCTTACCTGTAACAGCCTACCCCCTTTAGACTTAATGGATCGTGAAAGCCTTAGCCTTGGGACCACAGCAAGGACCTCTTCTCTATTGGACTCACATTCTCCGTGACTCTGTGAGACCAGCTTAGTCAGGGACAGTTGCTCCTGTCCTCCTGGCTATCTGTGGACATGCCTCCAATTATGAGGGGCGCAAAATTCCTGAGGTGACATCTAGAACGTTATAAAGCTTGGCTGAATGGGACCTCAAAAGCTAGGGTCTCAAGGAGAGAGGACTGGTTGTAGCAATGTATGCCCAGGCTATCATTATTCTGTCTACAAAGGTGCCTATAAAGAAAACTACTGTACTTTCCCAATGGGCTCTCTATTAGTAGTTTCATCAATGTCTCCTGGATGGGTCGTGAGTCATGACTTACCACGGAAGATGTTTGAAACTTCTGTCCTTTTAAATCCTTCAAAGGAGGGCAGTTCCCAGCAGGTGTACCCAGAGGAATTCGTTACTATTATAAAGGGCACAGTACCTACTCTGCATATGCTCACTTTTCATCATATGATGTGCAGCTATTGGTTTCTTCTTCAAATGGAGCACTATATGGGCCTCAAGGACTGAGGACAATTTATCTTAGTGAGGTTCCAATCCATACAAAAGTTCCTATTCAGAGACTGAGTTATCTGGTTGACAGGTCTTCTAATGTGAATGACCCAAAATTTTCTCAACTGGGGGTGACTCTAACAGCATGGTCAATAATGAAACCATGACATTGTTGATACATTTTGGAAATCAGTTTTGCAGACCAAATGATTTCAAAACAGCTAATCATACCTTGTGATATCCCCATTGTCCCACAAGTAGTGCCTTGAACCTGTGTATATAAAAGGCATACTCCTAAGCTAAGTTGCTATGCTATGGTCAAGTCTTTACTTCTTCATTTTTTTCTTCTTATATATCATTTATTTAATGTTAGAATTGTTTCATTGCAAGTCTAATTATTCTTCATGAATGGTTACTAACAATACTTCACTTTCTGCGTTTATGTTTTGGGTGCTTATCCAGGCCAAACATGGTAAGATTCTGACATCTATACTTCATCTCGCGCCATACTTCATATCCTTTCAGAAAATACATTTTCATTTTTGTTTGTCTAGTAACAGGTTCTGCTGTTGTTTTCCAGATAACACTTACCGGTTTCATGTTCTTACTCATATCTGCACTTCTTGGTTATGTAAGTCGGAGATTATCCTGTTATTATAATCTTATATATAATTTTCCCTTAAGATTGTGAAGTTGTTTTTATTCTTTGGGCATCTGAAATTATGTTTTTCTAGCTCTGCTTCTATTGTGCCATATATGTTAAAATATGTTTCAGTTTTGTCTAGGTGTCACCTAGTTAGTGCTGTTTAGTTTCCAGCTTTTATTAGATTAGAGTTAGATTACCCTATTTGATTTCTAGCTCTCTTTTTGACTCCTTTTGTGAGTCTGTTTTTCTAGTCTTTGAGTCCTTTTGTAATTCTCTCCTTTTATTATTAATACAAAGGCTGGCTGGTCTCTAAAGACCATCCAAGCATTCGGTTCCTAAAGAGTGCTTTCAACAATATATTTCATTGTCATACTGCGATGTACTAAATTTCACTAATTCTAGATGATTTGAATTTCATTTATTAATTTCCTCAGGGAAGAAGTCCTGGTAACTTGTATTATGATGGGCTTTACTTGCTTCATCGATTTAAATAAGCATTCACTTTTAACTGCTGTGAACTTAACTAGACATATGGTGAAGAAATTCCTTATAAATTTTATGAATTGTGGTTACTCTTCTCATCTTGCATGCAAAGTGTTCTTAGACAAGTTTTTTTTTTTATTTTTTATTTCCTTAAATTTTATATTAGTATAGGCATCACTTGAGTTTTTTTCAGCTTAATTACTCAAAGAACTAAAAACTGCATTTTTTTACACATAAGTTACAGAAACCAGGGGATATTTGGGTAGTATTTGAAATGCTGAATGCATTCCTTTTGAAGAATGTGAATTTCTCTTAGATACATGTTTACCTAAAATGAACTTTGGATAGTAGAATGGGAAATGAGTTTGATATCTGTATTCCCATTCTCAAAAATGTGTTCTTAGCATGCTCTATTCTTATTCGTTGTGTAACTCCTTATCTATCCTAAACATGTTAAGGATTGATTTCAACCAATTTTCAGTGAGTGCCACTTATACATGATGGGTATACTTTAAGGTGGAAGTGATATCCTAGCCGTATGTGGTGGCATGCTCATTTAATGCAGCTGGCTGTAGTGTTTTCCATTTCTTTTTTTTCTTCTACTTTTTAGCTGAATCACCAAAATAGCGTTTTAGTTCGCCAGCTGCAACAACTTAGTGTAGACTATAGAATGCTTAAAATTTCTGAGTGGCGTAATGGAAAAAATACAAGAAAAGAGAACCTACAATCTTGATAAACTTTTAAGCACCAACTTTAGCAATGAAGTCTGTGAAGAGCTTGTTGACGCCGATTATGTTGATCCAGTAAGTGTATTTTCCATATGGATCTTGATGGAGGTTGAAGTGTTAAAAACATGTTCACATTTCAGTAGGTGTGTGGTGCACCTGAAAATAGGACACCACCATTAAATTTGGAAGTTACAACCTCTCTCAATCAAACAAACTCTCAAAGATTATAAATACTTTATTGATAGAAGGAAAAAATTTATGTAGTTGAGGGAAGCATGGAGTCACCACGTCTTTTCTAACAGTGATGGTGGCGGCAGTCGGTGGCGGCCTAGACTACCTTTTGGTTCTTCAAGCCCTTGATTTCGATTTTGGGCGCCTATTGTTTTTTTGGGTTCAAAATTGCCAGTGCGTTGTCTTAGCCAACTCTTGACCACGGCCAACCTAACTCCATGCAAGCTATCTTAGCATTCTCGAACCATGCCTTTACGATGGGACATGACTTGCACACATGCCATTCACTACATCGATGCTTGCTCGACCTAGTCCACACTGTCACTTGACTCACTTCATTGCATCCTTACCGAAACACTCTCTCAATAACTTAGGCACTTGATGGGCCAAGCCCGGCACCTAGAAGTTGCATATTGGCATGACAACTCAGACACTCGTCCAACATTATGGAACCCCTCGTCATCGTAACCTATCACTAGTGCCACACTGCCACAAAGCAAGCCATGTCACACTTTGATCAAGGCCACGACCAAGTGACTACCATGTGTGCACCCATGGTGCCATTACTGCTCAACTCAAATGGCAAGGGAGCCATCTTGCTCTACTCTCAACATTCCGAAGGTTTTCCAGACCTACGGCACACTCGCTCACATTTTGTCACATTGGGCTGCCATTGCCTCATTCTATGTGCTAGTAGATACCACCAACATGGACATCCCCAAGGCATGACGAACCCAAGCCATGCCAAGGACAGGCACACTCTCACTAGGAGCAACAGGATAGCCCACTCGCTTAAGTGTTAAGTCTAGCAGTGCCACCAATGCACCCAAGATGCTAGTAGCATAAAAAGACCCAAGCCTCTGTCTCTTAGGTTGCCAGTAAGCTAGGTCTTTCCCTAATATAAATCCTGTAGTGCTCCTACCTACCAAGGAAGCACTTGTCATCCACTCTGACATATGATTGCCGCCCATAGGATTCGCCTATGTAATACCAGTGCTACCAATGGATGCATGGTCAGAAAACCTCGCATACAATGTCTTCATATGGCAAGCCACAATGCCATGCCCAAGGCAATGACACCAAGGAGGGTGAGACATACCACCTTTCCTCAAGGGAGCTCTTAAGCAAAATTGCCCCTTTTCCAGAAGGACATCAATCCCCTCAAAAAGTCATACTGTTGTACTTTGAATCATCACGGCTCATTGGTTTGCCAATTCTTCCTTCCTCTTTTTCTATAATGATAGCATGTTGCCAAGTTTCCTTCAGCATGTTCCGTACCAGAACAAAGGCCATCATTAAGACACAGTGCACGCCCTCGGATCCCTCTACAAGTGATGGAGGTGCAATTGACCGGCTGTACCGGTTCGACCTAACCTGGAAACCAGGCTGCGAAAATGCAAGACCAATGATTGTATAATTTCCTCTTGTTTTGTGACACGTGATTTTATTAAATGTGCCAAAATGCAAAGGACATTGGCAGAGGAGTTGCCCTTTTGCGTACGATCCAATTTGCATCGCTGATACAAATTAACACCAAAATTAATCAATGTTTTTGCTAGGGATTGGATTTTAAATTTAACATGCCAATGACCTTAAATAGCAAAGGAACAAATGCTAATATTGCTGGCTGAGTAGAAATCTTAGCCCGAGCATGTATTCTCTATTCATATCCTACGACTCACACCTTAGTGACCCTTTCCAGGTATCCAAAGGCAAAGAATTTACAATGAAGGGCAGCGAAATGAGATTTATGATTTTGAAATCATAGATGGAAAGAAAGGTGGGAAAGGAAAGGAAGTTCTTGTATCGTTCGGAACTGAATGAAATTCCTTTATCTAGATTAGTCAACTGAACTTTGGAACCCAACTGGAACACCATGGATGACTATCATTTTCAGGAAATAGCTAGAGAAGCGGGTCAAAGTGAAGCAGAGCTAGGACCTAGTATCAAGTCCCTGTCCATAGAGTCTGTATCTCCCTTGCCAGGGTCTGTAATTACTACTTAGATTGCCAGATCGTGGACACAATCTTCCATCAGATGGAGAGCCCCTTGCCTCTCCTTCCTAGCCCACAAACTACGGAGCGAAGAAAATTACATTCCCTAATGGGCCCCCTGTAGTTTTCTTCGTGCTAAACGCCCTAGCTGATAGGTTACCGGAGGTTTCCTCTGAAATCCCAAAGATCCTGCCTTTCTTGCCAGTGTTCATGCTCCATTTCGGTCAGCTCTCCATCATC
Organism: Protea cynaroides; assembly: GCA_028583415.1. NCBI lineage: Eukaryota > Viridiplantae > Streptophyta > Magnoliopsida > Proteales > Proteaceae > Protea > Protea cynaroides. Next base: position 20,035,542 of record CM053273.1, read on the forward strand.
TTTCTTTGGCTGAGCGGCATGTATTTCCATGGTGCTGGTTTTTCCAATTATGAAGCATAGCGATCCTACTCACATTGGCCCAGCGTCCAGGTGGTTTGGCCTATAGTGGGCCAAGAAATATTGAACAATGACGTGGATGGAGATTTTCGAGGAATACCAATAACCTCTGGGTTTTTTTTTTTCAAGATTTGGCGAGCATCTGGAATAACTAGTGAATTACAGGAGGGGCCGTTGTCTTGAGTGCCTTGTGGTTATCTCATTCTTAATCTTAAAAGTTGGAGTGAGCAAGTGCCCCAATGTATCGGTTTTTTTGGTGTTTTCTCTTTTTTTCTTTTCTTTTTTATTTTTTATTTATCTGCTTTTCTGAGTTATCTTCCCTCAATCCCTCAGTTTGTATTGATTAAACATATCATAGGAATCCCCAAAGTGACACATTCTCGAAGAGCTGGTTCATCAAAGAGACTGCAAATGTCTAGGAGTTACCTGCCAGTGAACATGAGAAATGCTGCCATCGGTTGGCTATTTTTTCTGTTTACTTATGCTAATATGTTGATACATGATATGTCGGGTTGTCTTGGCTATATATACATGTCTTTTAGAAAATCTTAGCTTAGTTCAGAATAGTTCTATGCTGCTTTTTTTTTTTTTTTTTTTTCTCCTTTAAGCTTAACATCCATATCTTTCGCTAAGTTCTGTTACTATCTTTTTGTCCCATGCCAGGTATATTCACCTCGTCTGGATTCACCTCCCCCAAGATGGGTTCATTTTGCCCATGGATTGCTGCTTTTCTTATATCAGGTTTACTCTTATTGACCTATGTTCAATTCAATTAAGTATATTTCTCCTGCTAATGCACGGTGTCACTTATTTGAATTTCTCATTTGGCGTGCTACTTTATCCTGTAAGCTTGGATTGGCTTTAGGTGGAAAATTTTCATTGAGTTGTACCTACTGGCTTTAATAATCTCTTCTCTACACCATCGTTATTCTATGTGATAGCTTTTTCCCTTGCATTGTTGCGTTGATTAGACTTTATATTGATGTTCAACCACTGTTTGTGTAGTTACCTTGTTATTAAAGTTGATATGGAATTTTTTTTTTGATAAAGTAAAGTTGCTGTGGCATTGTCCTTTATGTTTGTTACTCAATGTATAAGACTTAGCATACTTTAGTAACACATATGAAGTATAACTTAACTTTACTAAGTTGATCATATGCTATGTATTCCCTTACTTTATTGACTGGTGCTAAACCAAAATGTAGAATCACCGCATAATTGTTTTTGTGGTTATCAGGGAGTTGTATTGACATAGTTCATATCCTATTTGGTTAAGGTGGTGTTGTTGGAATAGATTTTCAATTTGAGATTGATGACGTCCAATGGGAAACTCCAAATATCTCCATGTGTGTACATGGAGATCTGCCAGCATTGGTTTGAACAAAGAATAATGCTATTTCAGTGTTGTGATAATAAGGGGCCTCAATCGTATCAAAATACCAAGTCAACAAATTGTTTTCCAGTTCCTATTTTTGTTCATAGTACATGTGGCTTGACCACCGTCTACTCAACTAAGCAGAGGTTTATAGCAACTGATAGCAATAGGAAACCCTAACCCTGGATGTGAGAATTAGGATTACAATTGCTGGTGGGCTAATTAGGACAGAATTGTATAAGTGTAATATGCTGATACCCCAAGGGCTTAGCTCAGTTGGCAGGGACCAACGCCTCACAATCAGGAGGTCATGAATTTAACTCTCCTTGGGGCCTACCTATCCCAAAAAAGGGGGTAATATGGTGTTGATTTATGTTTAAATCAGAATTTATCAGATATTCAGAATAGAGGTGGTTTAATTACTTGGAGTTTAGAATTAGGAGGTTTCAATTGTTACGAAAGCTACTGTTCTAATTGAGATGAAACTGAGGTTAAAAATTGATAGGCTGGAAATCAGCTCAAGAACATAGTAGCCGCATGGGTCTGAAAAAAGAAAGGAACTGAAGTAGTTTGAATATTTCTGTAACGGAAACAATAGGCAACAGAAACCAGGAAGTTACCTTCTGCATTCCTCGTAATTGTCGAGTAGTAGTTACCTTCTTATTTTGAGGAGCAATTTTTTATCACTGAAAATGCTTACGGCTTTGAGAACATGTTTTTACTACTTTAAGAATATGGATGACAGACATTTGATGCTGTTGATGGGAAGCAAGCAAGACGTACAAATTCTTCCAGTCCATTGGGGGAGCTGTTTGATCATGGTGATTTCTCTTTTCATGCACTTTTGCCTAAATTTTCCTCTGCAAATGCTTCCTATTGATGAAGTATATCTATTGATATGCTAAAATCTATCACAGGATGTGATGCGCTTGCATGTGCGGTATGTATTCTTACTTTGGTTGTCATTTGGTTGTAATGCCCATTTGGTTCCTGTCAAAGATTGTTGCTTTTGTTTTTTAGCTTGAAGCGTTGGCTTTTGGGAGCACTGCTATGTGCGGAAGGGACACTTTCTGGTTCTGGCTTATTTCAGCCATCCCATTTTATTGTGCAACATGGGAACAGTGAGTTATCCTGATGGTACTAATTAGATCTTTTATTTCATTTAATTTTCCTTTGCCTAGTTGTATGTGTGGTTTTAACTGGAAAAGTGCCATATTTGTGAGTGAGGGTTATGAATGTTTTTGACATCTGAGCTGGAGGTCGAACCTTTTTATCCTAGCAGTCAACAGTTTAGTGGCTTAGCCACCTACGTTTGACAATTCAAACTGTGATTTCATAACCTTTATCCCATGATTGAAGCCCTTACCTGGTTATCATAGATCTGAGCACACTGTATGGAACACTGTTGTTGGATATATTTCTAGGAGGGAAGCCTAAGGATGAGCAACAAGAAGATCAAAAGAAAAATAATTACAAATCCCAATACCTCCCATTCCCCAAAAAAAAAAAAAAAGAAAAAAAGAAAAAAAAAAAGAGAAGAAAAAAGAAAAAAACAAAAAGAAGAAGAAGATCAACAGGAAAGAAGCCGAAGGCAAAGAAAATTACAATCCTTTTGTAGACTCCCATTTCATTAGTAAAGATGGGGTCTGCCACGTTGGCTTCCTCTATGACTTTCTCATTCGCTTGTAGACTTTTCTCTAATGATTCTCTAGCAGATGATTTAGCCATTTTCTTTGTTTTGTGGAATTTCATGTACGTCTATACTTCCTAGACTATGTAGGAGCCTATTGTCTTTTTTGGGGATTGCTGCTGTATCTTGGATACTTATGTCTTTTTATGACAATAAATTTGACATATATCTAAACAAATGCCATTTATTTATTCTCATTGTCGAAGGTTATGTTCTTGAATTTACTGATGATGTTGTCTGTGGTCTAGCTTCTTTACCAACACACTTATTCTTCCGGCAATAAATGGACCTACAGAAGGTCTCATGCTGATTTACATGAGCCATTTTTTCACGGCTATTGTTGGTATGTCAGAGTTTTACCAAGCAAATATTTGTCTTTAGTTTTATGTTTTGGCACTTCATTTGTCTTATTTTTACTTAATTTGCATTAATTTTATTGTTTTTATTATTGCCTTTGACACTTTGTAACTCCTTCCTATTTCAGGTGCTGAATGGTGGGTCCAACCGTTGGGGAGGTCCATGCCATTCTTCAGTTGGTTACCATTTGTTTATGGTAATTTGTCCTGATTTGTTAAGTAGTTAAAATCTCTTTAGTTTCCTATCGGACAAAACAATGTCATTGATGTGGATTTCTTGTTGGTGAATTTAAATTTCCACTCAATAATGACATATTTGGTCTTGCCTGTTGGATTTATACATTTAAGTTATTTGTGGTTTATAGCTTTAAAAAATCAATCAGTAGTGACATCGGATGCTAGGATTTGAAATTCAAATTCCTAAATCAGTTTTTGGAACCTCAAAAGTTTGTGGAATTTTGAATTGAATTATTACCCATTGAAGACACAACATTTTACGAGACTACTCATGGCTCTAAACAACAGTCAACCCTACATGGATACACAAATTTCTAGCAAATCGGTCGTGGGGGTCAATGCAACCATTTTTAGATGTAATGATCAAATTTATAAATAATTTTGGTTATTTATGGGTCTATTTATGGTCTTTGTAACCCTTTGGAGAATGCAAGAAGGAACTTCATATGGTCTTTATTGACGTAGAAAAAGCTTAGACAAAGTCCCTAGAGAGTTAATTTGGCAAGTATTAGAGAAGAGAAGAGACCTGTTTCCAGCAAATTTGGAAACATAATGAAGGATATGTATTATAATGTGGTGACTAGTGTGATAACCATGTGGGTCAAGGTAGTGAATTCCTAATTGTAGTTGGTTTACATTAAGGATCAGCTCTAAGCCCTTATATGTGTGCCCTTATTATGGATGATTTATCCAAAGACATTCAAGATGGAGTTCTTCGGTGTATTTTTTTGCTAATGATATTGTTGGTGGAAGAGACAAAAACAAGGATTGGCGTGAGGTTGGAGTTATGGAGATCAACATTGGAATCAAAAGGTTTTAAGATAAGTAGAATGACGACGGAGTATATAGTATGTAACTTTAGTCATACAAGGACGGATAATGAGGTGGTGAAAATTGACGAGAGGGAGATACTGTAAAGTGATTATTGTAGGTATCTAGGCTCGTTCAATTATAAATAAAGAAAGTGATATAGAGGATGATGTTTCACAGAGGATTAAAATATGATGGATGAAGTGGAGAGGTGTCTGGAGTGTTTTGTGATCAGCGTATTCCTTTAAAACTTAAATGAAAAATTTTATAAGACAACAATTTGACAGGCTATGATGTATGGTACGGAATGTTGGGAAGTTAGGAATCATCATATATCTAAACTTAGTGTAGTTGAGATGGATATGTGACAAAACTGGGAAGGATAAGGTAATGAATGATCATAATAGAGTTGATTTGGGAGTAGTGTTGATATATGATAAACTACGATAAAGACATTTGAGATGGTATGATCATGTTCAACGGAGGCCTTTATATGCCCCAGAGCGGAGGAGTGGTTTGATTCAGATTGAAGAATCTAACAGAGTTAGGGGTAGACCTAAAATGACTCAAGAGCATAGTTAGAGGTGCTAATCAAAACCTTTGGTTTCGATCGGCACAACTCGGTTTCGAGCTGGGTCGGCACGACTTCAAGGCTCGAACCCAAAAAATACCAGGTTTTGATCGAAACCTGGTCTAACTCGACTAGGTTTTGGAGGTTTCGTCCAAAACCTGGTTTCGACTTGGTTTTGGTCCACCCCCTTTATATAAAATGCAAGGTTTCGATCGAAACCTATCTACTTTGACAGGTTTCAACCTAAATTCGACCAGGTATGGACTCTGAAGCCAAGAATAGTACACAAGAACAACACTTATTAGGCAACACTTATTTATGACCAATATCATTTAAGTAAATAAATATTTACTTAAGATATTATTCATAAATAAGCAAACACCCCCCATCTGAATCCAATAAAAATATTATAAAATTTAAATTTGAAAAGGATAAAAAGTCAACCCTCTAGTTAAAGAACAAAATTAGGATTTTTGGGTGTGGGGCGATTTTCAACTTCCAAATGCTATGCTTTTTCTTGAATCTAAAAATCCTATAAATCTTATTATAGTAAAGCATTGCTTAAAACCAAGAGTGTGCTAAAATAATTTCTTGCTTTGATGCCCAAAAATTATTTCAATTCAAACAACTTTAAACAACATTTGCGTATTCTGAACAAGGCTTGACCGGAATGTAACTTCTTCACTATAACTCGGATTCAAGCAATCTCAAATTTGTTGGAAAGCTGATTATGCTAGCTTTGCTACAAATCCATGATTGCTTAAATCCGAGTTATATTGAAGGAGTTACTGTCCATTTAAACATTGTTTGGAATACGTGAATGTTGTTTAAAGTTATCTTGGATGAAAATGATTTTTTTGGGCATCAAAGTAATAAATTATTTTGGTGCACTCTTGGTTTTTAGTGATGTTTTACTATAATAAGATTTATGAAATTTTTATATTTGAGAAAAAATCTAGCATTTAGAAGTTGCAAATCGCCCCCGCACCCAAAAATCTCGTTTCTGTCCTTCAACTGGAGGGTTCATTGTTTATCTTTTTGGAATTTGAATTTTATAATATTTTTATTGGATTCAAATGGGGGGTGTTTGCTTATTTATGAATAATATCTTAAGTAAAACATTTATTTAAATGATATTAATCATAAATAAGTGCTGCATACTTGACTCTGGATTTAGTCTCAGGTCTGCTCATACACTAATAAACTTGGGTCTACACCACATATTATCATTTCAGATTTTTTTTTTTAAATAATGTGAGAATTAGGTATAAAATGGTTAAAATAGGTTACACAAACAAAATCTGATAATAAAAAGAACACTTTTGTGCCTCGAAACCTTCCTAGGAAAAATCCTAGGTTTCGGTCAAAACCCAAGACAACTTGGTTTTGAAGCTGGTCGAAACCGGCCTCAAACCCTCACCTTAAACCTTGCTCAAGAGGAGGTGGTGAGGAAACACATGCATAGCTTAAGCCATGTTTCAAGTATGACCTTGAACAGAGCTTATTGGAAGACAAAAATCCATGTAGTCGACCCCATTTAGTTGGGATAAAAGCTTTGTTGTTGTTATTGTTGTTGTATGGGTCTTACACTCACATGACGTGCATTTTCAGAGAGTTAAAGAATCAGTCACATTGGTGATTGGTTTTGCTCTTTTCCATGGATGTGTCTTCCAATTGAGGTTGAGATATTCATCGTGGGAGATTTTGACGTACCTCTCTTATTTTATTTAAACAAGAATAGATAATGATAATAGGTGGAAGTGGTAACATGGCTGGCCTCTGTTTATGGTTTCCTTTGTCTGATGTGCCTTTGCATTAACATACAGAGAAAAGATTTGAATATTTTGGTATAATTGGTTGCTGTAATGGTTTGATAACATCTTTGGACTCATGTAAAGCAAATATAAAGGATATGATTTTTCCAAAGAGCATGTGCTACATATTCCATAAGGCTAGCTATATACGAGACATATTGACTAGCCACTTCTGGAGTGACAGATCTTGATTGGTACCTAATATGATATCAATTATACCATTGATTTGTTGGGGCATTTTGGACACTATGTTTCGACCCTACAGTTGTATCTGAGACTTCGATGAGCCTTTCCTTAGATCACTATGATCTTGATTACATTCAATCTTGACCAAAATTGCACCATTGATGTGCCAAATGCATTGGTCATTTTTAGGGTTAGCAGACTCTATGGCTGTTTCTGGCACATTGACAAACTGTCTACAGATTGAAGCAGTCTTGATCAGATAATTTGAACTCCACTGCATCATTGGTTCAGAAGCATTGGTATTTTCCTTGGTTGGGGGACCCTATTGAGTACATTGTACTGCCAAAGGTTTCCTAAAAGTTATATTGTCATGAGCTAGTTTCCGTATTAACCTTCATCTCACCATAGATCATGGACGTACATCTTCTGCAAACTTTTATTATTTGAGTTGTAGGCTGCAATTACGTTACAGATTCTTCGGTTTGACTCTTTCCCTCCCCTGTCCCTCCCTTTCTCAAAGCCTTGCATTTTTTTTTTTCTGGGTTTTTTTTTTTTTTTTTTTTTTTTTGGGGGGGGGGGGGGGGGTTATTGGGAGGATTTACAGTATTAGCTTGAAAGGGTATGGGACCAACTTCTGTTGCTGGAAGTCTGGATAGGTATAATAGGTCTTCAAAAAGAACTTGAAATAAAGTCCCCTTTTCAATTACATTTGATTGTTATCCTGGATAACATTACTTGAGTTATGTAGCCAGACTGCCAGAGATTCTTATTCTTTTTCTGACTAATTGCAGAAAAAGGGTCCTAAAAATCGCAGCATAATAGAAGATGCTATCAAGATAGAGATATGCTAGCGTTCCAACATGGTGAAGTAGTTTTTCCAGTTAAAAGCTCTTATGTCCCTGTTGGTTATATTCCATCAGTTTCTACATCTTTTATTCTACCCATCGTCTCTCTCTGGACTTTGATTTCACATGCTTTAGTCGGACTTATGTGTCACTTTAAGCCAAGCCATCAGTAGGGTACCAAAGCACAGATTTTGTTGCCGAATTTCAAACCATGTCCTTGATTTCAAGTGCTTTAGTGGGACTTATATGTCTCTTTGAGCCAAGCCATCAGTAGTTTACTGAAGCACATATTTCTGATAGTGAACTGCACCTAGAAAAAATTCCTTAGACCTTTTAAATGTTAGGTTGCTTATTTTGATATTTCTTTGTCATTATGCTGCAACTGTTGCCTTGGATCTCATCATTTGCCTTGGTTGTGTGTCAATCTTTAACTTTTCAGTTGCTCTATTTTGAATAGTATTTTCATATTTGTTTGTTTGTACAATATTTTTTTTTTTTTTAGAATTTTGACCCTGCGTTTTCATTTCTTGTTTTTAAAATTGCCAGATATCCCTATGTACAAGGTTGTGTTATATGCAATGATAGCTTTTGCTGTTATACCAACAGTAGCATTCAAGTAAGTGGTTTTACTCCTTTCAGTGGTCAGAAATCAAAAGTATATTTTCAATCATCTATCTATTTGTAGATTTGCTTGGTTCTTCCTCTTGTGCATTGGCTAAAATACCACTTTTTATGTTATTGATGTTTGTGGGTTTTGAGGCCCCTTGGATTATCCATTTTTTGCACAAAGCTTCATGAGGGGGGCATGGACTTGGGTTACTTTCCGTCATATATTAGCCTCAGCTGAATATATCTCTTTTATCATACTAATTCAAAATATATTCATAATATTGAACTGAGTAATTTCATTACATTCTTGTTCATTATACATCATAGCTAATCTTATTTCTTATTATTTTCCTATGCAGCGTATACAATGTCTATAAGGTCGTGCAAGCAAGAAGAGGGAGCATGCTTCAGGCATTAGCAATGGTAATACTGTCTCTATATTGATTTCAGTATTTGACTGCTGGTTTCCTATTCACCTAAAAGATCTGTCTTTTTCTTGCCAGCTATATCCTTTTGTAGTGCTCGTTGGAGGAGTTCTTGTATGGTATATTCTAATACTTTTCAATCTGCGCTTCTTGCTTTATATATGCTTAGATCTAAGAAGTATATCAGGCTGCATACAAAATCTGATTGGTTGATCCATTGTGCAGGGATTATCTGTCCCCTTCTGGTATTATAGGGAACTATCCACATCTAGTTGTGGTGGGAACTGGACTTGCATTTGGTTTTCTTGTGGTAAGATATCAATGCATTAAGTATGCTCACCCCATTCTTGATTCTATAGTAAGACTTTATGAAAGTTCTGGATTTTTCTTCCAAACAGTTGATAGTGTCTCTCCTAGACTTTGTAATGGCTCTCTACTACTAAAGGTCATGTGATAACTGAAGTGATAACAAGTTAACAACTGTCATTGAACCAATGCAAGCCATTTCAGTGCTCAGGCTTCTAGGTGGTTGGCATATTAACCATGGTGAGCCATATTAAAGGATGAATACATGTTCGTCTTTAGGGTTTTACTTCGGGGGGAGGAGAGATGTGGACAGATTCGAACCCAGGTCTGTGCTGTGACACGAAAGAGACTTTTCCGGCAGGACAAGCTGGCACCTTCAGCTTCTATATTAGTTATGTTAGTGAAAATTGCACCTTCACTTCACATCATATTATGAATTGGCTAAAAGGTGGCTGGACTCTCGCTGGACTTCCCCTTGTTCAAAGTGTTTATTTTTTTCACTTTCACAGGCTTCATGGGTTTAGGACTTCCACGTGTTTTGTATTTAGCATATTAGGGAAGTTCAGCTACTGTTCATCCTTATGAATTATAATTCAAATTTCATTGTTGAACAATGAAGACCACACTCGGAAAGATTGCATTCACACCAGCATTGCGGTGAAATGAAAGCAAGACAAGATTCATAAAGGGCGTACCCAGTGCACAAGTTTCCTGCCACTGTGGGGTCTGGGAGCGGCTGATGTAAGCAGCCTTACCCCCGCTTCGCAGAGAGGCTGTTTCTTTATTCGAACCCGAGACCACTAGGTCACAATGGAGCATCCTTACCGTTGTGCCGAGGCCTGCCCTTCAAGATGGGATTCATCCCTCATGAATAACAAAACAAAAGAAAACAGTTACACCCATTCACTATGGTTTCTTCCCTGTCCAATAACTGTACAAGATGAGGCCTCAGGGATATAGACGAGCACCTTGGCGTTAATAAGGTGCATTGTCATCAAAGGCAATGCGTTGACAATGAGGGTAGGCCATGCAGGTCAACTGAGGCCAGGCCGGGGCTGAGAACTTAGGCCCCATGTGTCAAGCTAGGTTTGGGAAACCATAACCAAGATTGGGCTGGGCTAGTTTAGGTTTGAGGGCTTGGGTTCAGCCTGACTGGCCGGGCCCATGCCTGAATTTTACTTGCATATATAGACATTGTTAACTAACAACAAAGAATGGACCCATTCGTAGGTGTCCATTCTGGTGCCAGTGTTGGCAACCTTTGGTTGCTGGTTTGACTAGGTCAAACCAGCAGATATGCTCTATTGGACAGGTGGCAGCACGTGGATGTTCTCTTATATCCTCACCTCTTCTACTCTCCTAATGTAAATGGAACTCCAACCTATCTTGTGGAGTTCCCTTTAGGTCGTTGTCTTTCTTGATAAGTTGGGTTCAGAAATACCTGATATGGCTATGCTTTCTGTAGATCCTTTGCCAGGAATAGTCTTCCATTGACTGATCTTCATTTCAATTTTTTTTCCCAGTGTGTGTTTGTGTTCTTGGGCCTTTCAGTTATCTTATGTATGCTTTTTATTGGGTCATGTCTGGTCTGATGTGGTTTATTCTATTCTAATCTTTGGGATTCAGTTGTTTTTGATTAACTATATGACATTGATTAGGCAGTACATAGAAGAGATTCAACTTACCTATTTGTTGTTCATTAGGTATACACATAGATGTTGATTCATGTTACTTATCAGGCTCAGTCTGAACCAGCCTGGCCTGAAGTTGGGCTCTCAAGGCTGGGCTTGGCTGTGCTTGGCTGTGCTTGAGCCTGGATGGGCTGTGCTAGTGTTTGGGATTTTGGGACCTGGGGCTGAGTTTTCAAAACCTGGCCCATCCTGGCTTAATTGTTCTAATTTTGGTGTACCAAACTTGTAATTCACTAGGTCACTTCTATTAAACACGTTTATGAATGTTGCAGCATAATAATGTATTATAGCTTATTCCAACTAATTGGCTACTCCAAGACCATATTTTATCTATACAAGCAAATATAATGTATTATGGTATAATTCAAGTGCCTCCTTTTTCATTCTTATGAAAAACAAACAGCATAATTTAAGTGTCTACCCTTTTAAAAAAACGAACTATATATAACATATTTCAGACTTTCCAATATGCAAACGGCTGTAATATTTGTTAGATTAGAAAAGGATTAACTTGTGTAGCATGTGTATTGAAGGACTTTTATAGGAAGCATTTGGTATTAGTAGTTCTTCCTTTTATTTAACAATTTGAGATGAGAACTCATGTTTTGGCAGGGTATAGCATGTGTATTGATGGATCTTTTAGTGATTATTTGGTATTATTATGTCTTCTTCTTGTTCATTTAACAGTCTGAGATGAGAACTCATGTTTTGGCAGGGAAGAATGATTCTGGCTCACTTGTGTGATGAGCCCAAGGGCTTAAAAACTGGAATGTGCATGGTATGCTGCTTCTCCTGGAGAAAATAATTCTGATTCCTGAACCTGTTCTGCATGTTAAAATTCTGTCAAATTTCTTGGGTGGTTCTCTGTGGGATTTTGTGCCACTGACCTAGATTTGTACCACATTACTGGCTTTGTTAAGTTGAAGTCTAAAGAATGCATGCCCTATGGATCTGGATCTGAAACCGATCTTCACTTTCTAACAACTAACCTCTGACCGTTTTGGCTGTCCAAAAATATAGGGAAAAATATTACTTAAAATTGGGTTTGGCTTTACCCGAACTACCTACCCAATGTTTAGTTTATTGTATTACCCGAAAGAAAGATGCCTATTATTATTTTACATGGAATAGTAACTATAAGTATGGGACAATTTGTATACCATTTGGACAAATTTGCTCTTAAATAATAGTAACTATAAGTATGGGACAATTTGTATTCCATTTGGACAAATTTGCTCTTAATCTTTGTGGAGGAAATCCCGATGACACTTAAAAGGCTGTACACCTGTACACATAGGAGGAAGATATGACCGAGAGAATGTGTTCTGGTCCTTCTGGATGTTCTTCCCTTTCCCACTCCCTCTCTTCATCTATGTTGAGAGGGGAAAAAAGGCACTTTCTCCTCTCTTACTTTCTATAAACGGGATCAATAGTCCTTCTCAAGTAAGATTGCTTGTAAGTTATAATGCCATTCCCCGTTATGCAAATCCATAAGTGTAGAGTTGCAGTCTATTGTTGAAAATATTATTCTTCTGGTTTCTTCTTTTAAACAGTGCACCTTCAGCTATTGTCGCCAGCAAGCAAATTCAGTAGCACATTCTCTTGCTTGTAAGGCTCAGATGGTTGAGAGTCATGCAGTTTGGCTCATCAGCAATTCTTGGAGTCTTTGAGTTGGTGTTTGTTGAACCTGTTGATGTAAATAGCTTCATTGAGAATCAGCAGATCAGCTTAAAAAAATAATGAGTGGTAGTAACATAAAAAAAGTGGAGAGACGGGCTCTGCCCTACATCCAACTGCTCAGTTTTCTCTCTCTCTCTCTCTCTCTCTCTCTGGTACGTGCTTAAAGTAGTGGCAGGTCCAGGTCCACTCCCCTACCTTACATATTGAAACAACCCAACTATCATCCCCCCTTCCCATGTTTCATGCCAATAACAGAGGCTCTGATCTCCACACACCCCCCCACCCACCGCCCCCACAGATAAACTCACCAGAGCTATGGATTTGGCATTGGAGTTCAAGACATGGTTGTACGGGTGGGTTCCATGATTCTTGGTATTTTCTTGGTCCTATCTCCCTGCTATGCAAGGGCAGAACATTTCTGTCTCCTTCCAGTTGTATGTACTCTTAGCGAAGGAAATAGTTTAAGATTCCCATAGAGTTTTTTAAGCACGTGGACTTTGTTTCTGTTGCTCTTAAGTTTATGATCTGCGTTTGATTTCTGAAGCAGTGGTGATGAGGGATTTGAGGATGGCTGGTCAGCTGCTAAACCACCAGTCTTTCATCAATGTTCATGAACAGGGAGTCCACTCTCTCTCTTCTGTGTAGAAAAATTAGGCATGTGCCCAGACCCACCCAAATGCAAAGACAAGTATTTCAATCCTTGTGACTAGGCTGCCATAACTTCTGAGGGAGTTTGTGCACTCACTCCATGGACTTCCGTGAAAGTTTTTCTCTGGCATTTTCAGATTCATATAATCTCGGCAGCCTGTCCTTGGTACAAATTTTGACTGAAATAGTCTCAGGCTTGATAGAACATGCAGACCTCCCTCTCTTTGTTTTCAGTACTGATATTTAGGGGCAAAATTGTCCATAATGTATGGCAATGGTACCCATACTTGTGGTGGGCACTGTTTTGTGTAAATGGTAATAAGCATATTTCTTGTGGGTGTTACGGTAAAGCCGACCATTGGCAGGTAGTTTGGTAAAGCAAAACCCCAAGTTTGGGGAATCTGGTAATTTTCCCACAAATATGAGTTAGTTTTCAACAGGCTTGTCAGTTTGCTGGTCTTGCTTTCTGGCATTTTTAAATACTGTTACAAGTTGCAACTAATCTTTTAGGACAAATTTTTTTGGTTGTTTCCCAAATCTGTCTCTTGAAGATGAATTTATGAGGATATTTTTGTAATTTTGTCTTTTCCTCGATTAAAAAAAAAAAAAAAAAACTGTTCTGATTTGTAAGCTGACATTATGAGGAGACTTATAAGGTTTGTTATCATATATTAACAATTTTAATGAAATAAAAAACATTGTGGCTGTGTTTGGTTGGAAGGGGAATTGAAGGAAAGAGAAGGGAAATTTTTTAACTTAAAAATGAAACTTTTATAGTTGTAACACAAAATGATTGTATAAACTACCTAAATTTCTTAAAAATATTTAGTAATGATACTAATAAAATATAAAATTTATCTTACTTTTTAAATGCAAGGGAATTTGAATACAAAGTGAAAAGTAAGTTAAACTAAATATGGAATTAGTTACTTACCAATATGATAGCATGTGTTGTAATCATTACAAAAGTTTCCTTTTTAAGTTAAAATTTTTACTTCCCTTCCCTTCCCCTTGCAACCAAACACAACCTATATGATTCTTATTTTTTCTGCTGTCTTTTGAAATATTTCCAAATAGTTTAGATTTCTAAAAGGGCACCTAGAATAATGGAATAATGAATTCTGCATTTTGTTTGGGCAGTCACTGTTGTATCTTCCATTTGCCATTGCAAATGCGCTCACTGCTAGGCTCAATGATGGGTATGTGATATTATTACTCCTGTCATTGTGTGTTTAATCAATGTGCCTATTGTTCCAGCTATTTTTAATTGTTAACCGTTTTCCCACTTACAACCTCCTCCTGTCTATCTTTTTTGGCAGAGTCCCTTTAGTTGACGAGCTCTGGGTTCTTCTTGGTTACTGTATATTCACAGGTAAAGTATTGTGGGTGATAGTTTTGCAGCAATGGAGGCCTTTTTTTCAGATAAAGAGGAACCGTACCATGTTCAGTTCATTTAGCCATTTATTGGTCTTCTATGTTGCTTTGTCTATCTTCGTTTATCTGATGATTCTAGATAGAATAATTTGAACAAAATCTTGTTGCTTACTGTTCTTATATTATGTGCGGATTGGATGCATTTATACGTGTCGGAAATGATTTTAATATTCTTTGCACATTGTTATACCAGAACTACTCACTTTAATTCTGGAGTGCCTACTTATTTCATGTTTCTACATTCTGTTACTCATGTTCCTTTCCCTTCTTTTTTTTTTTCCGTTGGAACCAGTGACACTCTACTTGCACTTTGCCACGTCTGTCATTCATGAAATTACCTCAGCTCTAGGAATCTACTGTTTCAGGTGAGTGCTGCTTTATTTATCCTGTTAAAAAAAAAAATCTGCATATTCAATTCTACTAGGTAATCAATTAATCATTGAAATGACAACTTTCTTAGTTGGAACATTCTGTATGCTGACATGACGGACTTGGACAAATTTCATTTGGCTCCCCAATCCATTATATTTGCTTACCTAGTAAAATTGAAATAATGATCTTAGCTCTTTTCCCAAAGACCTGGCTAAAAGTTTTAAAAGTATTCTCCTATATGTTATATATAATAATCGTGGGCCACTTATTAAAAACCAAAACAAAAACAAAAGTATATTTGGCCTTCTTTAATAAAATTTCAAGCTTGTCAAACAATGTTTTTTGTATCAGTAACGTGCCTCCTGTCCATGATGACCTACTCTGAAGAAGATCCTCGGTTGCATTTAGTTATACTGGTTTAATGTTTTCCCAAAAGCAGGGTTGCAGCACTCTTGCTTATAGAATGCAAATTTGAAAAGAAGAATTTGTAACAACTGGATTAATTCTAAACTTTTTGGTCAAAATAAGTGGTTCTCCTTTTCTTTTAGCTTAATACAAGTAAGTATATCTATTATTTGCATATAGTATTTCATGTTTACCCAACCCTGGAGTATTGTATATTGTAATATTCAATACAATACAGAGAGTTCATTAATATTCATAAATGAGAACTTCCATAAAACCCTCTTTTTTATGTTAGTATTTGGGTATCTAATTCATTGTTCATCTGCATTTTGTTGGGTTACAAAACAACCACCTAAATCAAAGAAGAAAATTGTGGCAATCTAAAATCTTGCAATTTTTTTATTCAAATGTTATGAAGTGCCAATTTTATCCAAAGGTTTCAGAGCTTTTGAAACTGTGCACCCTGGATGCTAAGATCAGCCATAAAGCTTATCCTTGTCTCAGACCTTCTAGAATTTTGCCTACTATTTCAAAGTCAATACTGTTTCTAACTATTCCTACATTTTATGTCAGGATAACGAGGAAAGAAGCTTAAGAGCAGTCTGTATGTCTCACTGGGGCATGTTTCTTCAGATATGCATCTACTATATTAGCTGACAGTTTTGATCTGGAAAATTTTGGAAAGGCTTCTATTTCTGCTCATATTACAGTTGATTGGTTTGGATTATAGTTCTTGAATGATTTGTGCAAAATCCATCAGCTTATTATGAGCATCTTCGGGTTTCTACAACAAAAGTGGGATGCTTTAAGTCAACAACCAGATATGTATTTTTTTGGGTGTTGGTACATTTTTCCATCTGGGAATCAATACCGTGATCTCATGTACTTTCATCCAAGTGTGGTTGATGGTGGAGTTTTAATATAATTGAGTGCCAAGGTCACTGTTCAGTAAATCCTGCTTGTGTAACCGATTGAGTTCTCTTTCTAGGGTAGAGAGTCAACTAAACTGAGGTTAACTAATGCTCCTGATATTAGGATTTTATTGTCCCTCCTTTTTATTTTGAAATAAAATGAGACGCATTGAAGAGGAATCAATTAATCATGTTCTGCCTTTTTATCCTGCTGCAAGACAGTTGGTTTGCATCATTAGCTTCCATGGGCTCATCCTCCTACCTAGCTAGATCTGTTCTTCAGTGGCTTATTACTTGGTCAGAGTAGGCGCGGTTGACTGCCAGGGAATCTTTGGATTTTTTTCACAACAAATGCACTTCTCAAGAAGGAGATATGAAAGCGTTGCAACTGTAAGCTTTTTAATAAAAATAAGGTTATTTCATCTGGGAAATGGGTTCCTTTGATCAATGTCTCTCTGCTTGATTATTTGTCTGTCTCATGCTGCTTCATCCATCATCTTTCTGAGTTCTGCATTTTTGTCTGGTGGGTATATGGACCTGGGTTGCATTGGTTTTTCTAACTATTTGAAGCCGGCTTGGTTAACATCTTGCAGTATGATCTCTTCTTTGGCTATTGTCGATGAGGCTATTGCGATTCTTCACAGATTGCAATTGGCATCTGTCTTGGGATTTCATAACATCTTATTGTTCTCAAATTCTTTGATTCTAACTCATCTCAATGGTGATTGAGTCTCTCCACCGGCTGAGGTAACGACTGTTGTTCATGACATCAATGTTCTTTTACTTTTTCTTCTTTTACTTCTGCTTTCCTTTCCCTTGCCCTTTCCCTTTCTCTGTTGTTGGCAATTTGCTCATCCTTGTGGTTTGCTTCGTACACTGGAAATGGGTTTTGGGTCACCTTATTTCCGGATGCACTTCAAACCCTTGTAGTTTTTTTTTTTTTCCGTTTGGAGGCTGAATAAATTTTCTCTGGATTGCACCCCCAAAAAAAAAAAAAGCATATCGTATGGTGAAAAAGTTCAAGCGTTGACATTTTGGTCCTTGTCAACTGTTGATACCCATGACTTGAAAGTATAGAAATCGTCTCCAGTCACGGGAGACTTTCCAGCGGCCATTTAGCTGTGGGTATTCGTCCAGTGTAGATGTTGATGTATTGGAATCTGTTTGGGATCTACGTTGGATGATCTCTAATTGTTGGATCACGCTAGAGACTTAGAGACGATTTGAATCCAACTTGAAAAAAATGTAAAAACGGTGGCCGATCCACCAAACCGGTCAGTTTCGAATTCTTGTTTGCCACGTGGTAGATCACTGGGCTCAACTTTAAGTACAATCTTATTCTGCCAAGTCATTAAAGCAAAGCTAAAATGATTAAAAATCCAAATGAAGGAAAATATTGTTTTGGTGTCACATGACAAGACTTAGGGTGTAGGATGGTAGGCCGTTTACTCTCTCACCTAACATCCTTTTTAGAAATTAGATTATATTTGGATGCCAAGAAAATAATTTTTTGAATAGAGGAGAGATATAAAAATTCATATATATATATATATATATATATATATATATGGTAAAAAGGAACCCTAAGTTTACCAAAATAAATAAATGGAGTTTAAGAAAGTCTTTGTTGCCATATCCGCTGAAACAAATGGAGTTTAAGAAAGTCTTTGTTTGCCAAATAATAAATAAATGGAGTTTAAGGAACCTTAAGTTTACCAAAATAAATAAATGGAGTTTAAGAAAGTCTTTGTTGCCATATCCGCTGAAACAAATGGAGTTTAAGAAAGTCTTTGTTTGCCAAATAATAAATAAATGGAGTTTAAGAAAGTCTTTGTTGCCATATCCGAGGAAACAGATGGAGTTTAAGAAAGTCTTTGTTTGCCAAATAATTGTAGGGGATACAATCCCCACAATGCCACTGTGAATATTCTTTCCCACAACTTCTTACATAACTTACTCTCTCTTCCTCTCTTGCCCTTGTGGGCCTTCATTGAAGATAACAATTTTACATCGTATTTTTGCATGTATTTTTGCATGTGGAAGATTCCCCCATTGTGACTTTGTGGGAGCACTCCAATAATTGTAGCATGTGAAAACTCTCCGTTCGTTTAAGATATGACTTAATCAAAGTGACCTCATACAATAGTAATACCTTAGCTTGGTTTAATAATAATAATAATTATAATAATATATACCTTAGCTTGGGCATATGCATGCGTGGGCCACATCCACATCAGCAGCTACAGGTTTCCTTAATCAAATGATTTTGATTATGCAATCTGCCATTCCTGCAAGCTAAATTTGGCCCATTGCGTATGAAATCTTCTTTGAACAACTAAAATGTTGATGAAAGTTGGTAGGCGAATGTATAAGAGTAGATAAGATTCCATTAATCATTCATCACACAAATAAAAAATGATTGCTTCTATCAAATGAAGGCAATGAAGCAGAAAAAAAAAAATATTCTAATTTGCAGTAATGGAGGCAATGACGTAGACTTTTATTACAAATGACCTTCTAAGGGAGATTCCAATTTGCTTAAGGCTTTTTGTTATTAAAATGGTAAAATGATAGGTTAATATGTTTAAGGGGTAATTTTATCATTAAATTATTTAAGATGATAATACGTCATCAATTAACGATCCTGTTATAACAGACAGGGTTAGTGTGAATCATATTTCATATAGTAGGGAAAGTTACTGTAATTATTATGAAAAAAAAAGGTGAATATGTATTATTAAGCCAAACTACATAGCAGATGGATGAAATTTTTTTCCTTTTTTTATATAAATCTGATTTTTAACAAAAAAAGAGAAAAATATTCTACCTATCCAAAAGTCAAAATTACCATATCATCATATCACGTGGCCCAATGAAGATAGACTGCACATGAGAATGAGTTTTTCTATCCACAGACCTTATAAAAGGATTTTACTAAAATAAAATGGAGAATTTTTTTAGCCATTGATATATATCAAATTAGTGGAGAACTGACACGACAATCCTAACCAGGATCAGGACAGAAGACCATTAGGAGTGCTTCAGCGGTTGGAAGGGGAGAGAGAAAGAGAGAGAGAGAGAGAAAGAGAGTTTTGACCGGTTCTTAACCACTGGAGTAGCTAGGATCGTGTAGCCTCATAGACTCTAGTCCCGTCAAGAGTGCGGTATACATTGAAGCTTACACGTGGCAAACAGACCTTTGTTTTATTACTACACGTGTCAATCAAGGAATCGATGGCAATTGGTATAAATTCCCATGGTCCATGGGTTGGTTTCCCATCACCGATGCTCTTAATTATCGAAGTCTTCAAAATCTGATTTGCTCCTTCTCGTTAGTTAATTTGTTTGTTCAAGTAGACAGAAACCAATTAAAGATGGATAACTCTCAGCACATGAGTTACAAGGCTGGAGAGGCCAAGGCCCATGCTCAGGTATGACAATCGCAATTTTTATGGTTCGTGTTTCATGATGCATGCATCATGCATGAGTGCTTTACCATGCATGATGATGATGATGATGGTGGTGGTGGTGGGTTCTTTCTCTTGCAGATGAACACGGACCAGATGATCAATAAGGCAAGCAATACTGCCCAGTCTGCCAAGGAATCATGTCAAGAGGTAATTTATATATCCTTTTCATTACTAGCTATAACACATATTTTCTCAACAGCCAAACCTAACTTTACACCATACACTAGTGGGAGGCCTAAACTCAATGACTAATCTCAATGATCTATGATTGGATGATCCCAACCGTCGGATGAATGCCGGATCCCTGGGACCCAACTAATTGGATGGTTAGGATTACTCAATTAAGATACTAATATATTGGATGGTTAGGATTACTCAATTAAGATACTAATATCCTATGGGTTTATAATTGTCCATGCATGTTGGTGGTGATCATTTACAGTTTTAATTAATTAAATATGGTGTGTGGATGCAGGCTGGTACCCAAATGAAAGCCAAAGCTCAAGGGGCCATGGATGCTGCCAAGGACGCAATGGGCATGAAGAAATGAGAACAATAATATTCATGCATAATTCTTTTTTGATGCTCCAATAATAAGAGCTGATTATTGTTCTGGTCCTTCAACAATGAAGAGTGCTCCTTCCTCACAGATGGAGCTGTAAGAGCTTCAATCAATAAAATTTATTGGATGGCTGCAACTAAGCTGCTTCTTTGTTAATATTTGTCTTTTGGATCATTAATGGCCTAATGGGTCCTATACTAGGATTTCAAGATGTGAGTCATACCTACTCTGCAATGTTTTAAATCTTTTTAGAGATGAAAAAACCTTATTGTAATCGAGATTGGTGAAAACAAAAAATTGTTGCATTAGCATAATCATTTTTTTCCAATGAAAATAAATCATATGATTTCACAAGTTCACTTGAAAAATATGCAATAACAATAATAATAACTTATGTCATAGTGATAAGGCACTTGAATTTGAAAACCCTTTTTAATTTTATTTTTATCATGAATAAATTTTGGGAGTAAAACAAGGACTAAGGTAATCAAAAGAAGATCACAATTTCTTAATTCACCTCTTTAATGACAACAAATTGCTTTTTTTGAGATTCAATTGCTGAGGTTAATTCTGTGCCATACATGGTGCAAATAATTAAATCAGTTTACTGAGCAGCAAGCAATATAAAGCAAAGTTAGAACAAATGCTTCTTGAGATATGTGGTGAGGTTTAACTATACTTCTAAGTGTAAGATTGTCCGTCTTCGTACCTTTGAACTTGCCAGTATTTATAAGTGAGTACTCTTGTTTGAAATGGAGTTGTCGGATTTACCCTTGTAGTAATTGAGAACGTAATGCTAATTGATTGAGTATTTCGGTGTCAATTATGAACTTCACCCTTGGATTATGATCTTATGGCTGATAAGAGACCCATTCATTGACTTTCACGGAAGTTGTTTAATGAAGGTGGTTGTGAGACAGTTGCTAAACACGTCTTCCACTATTTCCTTATTCCTCGGCACGATATGAATTAATCCTTTGTTCACTCTGCACACGTCAAGGCATGTCGCTCTTTTGTATAATATCGGATCTGTGTACGCTGGACCCAATTCAGGACGCATATCATATTGTATCCACATATGTTATCATGAAAGCAACAAGAATATGAAACTCAATATAAATGAGGTTTGATCTTTGATGATGCAAAACCGGCCGGAGAATTTTTAGTCTCCGTCGCTGATTTCCTCTTGACATGACTTCTAATAATAAAATGAGGTAATTTTGCCACGTGTTAAACTTAAGAGATGCTGTAGGTTAATTTCTTGGACCTTCATGGGAATAATGGGTCAAACTTACCATGGGGCTTCTTGCACGTGGACCCCACTGTCCTATTTGGACCACTGGTTGAGAATTTTGATTTTCCGTTAAGTTCCATTTATTTGGTGCCATGCCTTTTATGCTAGTATGAAGAAATCCACTGGTTGTATTTTACTATATGCATATAATGATATATTGGTATATGCACATAATGGATGACGGTTGCTAGAGTTCCTCATACCGGCATGAGAGGATTTGAATCCGTTATTTCCTCTCTCCCTCTCTCTCTATCTCAATCATGTCTTTTGGGTTCGATGCATTGATTAAAATGGCCCCTATCCGTTCTTTACGCATGGACTGTTTATTAGGCTTTTTTTTTTTTTTTTTTTTTTGGCTAGGAGTGATAAAGTCATTCTTACCGTTGGATAGATAAGCAATCATTCGATGTTGCGAATGAAACTGAAAAATCGAATAGAAACCGACCATTTAAAATGGAGTCGAATGAACCGTCAGGGCCATCACTAATTGATTCGGTAACAGTTTTAATCAAGAAACTGTTGGTAGGAAATTGATAAATCGATTTATACCATTAAATCTATTAAATATTATAATATCTCTTGTTCCCTTTTTCTTTCACTCTCATATATTCGTTTTATTTATGGTGATTTTTATGGACATTCACTCTTTCTTTGCTAGAATTTGCATGCAGTTTCTTTGGCATCAATGACTCTCTTGATGGAGGAAATGTCATGTTTTGTTTTGGCCTTTTTTTTTTATATAAAGCAAAATTTATTAAAAAGCAGGAAATTAAACTATATACAACCCATATATATAACCCAAAAGGGCAACCAACAGAATCAATCTTGCCTCACAGATGAGAGCAAACAAAATGAACACCCGAATCCTTCACATTGGACAAAATCTCAAATTCCAGCTATCTCGGATATGATGGGCAGTAGTATCGGAGGCATCTCCGGACTTGATGGTCTTGCATCGGTCAACAACAGCTTCCTTGGTGAAGTGGAGAACCTTCTCTCTTGGGATAGCTTTGTTGTTGAAGATTCTCTTGTTTCTCTCCTTCCATAAATTATGGATCGAAGCACAAAATGCCAACTTAGGGACAAAAGCCACGTTACATTTCCTGCCAAAGAATTTAAGGATCTCCATAGCTTCTTGTTCCACTGGTTTAATACGAGATAGATTGGGAAAACAAAGCTTCTTGACAGACAGCCAAACCCATCTTGAGTACTCACATGCACCCGGAAAACAAGTGCTCCACTGAATCAGCTCCACTCCAATAGAATACACACGTTGTTCCAACTTCAATCTTTTTTATCCTCAGCCGATCAGCTGTGGGAAGGCCATTCCTCCGGCATCTCCATGGCATAAAAGAGTGCTTGGGGTGGGTGTTATGCAATTCTTATGGAAAAAGCTGAACGTTGATGGCTACTCACTTGGCAATCCAATATGAGTTGGGGTGGGTGGCGTGGTAAAGAGCTCGAATAATTTGGTGGATGTTTCATTTGCTTTATCTATTTAGTCATAGCATCAAATTATGAGGGGGAATTTAAGGCTGTGTTGATAGGAATTCGTAGGGCTTGAGAGCTAGGATGCTCAGATCTTTGGATAGAAACGGATTCTATGATAGTAGTAGCGGGAATGTTGAATGAGAAGGTGCCATGGGTATGTATGCAAGAGCAGGTAGGAGTTGCTCAACTCTACAACGGTATTCATTGGAGGATAACGCACTGTTTTAGAGAGGTAAACGCTGTGGTTGATGGTTTGGCTAGGTCGGCCGTCAGGTCTCAGGTGTCAAATTTTTGGATGGGTTCTCCGTCTTTTATCCAAACGGATGTTAACTAAGACATGTCTGAGCATCCCTGCTATCGTTTTATTTAATTGTGGGTTCTCCCCTATTGATGGCATTGCCGAAGGTGGGGGTGAGTTCCCTTGAGCTTACTTTTTAGTAGTTTCTACGTTTGCTTTTCTATTTAAATAAAATTTCGCTGATCTTTAGGTAAAAAGCTGTAAAAGGGAAACCGATTAGGAACAGATATAAGCCAAATTGATTAATAATTGGTTTGACTTTGGTTTTGTTCATTACATCTCAAATCGAACCAAAATCGAACTGATGAACCAACACCAAAATCGATTTTACATCCCTAACTATATCCAGTTAATAATGAATTCGATTTTGATTTATGCTCATTACATCTCAAACCAAACCAAAACCGAACTACTTTACACCCTAATTAACTATATCCAGAACCTTGATACACAGTAGAGTTTCCATCTCAGGTGATCAGTTTTATGGTGGAGTTCTACGGTTTAAAATCTAAGGTCAAAAGTTTCATAATGAGAGGAGCGGTGTTCCAATTGAAGCACATTTTAGGGTTTTTTCCATGTCTTTCCGCATAACTAGCGTTATATCACTTCTATAATGTTTTGGGCATCCCTCTGATAATAACAAATCCTGCCTGTTGATTGGTGTGGCATGAGAGCCAGCAGTTTACTGAACCCGTCCCTATATATTATGAAATTTATTAACTAATCTTGGGGTCTCAAATCAACCTTACTTCTCTAAATGTTACTTTTTTTTGTTTTTTGGTAAAACTCTAAATGTTACTTCAATCCTTTAAAATAAGCAAGTTTTTGTTTCATACTATTTGTATCTCCATATCTTGGAGGGATTGGAATCTTCTCTAGTGAGACCACCCCTGTAGTGAGGATTCCACCCACTCAAAGTGGATCTGCAAGTATCCCGATCCTCTTTGAGTGCGTGCTCATCTACTTTGAATGGATGAGATCCTCACTACATAGGTGACTCACTACAGAAGATCTTTTTCCTATCTTGGAGGGCTTCAATGACATGACCCACTGCTTTCGAGAGGTTAACGTGATGGCCCATGGACAGACTAGGTTTGCCGCTTGCTCACAAAGTTCTTCTCATTGGGATAATTGCCCTTTATTTGTTCAAAGGGAGGTTAATTGGAACGCTATGGAGCATCCCATTTTCGTTTTGCTTAAGGTAGGTGGGAATGAAACTTTTTGCTTTGTAATTTCCTTCCTTTGTTCAGTTTATTTTTTTTAATAAAATTTTGCTGACCTGAAAAAAACAACAAGGTGATGGTGGCCCCCATATGTTAGATATAGGTTTAACCTTTAACGTATTGCCAATTTGCCATCAGTTCATTCTTCATCTATGAGAGAGAGAGAGAGAGAGAGAGAGAGAGGGACAACTTTTGGTCTTATTGTAAAGAATTTTAACTCCAGGTAGCACCTAGCTTGGTGGTTAAACCTTCCAATGTTTAAATATGATCTGATTGACTGCTGCCTCCATGGAGGGGGTCGGATTGGTCAGGTGTGACATGGTGGGCTGTCCTTTTCACAATTTGTTTTAATATAATTTCTTGTAAAAAAAATACTTTGAAAAACTAGAAAAATTTTATATATAACTCCATTTGTTTCATTGTAAAATATTCCGTACAAATGATAATTTACATCACAGAGTAGGTATCACTCACATGCTGAAACCCTAATATGGGATCCATGAGGCCATTAATGATCCAAAAGACAAATAACATGGAAGAAGCTTAGTTGCAGGCATCCAATAAATTTTATTGACTGAAGCTCTTACTGCTCCATCCGTGAGGAAGGAGCACTCTTCATTGTTGAAGGACCAGAACAATAATCAGCTCTCATTATTGGAGCATAAAAAAGAAAAATTATGCATGAATATTATTGTTCTCATTTCTTCATGCCCATTGCATCCTTGGCAGAATCCATGGCCCCTTGAGCTTTGGCTTTCATTTGGGTACCAGCCTGCATGCACACACCATATTTAATTAATTAAAACTGTAAGCGATCACCACCAACATGCATGGACAATTATGAACCCATGGGATATATAGTATCCTACCTAATTGAGTAATCCTAACCATCCAATTAGTTGGGTCCCAGGGATCCGGCATTCATGGGATCCAATAATAGATCATTGAGATTAATCATTGAGTTTTAGGCCTTCCACTAGTATGTGTACGTGTTATAGGTAGGAATGAAAAGGATATATAAACACCTCTTGACATGATTCCTTGGCAGATTGGGCAGCATTGCTTGCCTTATCCATCATCTGGTTCGTGTTCGCCTGCAAGAGAAGAGAAAGAATCCATCATCATCATCATCATCATCATCATCATCATCATCATCATGCATGTATGCATGGTAAAACATTGCATGCATCATGCATGCATCATGAAACACGAAACATAAAAATTGCAATGGTCATTACCTGTGCATGGGCCTTGGCCTCGCCTGCCTTGTAACTCAAGTTCTGAGAGTTGTCCATCTTTAATTGGTTTCTGTCTACTTAAACAAAAAACAAACGATCGAGAAGGAGCAAATCAGATTGTGATCAAGACTATAATAATAGCTTTGCTGAAGGGAAACCAACCCCATGGCCCATGGGAATTTATACCAATTGTCATCGATTACCTGGTTAACACGTGTAGTAATAAAACGAATGTCTGTGCTGCCACGTGTAAACCTTAAGGTACGCCGTGTCTTTTTGGGGCTCTTGACGCAGGACTCTAGATAAGCTGTAATTCCACTGGATCCTATTCCAGCGGTGAAGAACAGGTAGAACTCTTGGTACCGGTTCTTCCACGACATGGCCCCACCGTAGACCACTATATGGTTGAGTTTTAATCTTTTGTCAGGGCAAATTATTATTGTCGAGATATTCAAAGGCCACGTGTACAGATAAGGTGTTCATTTCGACCACTAGATAGAATGACTTGTTTTAAATTAGAACATATATGTCAATTTTCAGATTTTATTTCTATCAAAGACCCCTTCTATTATTACCCAAAAATAATAATAATAATAAAAAAAAAACCCTTTCTATGGGCATGCAATGATCACGTGTACGTCTGTACATGTGTACTAGTACTCAACATTACTGTGCATTGTTTCAATTTGGAATAGAAACCAACGGTTTAGATTAAAACACAACTTAAAGATCATTCATCTTGTGATTTTTCAGAATCACAACATTCTGTTTTTACACGAATACCAACAATTTTTTTTGGTGAATATTCATGTCAGAAGGTATCTAATTAACCATGTCTATGGATGATGTGTTTATTGAAACAGTTGGATAGAGAGGAAATAGTTTAGATTAATTATGTGTCAAATTTTAGAATCTAATTCAATCAAATAGTTATTGTAATAGCATGCATTCCGTGTATATTATTGGATTTCTCCTCACACCCATGTGAGTGGAGGGACCCACATCATGATGTGTCATGATAGTATCTTGAGGCAGTTTATCAAACTAGCTCTTAGTCTTCATCTATTCCTTTCGTATGAAGGAACTTAAGGCGGTTTGGCAAAAGTCGTCATCCACTTTGTTTTCTCTTATAAAAGCCTTCGGTAAAGACAATATATCATTATGCTCATGAGAACTGAGTCTCAGAGATCCAGAGAGAAATCTTGAGAGCCAAAGCTAGGATTCATTCTCTATCACATATGTTATTGTGAGAAGAAGAAAGAAAGAGATAAAGAGAGAGTGGTGTGTTCTTATTCTTTGTACATGCGACGTGACGGCATTCTCCCTATTCAGGGAAGAGAGAAAGGTGACTATTCTTCTCAGTATTTATTACGTCGGCATCGATGTGAGAGTATTTAGTAGTCTATCGTATACACCAATTTAATTAAATATTTCTTTACTGACCTAATTAATAAACTGTAAATAGGATAAGCAATGGTCGATTCCTCAGAGAATGAATTGATTAAAATGTATATTTTACTCAAACTAAATATACTAATTAATGCTAAGTAAACACAATAACGAAGGGGGATTTTGGTTGTTTAAATCAAATTGAAAGTAAACAGACATAATTTAAATAAGAAAATAATTAGATGAGAATATTTAGTTCTTGGTTCAATATCCACCCACACATGCAATGATTAAAATTAATCGCAACGTTAATCTCTTCATTCCAATCAGAATTAAAGACCCTAGATAACAATAAACTCTGTTACCCAATTTTTCCTTAAGTACCTCAACTGAAACAAGCTCTTCAGAGAGATCTAATCATTGAACAACACTAAATAAGCTCTCAATGTTTAATTCAATGGCAACATTAAGAGGATGAAAAACATATCAATCTAAGCAACAATCACACAAAAACAGAGATTATTTAACTTAGTTTATATTATTCACAATGATGAGACGAAAACTTGGACATAATAATCTACCACTGTTTGCTACTTATGATTAGAACCAGGACGATTACGTATCACAGATTCTAGATCTAGTAATTAATATTAATCTAACCAATTCAGCAAGCTATTACTGAATTATTCAGAAAAATATCATAATTAAAGAGAAAAAAATTAATAACATAAGCAATGCCAATAAAAAAGAGAAGAAGAACAATGTTACTGAATAGAGATTACACCATTGACATGAGTTTGAGCTTCAAAATCTTTTTGAACTGAATGAGAAAATTAGCTAGACATTACAATCCGTTCAGAGAGAGAAAAAATTTCAGCAAAAGAAAGAGAGAGAGCTTGATTATCTTAACACTAATGCTCTATATATAAAACATGACAATCCTTTGTAACTTATAATTCATTCTTTGTGCATGATTCCTTCTTTGTGTAGGAGTCCTTCTCTATTTAGAATTCTGAAATTGTAGAGTCTTTTTTTCTTTTTTTCTGTGGAGTCTTTTATTGTAGGTTTAGGTTTCCTAACTTGATTAGGAGACACTTTATGGAATTTACATCTACCGTTGAAAGCTTTAATTAGATCATACGACTGCTCAAATTAGGATTCAGATCAGATTTTAGTGTCAGACTTTGAGACCACGTTTGGAGAACCAAACGAACTTGGATTTTTCTCTATAATATCATGCCGAAAAGGTTGAGACGTTCTCTACAACTTTACTGAAGACAACTTTTCAATTCTGGAATTCTTTTTATGTCAAAAACCTACATGAAACTCAGAATGTCAATATTAAGAATACTGAAATTTTCCTATCTTTTAACAATTAATTCACAATGTCTCTAAAATATGTCAAATTAATAAAATTCATCCCATTCAGTTCAATAAAGCATAAAACATATTAAAAAACATAATGCAAAGGGAATAAAAATATAAAAATCATACACTTATAAGTATTCTTGTACTTTCTATTACCACCTATTATTTCGGTGAGTTATTTGTATTATCCAAGAGTGGGTTATTTCTCATGGTAATTGAAAAACTCTTGTTGTGACTAGAGATGATTGTATTGTATATCCATTATTTTCTAGTGGAGATTTACTTGGACTAGGTCCCGTTGTTTTTCCTCTTTTACCTTGGAAGGGTTTTCATGTACAAATTGATGTCTCTCTTTTAGTTTGGTTGTTTATATTAATTTCCGCTGCTATATCTTTATGCGTATATTTGTAATTGTGTATCTCCAATAATTTGCATACAGGAGGGAAAAGCTTTGTGCTTTCCCTAACATATATCCGTATTTGTATTTCATTATTTTATTATATACTCTTTCAACTCTTAATAAGATCAGACCCTTTGATGTTATATTTCCTTATATGTATGTTTCCTAACCAAAGTTGCTTTGGTGGCTTTAAATTCCCTTCGTTTTTGGATGATTTTCCGGTATTAGTTAGAGGACCATCCGTTAAGGGAAGTAAACTTAAAAAAAAAAAAAAAAACCTTGTGTAGTGATTGTAAAAATAATATAAATTCTTATAAAAAAAAACCCTTGTGGTACCCAATATCTAAGAAAAAGTCATTTGGGGTTCCTCAAATTTCAAAATAACATTTAGAATACCTTGTGAACTATTCTTGTTCACAAGTCTGACATAGTTCCTATTATACCCCTCCACCTCATCCTCTGCCTACAAACTCCATCTCCTCAGCCTCTGGACCCATTCCTATTTGCAGCCACCACCATTGCCACACAACCCACACCCACCTCCTCTGCAACTCCGACCTCACCCCTCTCTCTCCATGTTCCTCTCTACAACCTCCTCTGCTTCGATGGTGAGAACTGCAGCAGCTGCTCCTTCCTCATCATTTTCGTTCGTCGAAGAAGAAGAACTCAAGGAATTGTTTGAAGAAGAGAGAAATTTAAAAGAGAAAGAAGAGGAGATTTGAGCGGAGGATTGCTGGTTCTATATGCAAGAGGAAGAAGACATAACAGTTTTTTAGTTTTTTTTTTTTTTATTTTTTTATTTTTTTTTTTTTTTTTTTCGATGCTTCTCCATCCACCAGCTTACCTTGCGTTTTTTTAAAGTTACCCGTCTGATTAGAGCTCGTCCACGTGGCATCTATCTATTTTTTTTTGTTGCTAAAGGTCATTTTTATTAAAGAATGGAAAATAAAAATACAAAAACCCCTCATTCTGGTTAAGATCCCACTTTCAGCATTGCCATCAGTAGGATCTAATCAAGGAGAACATCAAAGAAATCTAAATCTAGGCATATAAGAAGCATCCCACACGACCTCTCTAGCTATAAAATTTGGGCAAGTATACCAGATGTTGTCGATGGAATCCGGCAAGGTGGATTTATCAAGATAGACAATATAGAATTCTCAATGAGACATTAGAGTTCCTTCAGAAACAAGAGTTCCCTGAGATACTGCCCACTAGAATTATCCCCGCTGAGTTATGCACCAAAAGAATTCTATCAGAGATCACCACACTAAGTTGGAAGAATGAGAAGTTTTTTCTTTTATATGTAAAGCCATCCACTTCTACTTGACATGCCATGGGACATTGTTTGACCACAGACAGCAGACAATCAAATGTGAATCATCACTCTCCAACCGAATTCTCTAGAATCCCATATGGACTGCTTCTTGAAGACCTTGAATAACTCCTTGTAACTCGGCTATGAAGTTCATTCCAGCACCCATGAATTCCGCCAAAACCATTAGGACCTGACCCTGATAATTCTTAATCACACCACCAAAAGCTGCAATACCTGGGTTACCAAACTACACCCATCAACATTGAACCTCACTTACTCTGTGTAGAGCATAGTTGCACCTCACTTACTCTGTGTAAAGCATAGTTCCATGAAGAACGCCAATTTGAGGTCCATCACTGATTGTACTACATATGGTTTCATCACTGCAAGATCTGTGCACTTCAAAACATGGCATCTATGTAACGGTGCAACATAACATGTAGCACTATTAGCCACTACAGACGAGCACGCTTTACATCTTAGCTACAATTTTTTTTAACTTGAAGAATACTCTTCGCCCGTTCCCAATCGCAAGACAAACCGAACCACTGGTTAGATTGGAAAACTGTTTATAATTATTATTATTATTATTTGTGTGTGTGTGTGTGTGTGTGTGTCATTTTTACTACGAGGTCGAATTGATGGAGATTCCGTTATATTATAAACCCCGTGTTAAATTCGTTAATTCGTCTCAATTGTTTCTAGGGTGCTTTGAAATCTTATTTGCACCATACATGAAATAATTAATATCACTATTGAATATCTAAGATTGCTGTGAATTAAGAAATTGGAATCTTCTTTTGATTTTTTTATCCTTATATTATTCCAAAAAAATTTACTTAAGATAAAGATTAAAAAGAATTTTTAAATTCAATTTGAAAATGACTTATCACTATGTCATATGTAATTATTATTATTGCATATTTTTCGAATGAACTTGTGAAACGATAGGATTTACTTTCATTGAATTTGTTTTTTTTTTGTTAGGCCAGAATGGCAAAAAAAAGAAGAAGAAGTAAAATTACAACTTTTTAGTTTTCACCAATCTTGGTTACAATAAGATTTGTTCTCATTTCTTCATGCCCATTGCATCCTTGGCAGAATCCATGGCCCCTTGAGCTTTGGCTTTCATTTGGGTACCAGCCTGCATGCACACACCATATTTAATTAATTAAAACTGTAAGCGATCACCACCAACATGCATGGACAATTATGAACCCATGGGATATATAGTATCCTACCTAATTGAGTAATCCTAACCATCCAATTAGTTGGGTCCCAGGGATCCGGCATTCATACGATCCAATAATAGATCATTGAGATTAATCATTGAGTTTTAGGCCTTCCACTAGTATGTGTACGTGTTATAGGTAGGAATGAAAAGGATATATAAACACCTCTTGACATGATTCCTTGGCAGATTGGGCAGCATTGCTTGCCTTATCCATCATCTGGTTCGTGTTCGCCTGCAAGAGAAGAGAAAGAACCCACCACCACCACCACCACCACCATCATCATCATCATCTATTCCTTTCGTATGAAGGAACTTAAGGCGGTTTGACAAAAGCCGTTATCCACTTTGTTTTCTCTTATAAAAGCCTTTGGTAAAGGCGGTATATCATTATGCTCATGAGAACTGAGTCTCAGAGAGCCAGAGAGAAATCCTGAGAGCCGAAGCCAAGATTCCTTCTCTATCACATATGTTATTGTGAGAAGAAGAAAGAGAGAGATAAAGAGAGAGTGGTGTGTTCTTATTCTTTGTACATGCGGTGTGACGGCATTCTCCCTAGTCAGGGAAGAGAGAAAGGTGACCATTCTTCTCAGTATTTGTTATGTTGGCATCGATGTGAGAGTATTTAGTAGCGTGTCGAATACACAAATTTAATTAAATATTTCTTTATTGACCTAATTAATAAACTGTAAATAGGATAAACAAAGGTCGATTCCGCAAAGAATGAATTGATTAAAATGTTTATTTTACTCAAACTAAATATATTAATTAATGCTAAGTAAACACAATAACGAAGGGGGATTTTGGTTGTTTAAATCAAATTGAAAGTAAACAGACATAATTTAAATAAGAAAATAATTAGATGAGAATATTTAGTTCTTGGTTCAATATCCACCCACACATGCAATGATTAAAATTAATCGCAACTTTAATCTCTTCATTCCAACCAGAATTAAAGACTCTAGATAACAATAAACTCTGTTACCCGATTTTTTCTTAAGTACCTCAACTGAAACAAGCTCTTCAGAGAGATCTAATCATTGAACAACACTAAATAAGCTCTCAATGTTTAATTCAATGGCAACATTAAGAGGG
This sequence comes from Protea cynaroides, assembly GCA_028583415.1. Classification (NCBI taxonomy): domain Eukaryota; kingdom Viridiplantae; phylum Streptophyta; class Magnoliopsida; order Proteales; family Proteaceae; genus Protea; species Protea cynaroides. Next base: position 20,068,341 of record CM053273.1, read on the forward strand.
TGAAAAACATATCAATCTAAGCAACAATCACACACAAACAGAGATTATTTAACTTAGGTTATATTATTCACAATGATGAGACGAAAACTTGAACATAATAATCTACTACTGTTTGCTACTTGTGATTAGAACCAGGACGATTACGTATCACAGATTCTAGATCTAGTAATTAATATTAATCTAACCAATTCAGCAAGCTATTACTGAATTATTCAAACAAATATCATAATTAAAGAGAAAAGAATTAATAACATAAGCAATGCCAATAAAAAAGAGAAGAAGAACAACGTTACTGGATAGAGATTATACCATTGACATGAGTTTGAGCTTCAAAATCTTCTTGAACTGAATGAGAAAATTAACTAGACATTACAATCCGTTCAGAGAGAGAAAAAATTTCAGCAAAAGAAAGAGAGAGAGCTTGATTATCTTAACACTAATGCTCTATATATAAAACATGACAATCCTTTGTAACTTATAATTCATTCTTTATGCAGGATTCCTTCTTTGTGTAGGAGTCTTTCTCTATTTAGAATTCTGAAATTGTAGAGTCTTTTTTTCTTTTTTTCTTTGGAGTCTTTTATTGTAGATTTAGGTTTCCTAACTTGATTAGGAAACTCTTTATGGAATTTACATCTACCGTTGAAAGCTTTAATTAGATCATACGGCTGCTCAAATTAGGATTCAGATCAGATTTTAGTGTCAGATTTTGAGACCACGTTTGAAGAACCAAACGAACTTGGATTTTTCTCTATAATATCATGCCGAAAAGGTTGAGACGTCCTCTACAACTTTACTGAAGACAACTTTTCAATTCTGGAATTCTTTCCATGTCAAAAACCTACGTGAAACTCAGAACGTCAATATTAAGAATACTGAAATTTTCTTATCTTTTAACAATTAATTCACAATGTCTCTAAAATATGTCAAATTAATAAAATTCATCCCATTCAGTTCAATAAGGCATAAAACATATTAAAAAGCATAGTGCAAAGGGAATAAAAATATAAAAATCATACACTTATCAATATTCTTGTACTTTCTATTACCACCTATTATTTCGGTGAGTTATTTGTATTATCCAAGAATGGGTTATTTTTCTTGGTAATTGAAAACCTCTAGTTAGCTGTGACTAGAGATGATTGTATTGTGTATCCATTATTTTCATAGTGGAGATTTACTTGGACTAGGTCCCATTGTTTTTCCCCTTTTACCTTAGAAGGGTTTTCCATGTACAAATTGATGTGTCTCTTATAGTTTGGTTGTTTATATTAATTTCCGCTGCTATATCTTTATGCGTATATTTGTGATTGTGTATCTCCATTAATTTACATACAGGAGGGAAAAGCTTTGTGTTTTCCCTAACATATATCCATATTTGTATTTCATTATTTTATTATATACTCTTTCAACTCTTAATAAGATCAGACCCTTTGATGTTATATTTACTTATATGTATGTTTCCTAACCAAAGTTGCTTTGGTGGCTTTAAATTCCCTTCGTTTTTGGATGATTTTCCTGTATTAGTTAGAGGACCATCCGTTAAGGGAAGTAAACTTAAAAAAAAAAAAAAAAAACCTTGTGTAGTGATTGTAAAAATAATATAAATTCTTATAAAAAAAAAACCCTTGTGGTACCCAATATCTAAGAAAAAGACATTTGGGGTTCCTCAAATTTCAAAAATAACATTTAGAATACCTTGTGAACTATTCTTGTTCACAAGTCTGACATAGTTCCTATTATACCCCTCCACCTCATCCTCTGCCTACAAACTCCATCTCCTCAGCCTCTGGACCCATTCCTATTTGCAGCCACCACCATTGCCACACAACCCACACCCACCTCCTCCGCAACTCCGACCTCACCCCTCTCTCTCCATGTCCCTCTCTACAACCTCCTCTGCTTCGATGGTGAGAACTGCAGCAGCTGCTCCTTCCTCATCATTTTCGTTCGTCGAAGAAGAAGAACTCAAGGAATTGTTTGAAGAAGAGAGAGATTTAAAAGAGAAAGAAGAGGAGATTTGAACGGAGGATTGCTGGTTCTACATGCAAGAGGAAGAAGACAACAGTTTTTTAGTTTTTTTATTTATTTATTTATTTTATTTATTTTTATGCTTCTTCATCCACCAGCTTACCTTGCGTTTTTTTAAAGTTACCCGTCGGATTAGAGCTCGTCCACGTGGCATCTATCTATTTTTTTTTTTTTTTGTTGCTAAAAGTTATTTTTATTAAAGAATGAAAAATAAAAATACAAAAACCCCTCATTCTGGTTAAGATCCCACTTTCAGCATTGCCATCAGTAGGATCTAATCAAGGAGAACATCAAAGAAATCTAAATCTAGGCATAAAGGAAGCATCCCACACGACCTCTCTAGTTATAAAATTTGGGCAAGTATACCTGATGTTGTCGATGGAATCCGACAAGGTGGATTTATCAAGATAGACAATATAGAACTCTCAATGAGACATTAGAGTTCCTTCAGAAACAAGAGTTCTCTGAGATATTGCCCACTAGAATTATCTCCCCCGCTGAGTTATGTACCAAAATAATTCTATCAGAGATCACCACACTAAGTTGGAAGACTGAGAAGTTTTTTCTTTGATGGATAAAAGTCCGATTTTTTTCTCTCCTTTTGTTTGATGTCTTCTTATTACATATATAGATTCAATATATATAAAACTTTACAAGCAAGCTCCCCCATACCTATCACTATTTCAATCATCAGTTACATAGAGTATAGTAGATCTGTAAAGCTACGACCCCCTAAGACAGCGCTAGTATGTCCTGTCAACCGCTTTCGACCCTCCTTGACCTTCTTCGACCTCCCTTTTAAGCTATATCTCCCATACCTCCTGATGTTTGTTTCTGCCCTTGTACTTTTATCAAGTAATGGTCTAACTTTGTGCTGATTTGGTCCATGATTTGGTGACTTGACCAATCAAATGAGCATGTCTTGCATTTATGGTGGTTGTCAGCATTAATGAGCATTAATGACAATCTATAAATAGCCCAACTACCTACATCAATCTGTCATATCTCATCTGAGTCATCATAGAAGGTCGAACACAAGTTTCTTTTGATATTTTTCGTCGTGTCTTCCTTCACATTCCTAATCCCTTAGATTCACACTACGTGTTCTTCTCCTGAAGATCATCCAAAGTTCTCTTCCTATGGCCAGATCTGGTATTAACCATTATTTTTTCCCCCTAACACCAGACATAAGATTTCCTGTCATGGGCTCCACTTCTACTTGACATGCCATGGGACATTTTTTGACCACAGACAGCAGACAATCAAATGTGAATCACTCTCCAACCAAATTCTCTAGAATCCCACATGGACTGCTTCTTGAAGACCTTGAATAACTCCTTGTAACTCGGCTATGAAGTTCATTCCAGCACCCATGAATTCCGCCAAAACCATTAGGACCTGACCCTGATAATTCTTAATCACACCACCAAAAGCTGCAATACCTGGGTTACCAAACTACACCCATCAACATTGACATTGCACCATGTATCTATAGGAGGTTGCCAAAACAACCCCAAAATTGCACCTCACTTACTCTGTGTAGAGCATAGTTCCATGAAGAACGCCAATTTGAGGTCCATCACTGATTGTACTACATATGGTTTCATCACTGCAAGATCTGTGCACTTCAAAACATGGCATCTATGTAACGGTGCAACATAACATGTAGCACTATTAGCCACTACAGACGAGCCCGCTTTACATCTTAGCTACAATTTTTTTTAACTTGAGGAATACTCTTCGCCCGTTCCCCATCGCAAGACAAACCGAACCAGCTGGTTACATTGGAAAACTGTTTATAATAATAATTATTATTATTTGTGTGTGTGTGTGTGTGTGTCATTTTTACTACGAGGTCGAATTGATGGAGATTCCGTTATATTATAAACCCCATGTTAAATTCGTTAATTCGTCTCAATTGTTTCTAGGGTGCTTTGAAATCTTATTTGCACCATACATGAAATAATTAATATCACTATTTAATATCTAAGATTGCTGTGAATTAAGAAATTGGAATCTTCTTTTGATTTTTTTATCCTTATATTATTCAAAAAAAAATTACTTAAGATAAGGATTAAAAAGAATTTTTAAATTCAATTTGAAAATGACTTATCACTATGTCATATGTAATTATTGTTATTGCATATTTTTCGAATGAACATGTGAAACGATAGGATTTACTTTCATTGAATTTTTTTTTTTTTGTTAGGCCAGAAAGGCAAAAAAAAAGAAGAAGTAAAACTACAATTTTTTAGTTTCACCAATCTTGGTTACAATAAGATTTTCTCATTTCTAAAGGATTTAAAACATTGCAGAATACGTATCATGCACTCACATTCTGAAACCCTAATATGGAACCCATTAGGCTCTTAGTGATCCAAAAGACAAATAACATGCATGGAAGAAGCTTAGTTGCAACCATCCAATAAATTTTATTGATTGAAGCTCTTACAGCTCCGTTTGTGAGGAAGGGGCACTCTTCATTGTTGAAGGACTAGAACAACAATCAGCTCTTATTATTGGAGCATAAAAAATGAAAGAAAAAAAAAAAAAGAGGGAAGAAATTATGGATAAATATTGTTGTTCTCATTTCTTCATGCCCATTGCGTCCTTGGCAGAATCCATGGCCCCTTGAGCTTTGGCCTTCATTTGTGTACCAGCCTGCATGCACACATCATATTTAGTAAATTACAATTGTAAGTGATCACCACCAACTTGGACAATTATATATGAACCCTTAAGATATATAGTATCCTAGCTAATTGATCAGTAATCCTAATCATCCAATTAGTTGGGTCCCAGGGATCCGACATTCATCGGACGGTTGGAATCATCCAATAATAGATCATTGAGATTAATCATCATTGAGTTTTAGGCCTTCCACTAGTGTATGGTGTAAAGTTGGATGTTGAGAATATATATATAGGAATGAAAAGGATATATAAATACCTCTTGACATGATTCCTTGGCAGACTGGGCAGCATTGCTTGCCTTATCCATCATCTGGTTCGTGTTCGCCTGCAAGAGAAGAGCAAGAACCCATCATCATCATATGCATGTATGCATGGTAAAATATTCATGCATGATGCATGCACGAAACATTAAAATTGCAATGGTTATATTACCTGAGCATGGGCCTTGGCCTGGCCAGCCTTGTAACTTATGTTCTGAGAGTTATCCATCTTTGGTTTCTGTCTACTTAATTGGGTTTTTCTAAAAAACAAACAAACAAGAACGAGCAAATCAGATTCACTGAAGAATTTGATAATTAAGAGCTTTGGTGATGGGAAACCAACCCCATGGACCATGGCAATTTATACCAATTGTCATCGACTCCCTGATTAACACGTGTAGTAATAAAACAAAAGGTCTGTTCTGCCACATGTAAGCCTTAATGTATGCCGCACTCTTGACGGGACTAGAGTCTATGAGGGCTACAGGATCCTACCATCCAGTGGTTAAGAACCGGTCAAAACTTTCTCACTTTCCCTCTTTCCGACAGTAATTGGGTTTTGCTTCTAATAGACATGCAGTTGAACTCCCAATGGTCTCCTGTCCTCCTGATCATGGTTAAGATTGCCATTCTGCACTAGTTTTTATTTTTTATTTTAACTCTTCTGCACTAGTTTGACAGTTAACAATGAGGAAAAAATTTCTACGTTTTATTTTGGGAAAACATGCAGTCTATCTTCATCGAACCACCTTGAATGATGATATGATAATTTTAATTATTCAATAGATACTACATGGTTTGTATCAGTCACATGAAAAGTATCAAATCTATTTCAATTAAATAACATTCATGTATGGCAAACATCTCAATGTATGTTTATGCATGTCCTACATCTACTATTACTGTGTGTTATGTGGGAAAAACACCATCCATTTAGAATTTTACATGTGTCAACACTCGTCTTTGGAGCCAATCACGTATGATGCATTGTGCTCGGCATATATCGCTCGGAGTCACAGTCCTGTTAGGACACGGAACCGGTCGGAGATAAAGACCTACTGGGTTACGTTTCTTGATCGGAGGTCAGAGTCCTAAAGCAACTATGTCACAGCAGAGTAGTCTTTCTCCTAGTACGGTATGATGCCGATCATCACGGCCATGCGACCATCTGTGCGGTGACGCGTGTCACTCTCCCTATTGACCGACTTAGCTTCCTTTGCTACGGTCTCTCACTCCTACTCGAAGTCTATGATCTGGGTGCTCCTCAGAGCGACACCTGACAGTCCTATTGGCGGTTTACTTCCCTGAGTCCTGGTGCCTCCATGCCTCTTCCCAATCTCTATAAGTAAATGACGATCCCCCAAGGTAAATCATCTCACAATCTCAATTCACAATCTCACAACCTCACCATTCATTCTCGTACGCTCAAACTCTCTCATCGTTCCCCTCTTTCTCTAAACTGGAGATAGCTTCCTGCTATCTCTTGACTGTTTACATTGGGAATCTGACTTAGGCATCGGAGTGTACTCGGGGCTTAGTCGCCCAACTCCGTTGTCTCATCTCTGTGATTGCAGGTTGCTCGGATCGCAGACCGACGAGTGATTAATCCGACCGTAACAGTGTGCATTCTCTATGTTCTTCAATTTTTAAAGTTTTATTTTATTACTTGACAAACTGTTGCATTGAAATATTACATGTGAGAATGAATCTTATGGTCTACCTATCCTGGAAAAGTTAGAACTCATATATTGTAGATATTTGAGGTGTTTTGATAAGCGTACAAGGCAGCCTGTTGTAAAATTAATGTCTTGCCTATTCCAAAATGCTATCTCAGATTGCTTGAGTAGCATAATAGCTGTTGAAACCTTATACCTTGTGGAATTTGGCGATACGAATTCGTAAAAACACCAATGGCGTGTACCGACTAGTTTCCTAGATCTCGAAATAGCTGTTGAAACTTTATGCATTGTAGACTTCAGCAATTCGAATTCATCAAAACACGAATGGTGTGTAATGTCTTAGTTTTCTAGATCTTCAAGAAGTATAGGAAAAAATTATGGATACTTCCCATGTAGTTTGGCTGAAATCAAGGTACACCCAGAACCTTTCAAAAATTTACATTTTTTTTTGGATGGTGTTAAAGATTAAATATTGGACAAATATACCCGTTCTTTCTCCTTCCCCACAAAGAAAAGACATCATTAGAGGAATGTTTCTGATAAAAATTGTTTTTTCTTGCATATCCTTACCTGTTTTCCAAATTAACCCAACGCTTACATATAATTCAGAAGACTATGTAAGTGATTCATACACAACACGCAACCTGTTCTCAGTGACCTTATGTCAATGTTAGCGACCTGAAACTACAAGGATGATGCACCCTTGTTAATAGCATATTCCGTCGGCTAATGAAGGAGTCACACGTGTCTCTGGAATAAGGGGCATCATATTATTACACATGTCATACATGTGACGTGAGATAATTCAAATAAGCGGTTTCCCATAATAATGGGAAACTCTTCCTTGATTGGTGCGCTCCACCCTAACTCAATGGACCTGTATGCCGAAAACTATCTCTACGATGATCATAGGATCTGCATCTAATGGTGAACAACCAAAGTCAGTTATCAACCATTCTCCATTACAAAGGTACAAGGGACGAATAATTTTCTATCTATACTTAGACTCAAACCTTACTCCACTATCTAAGAAGTATTTCCTTTAAGATACTTCATACTGCTTGTTTTGATAGCTGACTTAATCATGGGAGTGGCCACTGGATTACCTAATCTTTTTGTGAAATTCCTTGTGTTTTCAAGTTAAGACCTTGAACTTTGCTATAACCGAAGACAAGTTGATTATTACATGGCCAACTCATATACATCATTAACAACTTACTTAAACTGTACACAACTCTGTCAACAAGGCCACCAAGTCAGCTAGACCAGTTTTTAGCATCAACAACCATGTTTATGGAATGGAGTTATGTGCGTCGGAATCGGGACTGCGGGAACCGACGATGCTTTTGAGCTTCATCATCTCGATCTCTCCAATAATTCTTTCAATGGAACTCTACTGCCCTCGCTGTTCAATGCTTCCGATCGAGCTTCCATCATTCGTGCTCTCCAACAACGTTATCTCCGGTTCGTTGCCGGATACCTTCGATGGAGGCCTCGAATATCTCAACTTATCCGACAATGCATTGTGGGATAATCCAGATTTCAAAAGTGTCTCCGATCGTCCCTTTTTACACTTCTCTACTTTGTTCTATTTCTTCTCTGCTTCTTCTCTTTCCATGCTGCTATGAATGCCAACTCTGATATGTTGTGTGGTGCAGATCGGATGAAACCATAGAATATTGAAAATGAAAACAAAAAACTCATCGATCTGGAATGGTATCATAATCTCTTGAAATGGAGATAATCAAAATACACGATCGCCGGAATAGAACTTGAGTGCCACCGAAACTTGAACTAGAAACCTTGCTAGAAACTTCGCTCAAACCAGAAAATTGATTTCGATCCTTTCTTTTTCTGCTTCCTCACTTTTCTCTCGTTTTCTTTTTATCCACTTCTCTTTCTAGGAGTCCAAACAACAAATCAAGGAATCAAAGTACCTGGTGATATATGTATGGACACATCTGAAAGTGAGATTGTTAGATGCTGGCCAGCATCAACGATTGTTGTCAATGAGAGATGTGTATTTTGAGTTTGAGTTTTGTGGATGAGATTAAGTTGCCTTGAAAGAGTATCACCAGAAGAAGCAAATGAATGATCCAGTAACGGATTGTATATAACCTCCCTCTACTCAAATATCGCAGGAAAACAAGAATCAAAGTCCTTGATTCAGTTGAGAATAGAGTCAGGCAAAGAGCGTGAGAGTGAGTGCATTTTGGGTATTAAAAGTTATTGTGTCGTCCCTCAATGGAAAATGACTAACGGATTGGGTATTTTTGTAATTTGCATTGATTTTAGGAGATATCTTTGTAATTGTTTGATACATTTGGGACGTAACTAAATTATGGGAAAATTACAGAGAAGATACTCGTAATACTTACAATGTCACCAGTTGTCTATTCCATTTTAACATGTGAGAAGAGGATCTTAAATTCTATATTTTTTATAAGATATATTACAATCGAAGTACCCAATGTTTAAAAATTATGTTTAGGGCTCCTTTTTACCGTACATTATTATTTATGTCTAATTTTACCTTCCAATAATGTATAAGAACTTAGACAAAACACCCTTAAACAATCATCGGATGCTTTTATTGACACTCGTTTGTGTCAATGATTTGATAATCGATATCTATCAGATCACGCAGAAACACACCCTCCCCCAACCCCTAACCAACCCCTTAAAACTTTTGATTTTATTATTATTATTATTATTATTTTAATTTCTGGTAAAACGGACCTTTGTGATATCTTTTGATTTGCACTATAAGGTCAGGACTTTTCATTTAATAGGTCCTCCAACTTACATTATTTATGAAAAGGGTTTTGCCGTTTTGCTAAACTCACACAAATGACATCACAAGCACTTGTAATCCTTTTCACCAAAAAAAAAAACAAAAAGAAAAAAAAAAAAGTAAAGCACTTATGATCCTCTCCAAACGCGTTAGAGGACAAATGACATCACAAGCACTAAATGATTCTTTTAAAAAAAAAAAAAAATTTTGTTAGAGAAAAAAGTTAAAAAAATAAAAAAAATAAACCACTTATGTTCCTCCCCAAACGCATGAGGGGATCATAGGCATCAAAAACGGACCATAGAGTGATATTAAAAAATAAAAATTAATTTCTTTCAAGATGTGATTCCTCATCAATATGGGTTTAATAGTTTTATAATATTAGGTAAATTACATCAGGTACCTGACGTTTTGAGAAATTATATCGGAAGTACCTGAAGTTTCAAAAATATTACACTTGAGGTACTTCGAAATTTACCCCTATTTAGCATAATTTTCTTGGACTTCTTTGGTTCATTCTCTCACCATCCCGTTGCTGCAATAACTCACCACTTGGATTCTCATGTACTCATCCCTGTCTCAATTGCCACCCCCCGTCCTACCCCTGTCCTCTCCTGTCATCGTTTCTCACCGGCGGTTGCTCATCACCAAGTCACAAATTTCGATTATAGTACACACCTCCAATGAAAACTCTGCATCCCAACTTACTATTTCTTCAGTGGGTGTACCAATGATCAGACACCAAATAAGGGTAGTTCAACAAGAAACAATCAATCCCTGAAAATTTGAGGTAAATCTAATGATTAACTTAGAGGATGCCAATGTTCAATAGGGGTAACGTTGAAAATATGAGAAGAGGTACATTTGGTATGATTTTTGAAACATGAGGTATCCCTGGTATGATTTCTTAGAACGTTGAATACCTCTAGTGTAAATTTCCCCATAATATTTATTAAAGAAAATTTCATGCACTTCTTTTGCACTTTATCTTAAAGGCACCCATCTTGTAAGTTTGTGATTAATTTACATGCACCTTTCCCTTATTATTTATGTATAGGACAGACCCAATTCGTTATGACGTGGCATTGTCTACAATTTCTTAATGTCAAAACTATTCTTTTACATGTGTTATCATTTTACCCTTATCCTTGAGGATGTAAATGGATAGCCGAAAATCCGGATTCGATTCCAATTAGCATCCGCTTAGGGAATTCGAATTTGAACAATAGGATTCAGGTTAGAAATCAGAGAGCAGGGGTTGGACTCGGATGCGGATTTGAATATCAGCTCTGGTTATACTAGTGTTAAAACACATATAATCTTAAAATTTATATAAACATTTAAGGTTTGTTTCTTATGTTCTTAGGATAGACTACATATTTGTTTTAAACTAGAATTTTCTATCATTTTTTATTCTAATTCCAATTTTCAAATTCGAATCGGATTTTAATAGGATATCCGGTTAAATATCGAAGTCGGATTCAGATTTGGTTTTTATACATCTGTCGGATTTCAGATAGGATAGTTAGTAAAACGGATTCAGATTTAGATAATGGTGTGTCCGATTCAAATTCGATCTGTTTACGTCCCCACTTATACTTAATCTAAGTTCTGCATTCGGAAGAGGAAAAAAGTTCTTTCTTTTTTCTTCATTTTCTCTTTGTGAAAGGTTTTTTTTTTTTTTTTTGGTAAAATCTGTGAACAGAAAAGAAAGCCATGTCGTTATTGAAGTGCTTTAAGGTTGAGCGATTCTCTACTGATCAAGGAATGATATCAATCAACTTTCTTTCGGTTAAGGTCTTGGGTTTGTAAATAGTTTTGGTGATACAAGAAACAGGAAAGCAGTTGGAAAGCAGTGTTATGACTCTCTAGGAAGAGTAGGGATTATGCTGTAGGTGAGTTGTATAAATTGCCGGATATCAGTTGAGGTTAGGCAACGATCGATAAGGAAGAATAAGGATAATGCTGTGTGCCCAGTCTTCTTCATTCCCAAGCCTGCGGGAACGATTTGGCATATACTGGTTTACCAAAGACCAGTTACGAGGTACTTTAGGCTTTAGGGGTAAGTATTTTTAGGATTTCATTTTAATTTTGATTTTTATTTGTGAGTTGCAAGGGTTATAATTTATTTATTAATTACATTTGATAGGGGTAGGGAAGAAGGAAGAACAGCAGCAGCGGAAATAGGGAGAAAAGGAAGGAGAAGAGATTGAGAGGAAAAACAGGAAATAAGAGGCTGCAGCCGCAACTGCCGCGAAGAGGGGGAATGATTCATAGAGGATCTTTCATTCTCAGTGGGAGTGCCTTTCTTCGATCTTGGGTTTATTTAAAGATTGGTAGCTAGGGAAGATCGTAAAGAGGGTTTTCTCCGTTTCAAGAGAGAGACAAAGCGTGGTTGAAGAAAGGATTTAATGGCGGTATGGGATTCCATAGCTGTTTCTGTTACATAATTGATTTTTTCATTAAAGCATATTTTATGCCATAATTAACCTTGAATCTCCCCCATTTTGTGTTGATCTTCATTTGCAGAGGTATCCATGCTCCTTATCACCCGCGGCTCTGGCATGTGTGATGGGTCGACACAGAGCGTCCTATGCGCTCTATGCATGGAAAGGAACAAGTGGGAGGAGTGAAGCTTGGATGGAACCTTAGGCTTTCGACTATATGTGGCTTACGCGGTATGGTATTCCATCCATCGTCCATTTGGAATCTATACCTGAAAAGCTTTAACCTTAACGTTGGCAACATTTGTAGTGGCCATGGTGTAAGTCAGAAGAAAGTTTAAGTTTTTCCGACTGAAATAATGGAACTCCTTCTCACAACAAGGGTTCTCCGAGATACTGTTTCTCAATAATATCTCCATCCTTCCTTAACTCAAACAAAGAAAAACACAACCAAAAGCAATGACCATTCAAAAAACAGGGATCTATTCTTCAGAGTTCAAGTTCCTTTCATTTCATCTTTTTCTTGTTAGATAGATAGATTTAGTTGGAAAAAACTCTTTTTTTTCTGGGTAAGCTTTCCCATATCTGTTAACATTTTGATCATTAGATACCTAAGGTACAATAGGTCCACACGCCTATTATCCCTTAGACCATTTAACATTGTCTTGTCATTCACATTCAACCCCTATCGACCCTCTTCGATCTCCCTTCTGGACTACATTCTCTGTATACCTTAGCGTCAGCTTCTATCCTTACACTTTTACCTAGTAGAGTTTTGACAATCCGTCAATTTAAACCAAGATCTGATAACTCGGCAGATCAAATCAGCATGACTTGCATTTATAGTGGTTGTCAGCATTTATGACCATTAATGTTAATCCATTAATGTCCCAATAAGCACATCAATCTGTTATATCTTACCCTGGTCAGTGTAAGGGGTCGAACATTGGCTCATTATCATGTCTTCCACAACACCTTCATTCCCATATTGCGTCCTTTCGATGAGCGCCACATGTTCATCGTCACAAAATCATCTTAGATTCTCTTTCTATGATCAGATTTTAATTATCCATCACTATTTTCCCTAACAATTATGAAAACATAATATATGATTGTATTAATAAACTTCTTTACTAGCTCGTAAAATCCATAATTAGTCATTGCATCTTATATTCTTTTGCTTGTATCACAAATAAAACATTTTTATTTTTTTAAAAATTATTTTTTCCTTGAATAAGTTTCATTTTCCTTCTCTCCCATCATGAGGGTTATTGGGGGAGGTGTCAATGATAGGACGTGAAGAAGATAGAACGTCTTTGACAGCCACATCGATGTTCTCTGCCTTTGTTTTTATAGTGGTTTTTGGCAACATCTTTTTCATCTCCTTTGCCTTCGCCGAGAGTCAGAGTACTGCATATAATCTTATCACTATTAGCGTTGCCCCAACTATATATATATATATATACAAAAAAAATGTCACTCAACCCATCTCAATGTATTCTATAAGCTGGCTACCAAGGATGGGATGAACCTGTGAAGTTTGGTTGCCTACAGATACGTTTGCACTACCATTTTCTCGCAACCAATATACGCAAGTCCATCCCATCTTTGGTTGCCAGCTTATAGAATACATTGAGTCCTGCAATTCAAAGATGTTTGAGTGACATTTTTTTTGGGGAAGGCAAAGGAGATGAAAAGGAGATGAAAAGGATGCTGCCAATACCTTCTATCTTCTTCACGTACTATCATTGACACCTCCCCCCCAACAACCCTTCTAATGGGAGAGAAGTAAAATGAAACTTAGAGAAAAATAATTTTAGGATTTTTAGGAGCTAGTAAAGAAGTTTATTAATACAATCATATATTATGTTTTCATAATATATAAATCCAATTTACCTAATGATTAGTTGTAGGTTGTGTATGTTGAATTCGTTTAATTAGCATCAACGTTCTGATGTCTTTCTTTGTTCTATTATAACATAAATTGTGTGGTACTCAAATTTTATAGGTACAACTCATCAATTTATCAATTTTATTTGTCTGTTCTATTGCAAATATATTTTTTTCATTTTCATTTTCTTTTCTTTCGCTAAAGATCAAAGAATATAATAATAATACTCAAAGAATGTACAAGAACTATCCATCTAAATAAGCCAGACAACATGCATTGCGAATAGAACCATAAGGAAGATTCTGATTTTTTGCCTTCGGCATTTTCATTTACGAAAGATGTAACGTAAGACAGCGTATCAAAAGATAGCATTGCAGATAATAGGGTATGACCAGCCATGGGCTTACCCATATATCCTCATAGGTGATATATAATTTTTATCCTTAGCCTACAGCATAAATGTAAGACAAGCTATTTTTCAATAAGTGAATGAATAAAGTGGCGGGTACACTAATATTACTTTATCCCAAAAAAAAAAAAATGGATGTAGCAATATTCAACTCAGTTTTCATAAATTCTCTATCAGAAAGTGTGTGTGTGTGTGTGTGTGTGTGAACCGATGATCACCAAGATACAATGGAGCAAAATACCTTTGTACCAAGACCCACATATACTAATGTCATAGAAACTCAAAATATTTTTTTTTCCCACATTCATAAACCCCTAGAAACAAACCTTGTAATGCACACATCCACCAAATTTGTCGATATCACAAAGACTAGGATATGATAGAAGCCAAGGAGACAGTCGCAACAACTGGGATGACCTTGATGAACTTGAAATGACACTGAGAGGGGGGTGAATCAGTGTCTGAAACTTTTCTCTGATAAATTCACTGCTACCCAGAGCTGTTGGATATCTGATTTGTCAATACACACAAGCGTATGTAAATCCACCTCGCTACCACTCAGTGCCCAGGTCTACCAGATTTGCGCACCCATCCTGCAAACCATTCCACACACTCCAAAATATACCAGAAAGCAAACACAAAGAACACAGAGATATTACGTGGTTCACCACCACAGTATGTGATGGCTAGTCCACGGAGTAATGCCCCAAGGGCTCCGTACTTACTCAATACTCAACTTTTAGTCTCTTACAGACAAGAATACTAACCCTAGATTTTCCCAGCATAAAACTGAGAGGGCGTAACAACGTCAATATTCAGGCTTAACAGCCAGTGTCCAGCACCCACTGAACACACCACAAATAAAATATTTTTGGGGCTTATAAGAATTGCCCTACAATGAAACCCATAAACTAGATAGGTATTCTACTTTTTCTTTTCACCTATACTAGCATACAGTGCATAAAGAAAATTAAAAAGATAGGGAATGAGAAAATCTCACAACCGATATTCTTGAATGGCCAACAATAATTTTTGAAGTTCCACACTGCTTTGAGAAACCTTGAACAACCTTCAATGACAGTAAAACTTGATTTATAGAGCACACCTTGCTCATCGACTTCCAATCTCCTCAACACAATCCATAGTCACCATGAATGGAAAAATAAACAGTCTACCAACCTCTCACAGGGATTCAGCAATCCATTGATGAGCAGAGAAGAGGTATTTGGTGATGAATCATCCCACATGGCACGAAAACCTAGAAAATCCTTCTCTGCAGCTTCAAAGCACACTTTTCAATTTTTATCTACCCTAGTTCGAATCACCACAACGCCCAATAGATAGAGCATCCAAAAATACGGAAACTGCAACTTGAACGGACTGATTTGGAGCTCGGATGAAGAAGTTTTAGCAGTTTGAAGTTCGGCCAATCACAGATAAGGAAAGAGAATCTTTCCAAACAAAGCTTGCACTCGCGCCGCACAGTAGCGCGCCGCCGATGTGTTGTCGAAATCCGATTGGCGCTCAAGGAATCTTCAAAACGGACCGTCGGATAAGCCTTCTAAAGGCGGAAGATCCGTGAGCCACTGGATCCGCACAAGTTGTGTCAGATCCTGTCGACTTCAATATTGGCCGCACGATCTGGATCTTCGCGCTGTTGTACCGAAAGCGCGCCATATTGAATGTGAGCGCCGATTCTGTGCAACGTAAACCACCACTTTAAACTACCTCCAACCAACTAGAAAGCGCGTGGGAGTATCTAGGCACAACGTCTACGCCACACCATAGCCCGCAACTTTGAGGGCCGTCCATTTGGAATCTGAACTACGTGGCTTCATTTGGGCGGCCAATTTCGGATCTTCTTCAAATTTGTTTTCCTAAAATGCCCTTGAGAACAACTTAAATGGCGTCTGTAACCATGGGTTTGTTAAAACAGACCCTGTAGACATAATTTCATCCGAGAGATCCTCTCTCCTGGCATTTTGTCGAACACTTAGGACGCAAGCCAGGGGGGAAGCGGCCAAGCAGTAGTGAGCATGCGGGCCTTGCTGCTTGCTTGCGGCTGTGAGTCCTGCTTGCTTGCGGCAGTGGGCATGCGGGCTTGCGGGTGCTGGCTGGTGGCATGGCACACTGCTTGCTGCTAGCTTAGTGCATGGCATGCGGCAGTGGGCCTACTGCCTGCTACTGTGCCATGCGGCTGGTTGCTGCCTATGGTGCCATGGCCCTCGGCCAGGCTGGCTGCCGTGGTGGCACGCCACCTAGGCACAGTGGGTCCCACCCACATTTCTCTCTCTTTTGATTCTCTCTCTTTAATTGCTTTCTCTTCAATTGCTCATGCCTCACCACAAGAAACATTACCAGTATCAATCATTGCCACATCATCAGAAACTCGGCCACACTATCAGAGAAATCCAGAGACACTCTCTCTCATCAAACTTAGTCCGAATTATCGACAATTACAATCCAAAGTGCAACAGACCTTGTAATGTGACCACCCTTCACTGAATCTATGGGAACCAAGGCAAGCTTAAGGCAATATTCCAATTCCAAACAATTCAGGCATATTCACAAATAGTAGGAGAATTAGGGAGGTTGAATCCATCCAGTGCACTCGGTGCATGGCCAGCTTCCGACATAATCATATCCTTGGATCTCCTGGTCATTTGAACAACACCTTCACTACAACAATTGTCATTTTTGGCCACGGAAATTAGCGACGGGAACTAAATTCCCGTTGCCAAATATCATTTTTGGCCATGGTATTTATCTTACCGTGGGAAAAAAGTATTTTTGGCCACGGTATTAAATGTCTGTTGCTAAAAAACATAGAGTTTAACAACGCCCCCACATTTCCCGTGGCCAAAATCATTTTATCCAACGGGATCCAAATTCCCGTGGCCAAAAATCATTTTAGCCAACGGGATAAAGATCCTCGTGGCTAAAAATCATTTTAGCCGACGGGATTTAGGTTCCCATGACAAAAAATGCAATAGTTTATCCACGGGATCCTAATTCCCGTCGCCAAAATGATTTTAGCCAACGGGATCTAAATTACCGTGGCCAAAAATTGTTTTAGCCGACAGGAATTAGATTTTCGCTGCTAAAAATGCATTTTACCCAACGGGATCGAAATTGCAGTGGCCAAAAATTATTTTAGTCAACGGGATCTAAGTTCCCGTGGCCAAAAATGAAAAATTAAAGGTTAGGGCTTTTTATCACGTCTCTTCCTTGAAGGGTGAGGCCAAGAAGGGGATTTTCATTTTGAGAAAAGGGTGAGAGAGAAAGAGTGAGAGAAAGAAAGCTGCAATAGAGAGAAACCAAAAGAAAATAAGAGATCAAAGAGAGAAAAGAAATGGAGAGGGTGGATTTCATTGACGAGCCCATTCAAAAAGAGGAGCTGTGAGAGACACTCGGCAGCCAGAGCAAGAAGAAGAATGAAAGAAAAAAAATGTTGCAGCAAAGGTGAGATAAGAGAGAAGTTGAATGCGGTTGAGAGTGGAGAGAAATCAGAAGAAGGGAAAAAAAGGGGGTTTGTTGTCTGGGAGAGGGAGGAATGTTGCAAGAGAGAACTGGGATAAATCTTATTTTCGCTTATCAACCTAAAACAGATGAACCCTATTTTCTCAATCGGGCGGTTTCTAGGTAAGCTTCTTGGTCTTCGGTCCCCTTTCGGTTGATCACACAAGCAATGCTATGAGATCTTTAATGCTTCTATTGTGCAGGCAATCCTTTACCATGCATCTGCTATGCCTTATGACATCGTGGGCTGTTGTTTGCGATGTGTGGTACTTGGAGCCACAAAATCTCAGACTGGAGAGACAGACCATCGAATTTGCAGAGAGGTGATAAACTTTTTCTTGCTCTAATCTACTTTTTATTTGGTGATCGTGATATTTAGGGTTATTTATTTATTTTAATTTGGGCTTCTGGGAAATTAAAAAAGAAATATTTTTCTTTCTGTTTCATATTCAGTTGTGATATCTATCGACTATTTCTTTCTATGCAGAGTCAGGGATATAATTTCAGTTCGAGCAGGTATTAGAAAGGTCCCTTGAGATCTCGCCCTAGCCCAAAGCTTACAGAGCGAAAGTATGTTAAACATCTCCTTTATCTTTATAAAGTGATCTACTATCCATTTTATTGGCAGCCTTTCTGATTCCACTACGTTTATTTTAGACTTTCTTTGGAGTGTCATCCATCAAGCTTTATCCTGAAAATTTCTAATTAATTGACTGTAAATCAGAACTTACAGATTATCTAGTTTGGTTCTTATTTGCTCATATAATGGCAATTTCAATGCATGACTTGGTGGTGGTGCTTTATACACACAGCTTATTAATGATTTAAACTGAGATTATTGCCCATGATTGACAACCTGGTCAATTGTTGTTTCACTCTTCTGTGGTTATGTTGGGTACATAATTTGGAAATATTTAAGTAAAACAATTTTTATTTTCTGCACCCGCGTTTTGGTTGGGGGAGGGAAGGTCATCTTTAGGGATGAATTGATCTCCTGGGCTTTGACACAAAATTGCTGTAGGCAATGGGGGGTAATCCCAATTTAACATCAAAAGCTTGTAAGATTAAGGCAAACTTTGAACTCTAGAAAGATGGGAACAGACTTGAATTCTATTTAGGCTTCAAAAGTTTTAAAAAATAAGTCATATCAAACCTGCGAGCCTAAAACTGACATGTCTCAAACCCCACACCGGAAAAATTTGTTACCACTTGGGTATTTAAAATGCCCTTGTTGCTCAACCAAGAGAAACTATGCTGGAACCAAAATCCAAAAAACCAATGCTTTGACTGCTCTCAATACTTCTGTACTGCCTTGTGATCCTGTTGTGTGTTCCCATGCTCTAAGGTAAAACCCATGTCAGTCGATGGAAGATCCTGCCATTTTGTATATGGTTGTCTTGATGGGGATTCTCTCTCAGCTTCTTGTTTAGCATCATTACCTTTTGACTTTTGGCCTGTTTATCAAAGGATCTCTTAGTTTCTTTTGTCTCCCCTTCAAGGAAAACATGATGCAACAGAAGTTTTCCTTAAATAATTCATTTATTAAGTTTCTCTTTGTTCCATCAGTTTAAGTAGAGGATGCTGGGGCCAAAACCTCACCTGGATCACGGTTTTTTTTTTTTTTTGTAGGTTGTCCATTGTTTCATCATAGGGATTATTAGCTATGTAATTGCATGTATCGGTGTTAGAGTAGTCGCATATTGCTGGAGTTGTAAGATTATATGATTCTTTTATGACAATTAGGTTTCATTCTCTCAGTGATTGTTAATAGCTATTTTGATGCAATTTAGAGAAACGTAAATTGAATTTCTTGGTTTTATGGTATGGTGATCGCAGTTTGGTCTAAAAGTTCTACTGGGTTTGGACTACATTGATTTTAGAATAGGTAATTTTCAACCCTATTGGAGAAAGAAGAGAAGATTATATATGTTTTTGAAATTTCCTTAACTGTTACCGTATCGTCTTCATGTTTGCGCCATCTAGACTCACTAGATATTTTATTTATGTATTTATTTATTTATTTAGTGAATTAGGTTGCTGTTTTTTTATATGCTTGGTAGATGCTTCAAATTTCATCCCTTCAGCCTCAGATCACCATGTTAAGATCATTGGATCACTAGGTACCTAATTTAATCTGAACAACCAATTTTCAGAGGGAGATTTTGGCCTGGTATTTGATTTCTGGCAAAGCAATGATTTCTACAATATCTCCATCGATATTTGATTATCAGGTAAGTTCATTTTAATTTAATACTGATTTGTCTCATGACCTATTGATGATGGCTCACGGATGCTTTTTCTAGCAAATATTGTATATGCATATGATGATGGAGGAAACTTTATGCTTATGAGACTTTGGATCTGCTTCTTCCTAATATTGTTGATATGAATCTATCGAATGAAAGTCATGCAGTAGAAATGGTATTTCTTGGAGAGTTAACTCTCTGTGGTGCTTCCATAAGGGCTTCATAAATGTGATTGGATTTAGTTTGTTTGTATTTGCCTTCCCCTTACTTTTCTCTCAAACGGATTTTTATGCACTTCAATCGGTCTGCAGTTTTTTGCTTTTTTTCATCCGATGGGTTAAGCATTATGGTGTTCTATTTCTAGTGGATGAGTTTATCAACCTCACTTCTCCTGTTCACCTAGGTGCTCAGTTCTGTTACTTCTGTAACTGAAATGGGTTTTAATGAATCTTACTGAATTGTTGTTTTCATGAGTTCTATGCATTGAAGATCTAACATATTCTTTTTCTTGAAAGCTATTTGGACTATAGAATTCCGAAGTTTTGGTGGTGACTCTATTGATCTCTAGGTTAGTTATTATTGATGGGATCAATCCAATCATAGAATAGATATTCTTAACCATTTTGAAAAAACCTTACTGTGTGAGTGCTTGAAGAGCCACTGCTGGCTTCATTTGATCTGCTTCCATTATTGTTCTGAGCAAGAACAACCCTAGGAGCTGTACTCAAGAAGGGCCTCATGGTTGGGCTTATTGAGTAAAGAGATGGCATGAGAGAATTTGGTAGGAGACCTACGGAAATAGCTCAACATCTGAATGTGGCTGGCTTGTCTTGGATCGCACACCACTGGGGCAGTGACATATGGAGGAATAAAAGATGATGTTGATGTAGATGGATATACCAATTATTGAGATCCTAATAGTAGAGATGAATGATGAAGAGGGCAATGACACAACACTGTAGCTTATTCTAAAAATTGTTTTATAGGATTGTAACATTTTAGCTCAAAATTCAGAAATTTAGAACTAGAATTGAAGTATCAAAAATTAGGTGCTAGTTCTATCAATTCTCTGTTAATTTGTATGAAGAATTAGGGTTATCAGATGTACTTATATGAGGATTGGAACTTGGCATGTCTCTAAGAAACTTGAAACTTGATATTCTTGATTGTTCAGAGAACAAAAGCTTGAGGATCTTGTAACACTCTTGTTCCCCCTTTAAATTTTATATTGAATTCAATTGAATTGTAACACTCTTGCTCCCCCTTCGAAGGAAGCTGAGAAGCATTTTGGTGGATTGGAGTTACAAGATTTTGGAATGTTATTGTATACAATGCAATTTTTTTTGTTGTACTTTGGAGTACTGTATATATACAATGCTTTTTTTTTTTTGAACTTAGCTTATTTCCCTGTAAAGATTGGAATATCGATATTCACTTGGAATTCTTCTACATTTTAGTTGCTAGTTTTTTTCTAGTCTTTTGTGTTTTTGCTTGTGTTTTCAGTGTTTATAACAGGAATATTTTAGTATGGGTATTGTTGCTTGGGAAAATTTTTTTTTAAAAAAAAGACTATTTTTACCGACGGTAAAACAATATCCGTTGGTAAATATTATTTTTACCCACGGAAATTAGGTTTCCGTTGGTAAATATACAAATTTATGCCCACGGAAACTAGGTTTCCGTTGGTAAATATGCAAATTTATGCCCACGGAAATTTAAATTTCCGTGGGAAAAAATATAGTATTATACCCAC